>CAMRHE010000886.1:0-369565 GCA_947044405.1 Leptodactylus fallax
AGTTGTAACTCCCAGAGAGGAGCTTCGGAGGAAGCCTGGAAGCGACATTTTATACATTATCATATTTCTTTGGCTTGCAAGCTGACCTACTATGATATTTACTCGGTTATACTTTGTTTGTGGGGAATAGGGGTATTTTGATAAGTTTGTAAGTTCTTGTGTTATACCGCCGGTGCCCCTATCACACTCATTGAATTGTTCCAGTGACTAGGGTGATAAAAAAGGTAACAAGCGGCTGGTTAGTTGCAGCCTGCAGATAGGTAAAAGCTTGGAGTGTATTGCAGCTGCACATGAGAGGGCACCGCGCTGTACAACACTAGGGTCTCAGCTTACTGGCTGAGTGCATGTAACTAGTCGAGAGTGTTTTTCTGGTAAATAGGTGTTACTGCACAAAGTAAAATCTTGTATTTTTACTAAATTGATTTGGAAAAAACAACAAAATCATGCCCACATAAAAATAATTAACATAGTTTATTAACAAATAAATGAAAATACAAAATACAAATGAATAAACACATGTATTCCCTCATGTGTTTATTCATTTGTATTTTGTATTTTCATTTATTTGTTAATAAACTATGTTAATTATTTTTATTTTTGTGTGGGCATGATTTTGTTGTTTTTTGATTTGTTACTTGACTTGCACATATCTGTTTGTTAATTGGTTATTGGCCCAATTTTTTGCTTATAAATTGATTTGGAGTCGCTTCCTTTGTTCGTGACTTCGCTGTATCCTGGGGAGCCCACCCTGGTACACGGCTTCCAAAGCCACAAAGGAGCTGTGGAGACCAGGCGGCAATGCCTATGATCAGTGACTATACTGATTGCAGGCATTAACCATTCTGATGCCTTGGTCAAATCTGATTCAAATCTAATTTTTCTGGCGCCGCTACCTTACTGGAAATGAGATCCAGGGAAGGCGATCAGTTGCTATGAGAGCTGGTAATCTGTTGAAAGCGCCCAGGCTTGTCATCAGTACATTTCTATTACAGGTTACGCTAGGCAGCCTGTAATAGAAGTATAGGGATTTCATAATACTTTGCAGTGTATTGTAAGAATGATCAGACCCTCTGGAATTAAAGACCCCTTGGGAGGGGGGGGTCTAAAAATAAAAGTAAAAAAATCTTAAATAATATAATGTTTAAATCAGCTCCCTTTCCCTAGCTCAGATATAAAAATGAATTAATAAAGTAAGACTCACACATATTAGGCATCCAAAAATGCACAGTCTACAAACTTTTATTATAATAATTTTCCAATACAGTGAATGCCATCACAGATAAAACTGAAATAAAAAATTTAAATAAAAAAAGGAATAGAAGCATCAAACATTTCCCAAAATGGCATAAATACAAAGTACATCTGGCACGCAAAAAGATTCCTTATACAGTCCCTTATACAGAGATATAAAAATGTTACGGTTGTCTGACTAGTTTTAGCCACTTGTAAATAATCAAACATTTTGACTCAAGTATATATCTATTTACCTGATTAATTATATATTTTTTTTATTTTAGAAACATCTTGTGGACACCCACCTAACGTTCGTTATGCCAAATTTAAGCAACAACCGAAAATCCCTTATACATCTGGTGAAACATTTCCTTATGTGTGTGTGAGTGGTTATTCTCTGGAAGGATCAGGAGATGCCCTATGTAAGAACACACAATGGATCGATCTACCAGTGTGCAGAAGTAAGTACAATTCCAACCAAGTATCATTTATTAGGATTTCTTCTTTTTTTCTTTTCAAATAGTATTGTTTTTTAATTTACTTTATGGGTTCAGCCATATTTTCAGCAGCTCCATTAATTTGATGGAAAACCACCCTTTTATCTTATAGATTGTACTCTGGATCAGATAATGTTTGATTCAAGCTTTTGGGGAAAACATTTAATGCTTACATTTTTTGATGAAGATGCTTGTGTGTGACCCTCTCTTCTGAAACCTGTTAGAGACAACCAAGCATATGACTCTCCTAGACTTAGACCCTTCACCACCTCCAACAAGTTCAGCTCTTTATGTCCATTAATAGTTGCTGCTCCACTCATTCTAGAACAGATGGAATTTTTTTTTTCTCTAGCCCCCACCACCACCACCACCACACTGTTCTCGGGGCAATCAATGCTGTTAATTTTGGTGCATGATATACTATTTAGGCTCCGTACTATCAAAAGGGCGGAGTCAGGAAGAAGCAGACAAGGGATGTGATTCTGATCTCTGACACTGGCTGCTTCTGATTGGAGCCCTAAATCTCATCCCACCCCACCCCACCCCACCCCCGCCTGACACTGCCCTTCTGACATTACAGAGATTAAATAGCATATCATGTATCAAAGCTACCATCACTTTCCCCATACAAATCCCCAAAAATTCCAACTGTGCTGGAATCAGTGGATTCGCACCTTTTCACAGATAAGAACTGGTGGAGGTGGTGAAAGGTCCTCTTTAAAAGAGAAAGCCACATGCGTGTGTTGCGACATATTCTTCAGCAAATAGTATTATCAGGAATCCATTCATTTCTTAAGAGGTGGGGGTTCCATGTTATGGGTGTGTTGTGGGTAAACTTGCCCCAGTGAAACTCTGCAACTGCTATGCAAAAAATTGGTGGACACCATTGTGGAATGTCTGTTTTTATAGGTGATATACCATTTTTTTTTTCAAGTTCAAACCCTTAGGCATGCTGCAATTTAAAGAATAAAGGGCTTTTATTTTTTTCCCTAACTGGTCCAAATTCTGTGAATGTTAAAATTCTTCTTACCCAAAGCCACAACTAAGGGGAGCTTTCTCTGCAGATGTGTCTACCCTTTCCTTTGCTCTAATTTTGTTAGTGACTAATGAAACCAATTTAGTACATTGTCAGGACATGCTAATCCCTTAACCAGGGCAATTCATAATAAAGCCATTGGGAGGTCACACAGACACATATATGATACATAGAGTATCGATCTGTCATAAGATAAGTTGCAAAAGACTGTTCATGACTTTGCACACTTACCTGGATATGTCCTGCCAAGAGCACAGTAAAGGAAGGATACATCTGTAAAGAGTTTATTTAACTCCAATTAAGCAAAATTATATAAATCACAATAAAGTAAGCTATAAAAAGCCCTCAAATGGATATGAATATGGTAAGGGGCGTAGCTATAGTGGGTGTAGAGGCAGCAATTGCTATCAGGCCCTGGCCCCAAGCCCTCTCTACAATATAATGAGACACCTGTATTATACATGGCACATGGTAAATGGGGTCACCATTACATGGTTTGCATTGGGGACCAGGAACTTCATGCTGTGCATCTGAATATGGTCATGATATGTGCTATTACTACCTCTTTTGGCTGTTCCTCCCATAGCTTGACAAGTCTAACTGTAAAGAACAGTTTCCTCTGTTGATGCCTAATAAAAATCCTTCCTTCCCACATTAACCGGTTTCAGTATCATGCCATACATATACGGCACTGACCCTTACGGCAATAGTTTGTGGGTCGTGAACCCAAAATTTTTCCAATATTTGTAAGGACTACCATGGGACATTATACTGTGTGCAGGGGCCACTATGGGACATTATACTGTGTGCAGGGGCCACTATGGGACATTATACTGTGTGCAGGGGCCTCTATGGGACATTATGCCGTGTGGAGGGGCCGCTATGGGACATTATACCTTGTGAATGGGCCACTATGGGAATTTATGCCATGTGCAGGGGCCGCTATGGGACATTATGCCGTTTGGAGGGGCTGCTATGGGACATTATACTGTGTGAAGGGGCCACTGTGGGACATTATAGTGTGTTTAAATGGGGCGTTATACTGTGTGGAAGCCAGGAAAGCAGGCGCTATGGGGGCACCCAAGTCAAACGTATGCTATGGGGTCTAGTCTTTGCTAGTTATGTCCCTGTATATATTTATTATACTCTGTCTGTGTATATATTTATATATGTATCTGTGGGGGCCAACTCAGTTTTTGCATTGAGCGCTTCCATTAATACAGATGAAAGCATTCATTGCACTGTTAACAGAATCAGGCCGTTTTCACACAGTGGAATCTAGAGCTGATTTTGCAGCAGGTTTTGCCCCCAAATTAGTGGCAGATTATTCACTCATTCTGCCTCCCATTGAAAAAAAAAAAGTGTCCTGCTGGATCTTGCCGCGGATTCTGCAGCTGATTCGGAGGCTGTGGCTTGAGACTCCCCTTGATTAGACCCATTTATTTGGGCCTAATCAGCGGTGGAAAGCCGCAAGGGCATGCTGATGCTCTGCATCCACCACCGTGAGCCGGGGGGCAGAAAATAAAGAGAAATCTGGGGCAGATGTCTGCCTAACATTCTTCTTTACTTTCTGATGTCTGAACAGGTTCTATCTACTTGTATGGAATAGACTGTATTACAGTCCACTACAGTAGGTCTGCCTCAGCAAAAAAAACACCCAATTTCAGTACCTTTTTTGCTGTGGTGCGCATGGGTTGCTCCAAAAGGGGCCCACTGAGGTCTGTCGCTCAAGGGCCCACACAAACCTGGAGCTGCCCTGCATGAAAGTCACAAACATATATGCCCTCAACTGACTCAGTTAATAGAAAGATTAAAAAGTTATTAGTTTAATATGGAAATGCAAAATAGAATCAATTTTTTTGTTAAAAAATATTGTGTAAAATTAGCGAAACATTAAAAAATAGACGTTAGAAATGATTTATCGCTGTAATCATACCAAACCCACACAATATAGGTATTGTAAACTTTATTACAGCGTGTTAGTTATGTAGAGGATTGGTCGCAGGATTCACTCTTTCCACAGCCATCAACAAAATCTGCAGATTTACAACAATATCCCAAGCCATCAGAGCCCAACCTAAGCATTCACATTTCTACAAATAGTTTTCCCCTTAAAACTGTGAAGTGTATAAAGATAAGAAAGTCTTGACATCCTTCAGGACTTCTTTGCTGATTCTATACTCTTTCTTCATTGTTGTATTTGTCGGCCCAGGCTACAGTAGGTGTATAAAGAAAACAATAGAGCTGCCATTGTCAGTTATTCCCATCCTCCACCTACTATTCTAATGAAATTACTTGCAGAAATGATGTAAAATAATACTTTCAGACTGAGGCTATTTAGGCTGGGTTCACACCTGCGCATTCTTCACGTTCAGGGTTTCTGCGCCCGCATCCGCTTGAAAAATGCGGAGAGAGAAGTCCTCCAAGAAGGACTTTTCTCTCTGCATTTTTCGGGTGGAAACTCTGTGAACTCCATTATAGTCTATATAGTTTGCAAAAGTAAGCAATTTTTAAGCTGATTCGGTTTCCATTCTTCGGGTCCCCAAGCGGACCCGAAGAACGGAGAGCCGAACACTAGTGTAAACCTAGCGTCAGATAAATTAGCTTGTCATTGTTTTTTTGGTTTTGTTTTTTTTGCTTAATCTTTGGTGGCATTTCTTAATTTTGACAATACTATGCTATAAAATTGTTTCCCATGAATATTGAGAGACATATTTGCAGAGATGTTTGCAGACATATCCCTTAGTGATGGAAGTGTTTCCTTTAAAAAAAAAAATTGTGTTCTTGTGGTATCTAAACTGTGATGTTTGGTATCAACTTACTTAGCCAGTAGTCCATAATCGTGAATTCAGGGCCAACATCAGCAGGTAACGGGCCCTATTTATTTACCGATCCCCACTCCTAGCCATGATGGCCACTTTCACTTCCCCTGGAGGGCGGAAGTGGAAACAAAGGTGGGCATGGCCAGGAGCGTGGATTGATAAGTAGGGCCTGTGGAAAGGGTACTTGGGTGAAACCTTAGTCTCCCAAGGATCCCCTGGTGGTTTAGTTCGGCCCAGATAAGTCAGAACCAAAACTGCTATTATACTCTGGGGTCTCTTCAGACCAGGAGTGTGATAGGAGGCCAAGGGGAGGTGAGCAAACATAAAAAACAGTGTTGCTTACCTCTCATGGGCTCTGGCACTACTTCCTGCTGTCTTCAGCCTCTTCAGTGACGTCATAGATGTGGGTTATAGCGGCGTCAAGAGGCATAATAATGCCAGCATAACCCATGGTCAACCCCCAAAATTTTGTGTTCTGCTGAACCTGAAACTTTAGCAATATTTGCAAGGAACACTGCAAGGGGCCACTATGGGACTTCATACTGTGTTCATGGGCTGCTATGGAACATTATACTGTGTGAAGGGGCTGGTATGAGACATTATACTTTCTGCAGGGGCCACTGAGCCCACAGAGAGCCTCACTGCGGTGGCAGCAGTAATGGTATGGTAATAGATGGTTGTTACTGCCTGTAATATGTCCTTCTACCATAGTTCTTTGTGTTGGGGGGGGGGGGGATAAATTTTGCACCATTCATTGTGCGGCATTAATCACACTAATCCTATATTCTATTATGATCAGTGTGATAATGATACCAAATATATATTTTTTATGTTTTACTACTTTTGAATAGTAAAACATTTATTAATTTGTTTTTTGTTATATTTGCTGATATTTTTAATGCTATCTTATTGCGGTGTACAGGGCTTTTTGATCAATTTTTATTGAATTTTTAAGCAATTCTGGCTTTTTTTACAGTGGTGAAATGATATGATGATTTTCAGACAATACCAATTATGTGTACTGTTTCCTTTTTTGAAACAAAAACATGTTTATAGGGAAAAATCTGATTTTTTTGTTAATTTTTATTTAACATTTTATTTATTTTATTGTATTTACATCTGTATTGCAGCATATCAAAAGTGTTTTATACTGACATAGCGTCTAGTAGATCTTGTTTCTGGCTGGGTCTAATAGACTTCCATTTATGCCAGATCTAGGTGCCATTGTTAGGCTCCCAGTCACCATCAATTGTCACTCTGCAATTGCTTTGCGGGGCCTAATGGGGGTGACAAGTACCACATGTGAAATGCTGTACACATACCTGGTGATCCAGTGCTTTAGTTCTCAACACTGAGCCTCCATGCACTTAGCAACATATTGGCTCAATTCTGTGCAGAGCCCTAATAGAGTTCTCATTTAGGTCCTGTACATTACAGTATACGAGTAGATCAGATATGTTACCTTGGGTGCCTCAGCTGCTCCCCTTCCTTTTATGATAGGGGTGGAACTTGCTCATGTCAGACCCCCAACTTGCTATAATGCCTTGTATTCATTGCCCAGGGAATTAACCACGATGTGGATGTGTTTAGTTCAGGCTAAAGAATACTGTACACTCCCCCTTATAGTAGGAAACCTGTTTATTTTTGCTCATACATAATTCAGCAATGCAAAAGTAACAGAACACGTTGTTGCAAAAGTCTCTCATGAGCCAATTTCCATTCTCAAGACATTATATAGACATAAATCTCTTCCAATTGGAAAGTAAAATTGTGGATGTGGTGTCCCTACAAACAGCCATATTTAAATTGGAGGACAATTAAAGGTTAAACAGTTTTGCAAATATAAATATTTAAATAACTAAATAAATAAATTAAATAAATATAAATTTTGCAGCGTTAGAATTTCTCTAACTATCTTGGTTGTGATGGTCATTTTTCTAGATAGGTTGTCAATGGATACGACCATGAATGCAGTAATATTCTATGGTTTGCCACTTGTTTGGCTTTCTGTAATTGAAAATAACCTGGCCGCAATAAGGAAAGCAAAACTGGACTTCTGACAAGTGGAAGAGCGTAGGAAGCTCCTGTATTCGTGGCTGTATCCATTGACAACCAATCAAGACAAGAGATTGTCGCCACTAATGGTGATGGTTACAGAACATTTTTAAAAATGCACATAAATGTTTATTTATATATCAAAATAATAATTAACCTTTTATTGCCTGAAAATTTAAAAATGGCTCTGTTCACGGGAAAACCCCTTTAAGCAAATGATGCACATTGCTCAGAGCCCCCTCAACAATTTAACTACTATATCATATACAGTATAACTTACTGAGGAGATTAATATCCTACAGTGCAATAAGCATACAGTATACATATTTCATATCACATAATGTGCTTCTCTAGAAATACTCATCTGGAGCAAATAAAATGCCTACATCCGAAATATTATTCACAACCGGTCACAGGGTATCTTGTTTATGGCAAACATGGAGTCTGGCTAGAAGAAAAGTAGCAGCTGGCACACAGGACATTGTGTAATATTTCTTGTAGCTTTAATACATATTGTGACTCAAAATGAAAGCTTGTATGACATAAAGAATAATAAAATCCTCCTTTTTCGCATTTCTGGCCAGCTAAGAGCCCTTAAGCATGAGTATTGCTTTCACAACCTTACAGACATATGATGATAAAATCCCTTTAAGGCTGGGTTCACACATGCGCCCGGTCTCCATTTGGGGTTTCCGTCCCTGAACCCGATAAAAAATGCAGAGAGATAAGCGCTGCATGCAGCGGGCGGAAACCCGATAGACCCCATTATAGTCTAAGGGGTCCGCCGGTTTCTGCCGGTAACCACTTTTTTTAAGAGAATTAGGCTTCCGTTCGGGGTTTCCCAAGTGGACCCCCCCGAACTGAAACCCGAACGCAGGTGTGAACCAAGCGTAATTCTGTATACATGCAATAATTACTGCCCATATTAATTTAGTTCACTGATTCATTCAGATTGGCTTAGGCAGGGTTCACACTACCGTTGGAGTCCGTTATGAAGGTGTCCGTTAAAAAAAAAAAAAACAACGGACACCTATCGTAATGGACACTAACTGATGTTAATGTGTCCATTTTTTTTAGTGTCCGTTTTTTAAAGAGGACCTTTCATGTCACATACCGCTAGAAAGCCGACAGTGCGCTGAATTCAGCGCACTGCCAGCTTTCCCGGTATGTGCCCCGGGGCTGGAGATATCGGCGGTGTAAGTTACATGGTTTACTGTTAGAAGGGCGTTCCTGACAGTCTAGCTATGCTGCGAGGAACGCCCTCCCTGACACTTCTCTTCGTTCATAGACTTGTACTGAGGGGGTGTTCCTCACAGCTCAGCGTCATTGCCGGGCAGTAAGGAACGCCCCCTCTGACAGTACAGCACTATAGATGAGTACAGAGAGAGGGGGTGTTCCTTACAGCCCAGCGATGACGCTCAGCTGTGAGGAACGCCCCCTCAGTACAAGTCTATGAACGAAGAGAAGTGTCACGGAGGGCAGGGCGTTCCTCGCAGCGCAGCTAGACTGTCAGGAACACCCTTCTAACAGTAAACCATGTAACTTACACCGCCAATATTTCCAGCCCTGGGGCACATACCGGGAAAGCCGGCAGTGCGTTGAATTCAGCGCACTGTCGGCTTTCTAGCGGTATGTAAAACCACATGTGCCTGAGGACACGAAAGGTCCTCTTTAACACTGTAGTTTTTTTTTCTTTTGGTTTGTTTCTCCTTTCTGAGCATGCGCAGGGAAAATAAACGGACATAAAATAACGGACAGTAACTGATGGCTATCAGTTACTGTCCGTTATAAGTCTGTTACCCATAGACTTCAATTTTAAAAAATTAATGGACACTTGCTGTCCGTTAAGAATCCGTTATTTCTAACGGACAAAAAAAAATCCTGCATGTAGGATTTTATGTCGGTGAAAAAAAACGGACTTCTGACGGATTGTGTGTAAACGGACACAAACGGACACAATATAAAAACCCATTGAAATGAATGGAAATTTTAACGGATTTCTGACGGTTCAGCTAGTGTCCGATGTTAAAATCTTGTAACGGACAATAGCAACGGACACTACTGACAGTCACCAACGGTAGTGTGAACGCCCCCTTATCCTTCAAACAGAAAATACCCATTTCCTTTTCATGAAACCTGCGCCCATCTTCTCTCCCATACCCTCCCCCCCACCCCATTTGACAGCTGTGGGCAAAAGAAGAATAAATTCACACATACAATCAGAGGTGTAGCTAGGGGTTCAGCACTTGGGGGGGGGGGGGCAGACATGTCCAGGTAGGTCCCCAACTTAAGTATATCGATATTATCATTATATGGTGACCGTATAGTTATATATATCGGCTCTACACAGGGCTCTGCAGACCATTTAGGTGAATACAGTGCAGTAACATTTAGTGACTTACAGTTGACGTCTCTGACTAATCGTTCCCATAGCCATAGTCCCTTCATACAGCTGGTCAGTGGGGAATCACTTCTCTTATTGATGATCTATTCTGAGGATAAATCTCTTATATATATAAAAATTTGTTCCTGTCTGTCTGTCTGTTCTTTATGCGCGACCAAACGACTGGACCGATCCTCACCAAATTTGGCACACATGTACATCAGGTGTCCAGGAATATTATAGACTGGGTCTCAGCTCTCTTGGACGTACCGTTCCTGAGGTACAGTATTCCCAAAAAATGACCAGCATTAGTCTATACAAGCCTGCAAGTCTTTCACTCATATTCCAACTGCCATACACACGGTCACATATCCCTTATCAGCCAATAAGAGCTCGCAGGCGCTTACTCTCCTCAGGCACACAGGTTTCCATAGCAACCAAGCTATGTATGACCTGTATTAGAGAATAGCAGTTCACAGAACCTTAAATATTCAGTCATATCACGTGTATCAGCCAATATAAGTTCACATTTAATTTACCATATATATAGGTATATATAAATAGACTGTATCTATACTGGACTCAGTGGCGTAACTAGCAATGGCAGGGCCCCAAGGCGAACATTTGACATGGGACCCTCCCCCCCGGCAACCCCCCCACGCACAAACTGCATTTCTGCACACACTATTATGTCCCATAGTGGCCCCTGCATACACTATTAGGCCCCATAGTGGCCCTTGCACACAGTATTCTGCCCCATAGTGGCCCCTGCACACAGTATCATAGTGGCTCCTTCATATAGTATTATGCGCACTTCCCGCTACTTCTTCAATGTTGGACCAGATGTCACGTGAGCAAGGCATGTATCGCAACGCATAATGACGTCAGACTGGCGCACCGACATCTGGGACACCACCAAGGAGGCCCGAAGCCTGCTGAAAAGACCCCAGAGTATAATGATAGCAGTGTTTGTGGGGTTCACGGCCCACAGGCCTTACTTACCAAATCTCGCTCCTGCTCACAGCCGCCTCTGCAGAAGGTGAAGTTCAGGCAGCCGTGAGCAGGAGTGGGGATCGGTAAGTAAATAGGGCCCGTTACCTGCTGGTGTTAAAAAAAAAAAAAACATCAGAGGCCCGCCGGGTCCCCTAATGTCCCGGGCCCTGTGGCAGCTGCTACCACTGCTAAACCGGTATTTACGCCACTGACTGGACTGCCTTACTGGATTTCAGCATTCTTATAAATTGAAACGTTTTTTAAACTACTCATGTCCCCTGCAGCAAAACGCATGGCGGCTGCTCAAGCTAATGAAAACTCTCAGCAGACCCAAGCCTTTCTCCAATCTGATAAGGTATGTTACAGACAACAGCGAGCTGCTGAAACTCCCCAGCAGACCCAAGCCCGTCTCCAATCTGACAAAGCATTGTCAGCCACATGCACACAGCTTCACTCCAGGTTTCAATAACAACCCAGCCATTTTTCTTCACTGCTGTAGATCAGCTTTAAAGGGGCAGGGCGCTGTGGATGACGCTGTTACACAAGGTCACATACACACAGCTTTACTCCAGGCTTTCCATAACAACCGATCGCAGGTTTTTCACTGATATCCAAACTGAGATGCACATGATCACATGACACTTATGGACCAATGAAAAATCGCAGGTTCAGTCTTGACATACACACAGCTTTACACCAAGTTTCCATAGCAACTAAGCTATCTATGTCCTGTATGAGTCAATAGCAGTTCGCAGGTCCTTAAATATTCAGTCATATGACGTGTATTAGCCAATGTAAGTTCACATTTCATTTACCAGGTTTCCATAGCAACACAGCCATAAATAGACTATACCTATACTGGACTGCCATACTGCATGTCAAGTGCAAAACTGGCCAATTCTTATGGGGTCACTACACAAACAAAAAATGAAATATACCCATGCGAAGCCGGTCCTTCTGCTAGTCATCAATAAAAAGGAGCTGGAAAATCTGCAAAAATGAGCTGCGGGAAAAACCTCAGTGGTGACGCATCGTGGTTCTTCCCGCATCGCTTTGCACAGAAAGTTCGCAGAGGTTTTCCTCTGCGGACTTTCTGCTTCAGTTATATCTATAGGGAAACTGCCGGCGTTTCCGTAGGTATGCTGCAATTTCCAAAACCGCAACTGTTTTGGAAATCGCAACATGTCCGCTGCGCGTATTTTACCACAAAGTGGGGATGGGATGGGGTCCCACGTGGTGGACACGCCACGGGGAAAAAAATGCGGCATTTTATAGTTTCTGCAAAGTGGATAGGATTCTAGCAAATCCCATCCACACATTGCGGAAAAATAAGTGCAGTGGACACGCTACAATTTCCAAAACGGTTGCGGTTTTGAAAATCGCAGCATGTCAATTATACCTACGGAAACACTGGCGGTTTCCCTATAGGTATAATGGAGGCTGAAAGTTTGCAGAGGAAATCTCAGTGGACCTTCTGTGAAAAGCGCTGCGGGAAAAACCACAATGCTTTACTGCCGCTGTTTTTCTTGCAGCACTTTTTTGCTGTGGCCCACTACATGGGGCCTTAATCTTAATAAAGCCTAAGTGCCACCTTAATCAAATTAATTGCCCCCTCATATTATGCCCCTGATTACCCCTGACATAAATACTGCACATCTAATGACCCCTTATATCAATGACCACTACCTTATGTTCATAATGCGTTCTAATATAAATGATGCCCACTAATGACCCCTTATATAAATAACTTCCCCCTGTGTATTCATAATGCCCCCCAATAACCCTTATATAAATGACCCCCCTTATGTTCATAATGCCCCTCCCTTATAGTTATAATTCCCCCTCCTAACAACCCCTTATACTATTAAAATACCCACAACTAAGCTAAAACAAAGCAAAACAAGAAAGTTATACTCAAAATATTAATTTTTACAAAGTCTACTGCTTCAGTTTTTCTAATGGCAATTTGCATATACTCCAGAATGTTATAAAGAGTGATCAGCTTAACAGCAATTACTTGCAAAGTCAATATTTGCCTAGAAAATGAACTTTATCCCCCAAAACACATTTCAACATCATTGCAGCCCTGCCTTAAAAGGACCACCTAACATCGTTTCAGTGATTGCTCCATTAACACAGGTGTGGGTGTTGATGAGGACAGGGCTGGAGATCAATCTGTCATGATTAAGTAAGAATGACACCACTGGACACTTTAAAAGGAGGCTGGTGCTTGCCATCATTGTTTCTCTTCTGTTAACCATGGTTATCTCTAAAGAAACACGTGCAGTCATCATTGCACTGCACAAAAATGGCCTAACTGGGAAGAGTATTGCAGCTAGAAAGATTACATCTCAGTCAACAATCTATCGCATCATCAAGAACTTCAAGGAAAGAGGTTCCATTGGTGCCAAAAAGGCTCCAGGGAGCCCAAGAAAGACCAGCAAGCGGCAGGACCGTCTCTTAAAAGTGTTTCAGCTGTGGGATCGGGCTACCAGCAGTGCAGAGCTTGCTGAGGAATGGCAGCAGGCAGGTGTGAGTGCATCTGCACGCACTGTGAGGCGGAGACTCTTGGAGCAAGGCCTGGTCTCAAGGAGGGCAGCAAAGAAGCCACTTCTCTCCAGAAAAAACATCAGGGACAGACTGATATTCTGCAAAAGGTACAGGGAGTGGACTGCTGAGGACTGGGGTAAAGTCATTTTCTCTGATGAATCCCCTTTTCGATTGTTTGGAACATCTGGAAAACCGCTTATTCGGAGAAGAAGAGGTGAGTGCTACCACCAGTCTTGTCTCATGCCAACTGTAAAGCATCCTGAAACCATTCATGTGTGGGGTTGCTTCTCAGCCAAGGGAATCGGCTCTCTCACAGTCTTGCCTAAAAACACAGCCATGAATAAAGAATGGTACCAGAATGTCCTCCAAGAGCAACTTCTCCCAACCGTCCAAGAGTAGTTTGGCACTCAACAATGCCTTTTCCAGCATGATGGAGCACCTTGCCATAAAGCAAAGGTGATAACTAAATGGCTCAGGGAACAAAACATAGAGATTTTGGGTCCATGGCCTGGAAACTCCCTAGATCTTAATCCCATTGAGAACTTGTGGTCAATCATCAAGAGACGGGTGGACAAACAAAAACCAACAAATTCAGACAAAATTAAAGCATTGACTCTGCAAGAATGGACTGCTATCAGTCAGGATTTGGTCCAGAAGTTGATTGAGAGCATGCCAGGGAGAATTGCAGAGGTCCTGAAGAAGAAGGGTCAACACTGCAAATATTGACTTGCTGCATTAACTCATTCTAACTGTCAATATAAGCTTCTGTTACTCATAATATGAATGCAATTCTATTTCTTTATGTGATAAAAACATCTGACAAACACACATAAAAACCAGAGGGCAGCAGATCATGTGAAAATATAATATTTGTGTCATTCTCAAAACTTTTGGCCATGACTGTACTATAAACAGGGATAGGGTAAAGAACAATAGCTCATAAAGCACAAAGGGAAGATATATGTTGTGAATCTACATTCATATAGGATAGAGAGGACTACCCTTGTTGTAGTGGATAGGATTAGGGTTGGGTTGGGGTTGAGAATCTTGTGAGGCCCTCGTATTCTGTCCACAGGACCCACTTATTGTGAAAACCCAGGGGGAAAAATTACCCCTACTCGCTATTATCCTTTCCAAAGTATAGGCTAAATGTACATGTTGCACAAGTTCTGCTACCGTTAAACAAGGGGTAGATCTCCAGGTGCGTGTCTAAGAAGCAATGTGCCAAACCTGGTGACATTGGAACAGTAGCCTTAACTATGGAGGCCATAAACTGGAAGGTGGCGGACCAGAAGGCGAATACCTGGGGGCAGTCCCACCACATATGTAAAAGACATCACCTGCTTCCCAAGATTCAGATAGTTGGGATCAAAGTGAGCTACAGTGCCTTGCGAAAGTATTCGGCCCCCTTGAACTTTTCAACCTTTTGCCTCATTTCAGGCTTCAAACATAAGGATATAAAATGTTAATTTTTTGGTGAAGAATCAACAACAAGTGGAACACAATCATGAAGTGGAACGAAATTTATTGGATATTTTAAACTTTTGTAAAAAATAAAAAAAAACCTGAAAAGTGGGGCGTGCCAAATTATTTGGCCCCCCCTTACGTTAATACTTTGTAGCGCCACCTTTTGCTGCGATTACAGCCTCAAGTCGCTTGGGGTATGTCTCTATCAGTTTTGCACATCGAGAGACTGAAATTCTTGCCCATTCTTCCTTGGAAAACAGCTCGAGCTCAGTGAGGTTGGATGGAGAGCGTTTGTGAACAGCAGTTTTCAGCTCTTTCCACAGATTTTGGATTGGATTCAGGTCTGGACTTTGACTTGTCCATTCTAACACCTGGATACGTTTATTTGTGAACCATTCCATTGTAGATTTTGCTTTATGTCTGGGATCATTGTCTTGTTGGAAGATAAATCTCCATCCCAGTCTCAGGTCTTTTGCAGACTCCAACAGGTTTTCTTCCAGAATGGTCCTGTATTTGGCTCCGTCCATCTTCCCATCAATTTTAACCATCTTCCCTGTCCCTGTTGAAGAAAAGCAGGCCCAAACCATGATGCTGCCACCACCATGTTTGACAGTGGGGATGGTGTGTTCAGGGTGATAAGCTGTGTTGCTTTTACGCCAAACATATCGTTTTGCATTGTGGCCAAAAAGTTCTATTTTGGTTTCATCTGACCAGAGCACCTTCTTCCACAGGATTGGTGTGTCTCCCAGGTGGCTTGTGGCAAACTGTAAACGAAACTTTTTATGGATATCTTTGAGAAATGGCTTTCTTCTTGCCACTCTTCCATAAAGGACAGATTTGTGCAGTGTACGACTGATTGTTGTCCTATGGACAGACTCTCCCACCTCAGCTGTAGATATCTGCAGTTCATCCAGAGTGATCATGGGCCTCTTGGCTGCATCTCTGATCATTCTTCTCCTTGTTTGAGATGAACGTTTAGAGGTACGGCCGGGTCTTGGTAGATTTGCAGTGGTCTGATACTTCTTCCATTTCAATATGATCGCTTGCACAGTGCTCCTTGGGATGTTTAAAGTTTGGGAAATCTTTTTGTATCCAAATCCGGCTTTAAACTTCTCCACAACAGTATCACGGACCTGCCTGTTGTGTTCTTTGGTCTTCATGATGCTCTCTGCGCTATAAACAGAACCCTGAGACTATCACAGAGCAGGTGCATTTATACGGAGACTTGATTACACACAGGTGGATTATATTTATCATCATCAGTCATTTAGGACAACATTGGATCATTTAGAGATCCTCACTGAACGTCTGGAGTGAGTTTGCTGCACTGAAAGTAAAGGGGCCGAATAATATTGCACGCCCCACTTTTCAGTTTTTTATTTTTAACAAAAGTTTAAAATAACCAATAAATTTCGTTCCACTAAACAATTGTGTCCCACTTGTTGTTGATTCTTCACCAAAAAATTTTTATTTTATATCTTTATGTTTGAAGCCTGAAATGTGGCAAAAGGTTGAAAAGTTCAAGGGGGCCGAATACTTTCGCAAGGCACTGTATTTGTATTGGGGTACAGTACCATTGGAGAGAGATCCTGCAAGTCATCTCGCAATGGGCAGCGCCCTTGAAAACAATTTTGACGTAACCAGTGGCTTTATAGCATTCTGTAAAGTGATATTTCTTTCAAGATCTGTCTCCCAGCGCATCAGGCAGAGAGGTTTGGTCTGTTCTAAAGATGCATCAAAGTTTTATAGAAGGCCAAGGATCCCCACTTAGAAGAAGCTGCAATTGTAACATTTTGTAAACCACCTTAGGGAATACAGGGAGAGAGGCATCTCTAGTCTGGAATAAGTGTTGTAATTGGAGAAACTTGTAGAAATCTTTATGCGGGATTTGAAATTCCTCTGATAGACTCGAGAACGGTTTGAAATGGTCGCCTGTGAACAGTTGTTGGATATGCATAAGGCCAGACTTAGACCATTGAGTCAGGTTTAAATGCGGAAGGAGTGGAGTCACATATTTAATAGTCATTTCTTGCATGGATACAAGGCCATCAGCAGGGAGGTGGAGGGAAAGATATTTCCAGGCCCAAACAGACACTTGCACACTCATAAGTCGTTTCAAGGTATGTGGCTTACAGCGTGTGTCAGGATGTAGGAGGCTTAAGAGTGGGCCCAGCGGCAACAAGAGTTGTCGTTCCACCAAGCCTTCAATTGATCTAATACTATGGCCAAATAGTATTTCTTAATGTCTGGGGCACCCCCTCGGCCCTTGGACCAGGGTCTGGTCATAGTATGGAATTGGACCCTTGACCTCTTTCCTTCCCAAATAAAATCAGAGAGTAATTTTTAGAGTTTAATACATGTTCGGGAGGGGTAAAACAACTGTCCAGAAAAAGTATAGAATGATGAGCAGAACCATCATCCCCTTTATTGAGCAGGGGTGTATAGTTCAGGTAAAATAGGCCAGAGCTTGGGACTGTCAGATAAATACCCAGATATGAAATACTGTCAAGTTCCAAGTTAAATGGAAAAGATCTAGTCAGTGCGTTTTTTTTAAGTTCCATAACTAGTGCAAATATAATCGGAGAGAGTGGACATCCCTGATGAGTTCCATTGTTAATTGAAAAGGGTTCTGATAATATAAAAAAATGGAAGGTAACACTTTGGTGGAGGGGTTGGAGTAAAAAGCGAGAATAGCTGCCTTAAAGGAGCTGCAAATGCCCAATTTCTCCAGCAAACAATCCAGGTACCCCCAATGGACCCTATTGAACATCTTCTCTGCATCCAACGGTAGGAAAAGAAAAGGTGCTTCTGGATCAAGTTAATGAACCTGCGAGTACCATCCGGCGCTTGCCGTTCACAAGAAATCCCACGTGATCAGGTTTAATCAGCTGTAGGAGTAAACGAAGAAGGTGTTCTACCAATACCTTAGCATATATTTTAATGTCCATATTTAACAATGAAATAGGACGGAAATTCGCTGAAGTAGTAGGGGACACCTCGTTTGGGCAACGTGACTACAGTGGCGATCAGCATCGCGTCCGGGGAATCTCTGCTCCTCCTGGCCTTGGCAAATACCCCCAATAGGTAAGGCGATAAGACAGTCATAATTTTTTTTTTAAATAGTTACCAATAAAACTATCAGGGCCTGGGGATTTATGCAAGAGAAAACATTATAAAGTTTGGGCAGAAAAAAGGGGGGCAACTAATGATTGTTGTTGAGCAGTGGGTGTGGGTGGGAAGAGAGATATAGGCCAGGAAACCATCTATGTCAGACGCAGAAGGCTGATACACCTCCGCATCGTCTTTCAAATTATACAGTATAAGGATTTATAGTAGTTCCTAAATTGCTCTGCAATTAGTCTAGGATCAGCAATTTTCTTACCCTGGGTGTCTGGAAGATTTGCAGTGCGGGTCTTGGGCTGAGCTTGTTTAACCTTCTTGGTGATTGATACACTGATCACAGGATTAGGTTTTCACAAATATAATGCGTAAGATAAAATTTAACCTTTAATGATATAGATTAAAATGAGTGCCAAACATACAGCTACATTGCACTGAGATACCCATAGTCCCTATAAATACCTCATAGATAAATATCCAGATGCAGGTAGAAAAGAGGAGGCAGATGAGCGCTGGTCCAGAATAAATGTAGTCTTTAATCCAATTGAATAAAACACACGACGCGTTTCTGGACAAGCCCTTTTTCAAATGTGCATAAAAACATAGCATGGGTAGCATGATATATATACTTTACAAAAATAAAAAAAATGAGACAAAACCGGGCAGTAGCCACGCCCTCTCACGTGGGGGCGTGGTTAATGGTTCTAAACTAAATAGAGAAAAAAAAGGGACAAAATTGAGCTGTAGCCACGCCCCTTCACATGTGGGCGTGGTTAATGGGTCTAAGCTAAATAAAGAGAGGAAAAAAAAAACAAAAAACAATTATATGTTGTGGGTAGAAAACCAAAGGAAAAGAGAGAAGGATCCAACGTGGGAATAGTAGTGTATTTCGATAATACTGTCAAAGGATTGCTTCACAGCACGGAGCAACTTGCCTCGACAGCGATCAGCTGTTTAGAAGGAGATATAGAGCGCATGTGTGATGTGTGCTTACAATGAATGAGAAGGAGAAGGAGGATCGCTTCGCAGCCCCAGGCTCTGTGCTGCAACAGAGATCAGCTGTTAAAACAGATAAACAGAGCGCATTCATAATGTGCTCATTGTAACAAGTGATACAAAAGGAATGGCTAGCATTGTGGGCTAAGAAATAGAGCGCATATCTTGTGCTGTATAGGTATAAATATCTACATAGTGCTAATTGTACAAAAATAGTGCTAATTGTACAAAAATACGCTTCAGTCGTAATTGAAGTGTATAAAATAAATATATAAATAAATGGATGGTATGTGAAAAAAAATGACTCATAAAAATTAATTTGAAAACACAGAAACAATAGAAAAAGTTCACAGTACATTATATGAATAATTCATAAATATGTAAAATATGTTAAGAATGACTAAGCATACGATAATATAAGTACAAATGATAAAATATGACTAATAATCAAATAAAGATCAAGGACTGTGGGTATTGGATCATATGGTCCATGGGGAAAGGAGAAGAAACTAAGAGAGGTAATGCAAGGAATGAAGTACATAGAATGAATAACTATAAAAAATTAATAGGAAAACAAAAAAAAAAAATAGAAATTTTTATTTCAGTACATTATATGAACAATTCATAAATATGTAACATAAGTTAAGATTAACTAAGCATACAATAATAAATACAATTAATAAAATATATAAAAATCAAATATTAAGGAGGATAAACGACTGTGGTTATTGGGATTCCTTAGTGGGGAATAGAATGGAAAGCTCAAAACGAGAGGAAATCAAGGGTACATTGCATCAATTTGGTTTAACGTATGAACTTGGATTGATGCTCAAAAATTTTTTTCTGATGCTTCATTTAGACCTACTGGTACCATTGTGTTCAGTCTATAGATCCAAAAGAATTCTTTTCTTTTAAGTAACTCATTATTTGTAGTAGTAATTTGATCTATTGGAGTGATTTTGAATACATTAAATTCACAATCATGATATTTGGCGGCGTGTCTAGAAACACTATGTTTCTGAAAACCCTTAAGAACAACGTTGGCCCGATGTTTATTTAAACGTTCCCTGAGGTGCATAGTGGTGCGCCCCACATATTGTAAGCCACACTGACAGTGAATAATATAGATGACAAAGGATGAGTTGCATGTAAGATGTGGCTTGATTGGAAAAGTCTCACCTGTGGAGTTACTTGTATTTGTAGTTTGACCATGAGTGATGCTAATACAGCACTTGCATCTAGTTACGTTACATTTGTAACTCCCACCTTGGGCAGGTTTTGGCTGAATATTGATCACTCTAGGAATCTTGGGTTCCCTCAATTTGCTGGGGGCTAATAAATTTTTTACATTTCTGGCACGTCTGTAAGTGACATACGGTGTTTTTGGAAGAGTTTTACTCAGAAAAGGGTCAGTATTTAATAGTGACCAATATTTTGAGAGTATAGATCTGACTTGCTGATGTTGATAGTTATAAGTGGTTATAAAATTAAATTGGGGAGGTTTCTTTAGAAGTTTAATTGAGGGTTTGATACAATCAAGTTGAGTTAGAGTGCAACAACTATGTTGCGCTGATTCGATTATTCCTTTCGGGTAATGTTTTTCAGAAAATCTTTTTGTGATGATTTTACTTTGATTTTCATAATCGTGATCTAATGTACTATTGCGTCTTATCCTCCGAAATTGACTGTAGGGCATATTATTCTTCCATTTTTTATAGTGAGAACTGTTGTAGTCAAGAAAACTATTAGAATCGACTTTTTTGAAAAAAGTTTTTGTCACTATCTTACTATCAATTTTCATCAATAGTAAGTCAAGATATTCAATGGATGTACGTGATGTTGTACCAGATAGAGTAATGCCCCATTCATTCACATGGTTGTTCAAATGGTCTGTGAATGCATTAAATGATTTAGTGTCCCTGTAAGGGTCTTGCCAGACGTAGCAATACCCTGACACTACTGCAGGGGTCTGGGAGGAAGGACAGAGACAAGTGAGCCCTAATCTCACCCCAGCCACTGTCCCTTCCTATTGCCTAAGTTACCCTAAACGGTAAAAGGACAACCAGAAGACTAGCCCTATACTGGGTAAGTGACACACAGAACAGGATAAGACAAAACTAACGACAGGCAAAGGCAGAGCAATAACCGGCAACTTGCTGAGAAAGTGACATCCTGTATAAAGAAAGTCTGGGCCCAGCCCCAGACCTGATAGGTACACAGGCTGTCAATCACACAGGCCAGGAAGAGATTAACTCTATACCGTCCAGAGAGAAATGCTCAGAACACGGGTGTGGCCGGAAATCCATTACACTGACTAGGACCATGTTCAGACTGAGCAGCAAGAAACCTACGCAAGGAATCAAACTGAACACGCCTCCTTCACCATAGCGTGCGAGCGGAGGGTGGCGCAGAGACCCGAACAGGCAGAGACATTACAGTACCCCCCCCCCCTTTATGAGGGGCCACTGGACCCTCACCAGATAAACCAGTTTTAGTAGGACCCAGTATTTTCTCTGCCTTCGATTCCAGATCTCCCTGAACAACAACAACAGGTGCTGGAGGACCAGGCAAACGTTTTTTTATTCGCCTGGCCTTTCCAACCTTTACAGCTGAGACCGTCTCCTCACTGACACAATCTAAGGTGTGCAAAACAATACAGTGGGATGAGCACTGATCTCCCCATTTTACCAACTCCCTTTTACTCCAATCAAAAATAGGGTTATGGAGGTTCAACCAGGGGAGCCCCAAAATATCGGAAGACAGATGCTCCATAACAAAAAAAGCTCATGACCTCTGAATGAGCAGAACCTACTTGCAACGTGATTAAGGGGGTTTTGAATCGGACCTTACCCCTGGCCAGTGGGGCAAAATCCACTCCAGTAGCCGCCAGAGGAGTGTCAAGTGGCAAAAGCTCAATGCCTAAAGCTGAGACAAACGAGAATGTGACAAAGTTTGCCTCAGACCCAGAGTCAACTAAGGCCTGGCCAGAAACAGATCTGTCCCCAGAGGACAGAGACACAGATAACAACATCTTATTGTTACTACTGGCAAATACCTGGTTGCCTGAGTGGTTCTTCCGACTACCACTCAGGCACTGAAGCTTTTCCCCTGGTGTGCGGGGTCTGATTGAGCAGTCTCGTATGATATGCCCTGAAGTACCACAGTACAGGCAGAGGTTATTCCGGAGACGATGCTCTCGTTGAGTCTTGGCGTCCATAGTTCCCAGTTGCATGGGTTCCTCACCAGGAGTCATGGGAGAAATAACAGATTTTTCAGGAGAGAGAGAGGGAGAGATAGAAAACTTGGAAGAAACAGACCCTATTCTCTCTTTAATATTTTCCCGGATCCTACGGTCAATACGGACAGCCAATGTCATAGCCTGCTTAAGAGTAGGGGGATCTGGGTGACCAACCCAGACCTCCTTAACACGGTCACATAGGCCTTGTTTAAAGTGGGCCTTTAGAGCTGACTCACACCATCCTGCAGATCCACTGCACTTGCGGAATTCTGTGCAATATTCCTCAGCAGAGCGTTTGCCCTGCCGCATAGTGAGGAGTTGCGATTCCGCAAGCCCAATGTGGTCTGGCTCAGCGTATATAGACCCCAAAGACAAAAAAAACTTTTCAAAGTCAGTCCACTCCTCAGCCCCAGGAGGGAGTTTAAGGGCCCAAGCCTGTGGATCCCCCTGTAGGAAGGATATAACTACTCCTACCATTTGGGCCTGGGATGCATGTGGATTAATCCGAAAATACAGGCGACAGGACTCCCGGAAAGTCTCAAATTTTTCACGATCCCCTGAAAAACGATTCGGGAGTAACATCTTCACCTTAAAAGGGGAAGAAACAGGCATGGATGCTGCAGCAGCCTCAGTAAGGGTCTGAACCTGTTTAGAAAGCTCAGCTACCAGGACTGCCAAACCTTCCAACTTGGCTGCAAGGCCCTGAATAGGATCCATGCTGACCCTATGGGAAGCAATGGCAGAATATATGGGCCGGTTATTCTGTAAGGGTCTTGCCAGACGTAGCAATACCCTGACACTACTGCAGGGGTCTGGGAGGAAGGACAGAGACAAGTGAGCCCTAATCTCACCCCAGCCACTGTCCCTTCCTATTGCCTCAGTTACCCTAAACGGTAAAAGGACAACCAGAAGACTAGCCCTATACTGGGTAAGTGACACACAGAACAGGACAAGACAAAACAAACGACAAAAGAGAGGTCAGGAAGCCAAGGGGTCGGTAACAAACGAGCAATGTAGTACAAAAACACAATCCAAGAGAATAGTCAAAAGGCAAGCCAGAGGTCAGAGAAATAGTACAGTAGATATCAAGGGCACAAAGAGAGCAGGCAAAGTCAGAGCAATAACCGGCAACTTGCTGAGAAAGTGACATCCTGTATAAAGAAAGTCTGGGCCCAGCCCCAGACCTGATAGGTGCACAGGCTGTCAATCACACAGGCCAGGAAGAGATTAACGCTATACCGTCCAGAGAGAAATGCTCAGAACACGGGTGTGGCCGGAAATCCATTACACTGACTAGGACCATGTTCACACTGAGCAGCAAGAAACCTACGCAAGGAATCAAACTGAACACGCCTCCTTCGCCATAGCGTGCGAGTGGAGGGTGGTGCAGAGACCCGAACAGGCAGAGACGTTACAGTCCCCTTCCTATATGAAGATCAAGTCATCTATGTACCTTTTATAATAGATGATATGTTTAGCCCAAGGGTGGTCTGAGTGTATGGTCTCATTCTCAAACTCACCCATAAATAAATTCGCGAAACGAGTTCCCATCGCGGTTCCCGTATCTGTAAAAATATATCTGAACCAAAGTGAAACGCATTATGCTTTAATATAAATTGAATACTGTCCAGGATAAAAGTTTGCTGATTGTTAGGCATGGTGGGATCAGATGAAAGGTACTTGGAGATGGTGGATAGGCCCTTCTCGTGTGGAATATTGCTGTACGCAGCTACATCAAGTATGCCCAGCAGTATGTTGGTTTCCATGGGATAATTAGCAAATCAAATATTAAGCTGGCAGAATCTTTTATATATGACTTGAGATTAATCACATATTTTTGTAAAAGAATGTCTATATACTGGGACAGATTGGAGGTGAGAGAGTTAGTGCCAGAAATTATAGGTTTACCTGGGGGGTTGGTGGCGTTCTTATGGATTTTGGGTAAATGATTGATAGAAGAGAGCCAGTTGTGGATTTTCAGGTAGAAGGAATAGTTTTTCTTTTTTTGTGAGAATCCCTAGCTCTGCTGCTTCTATAATTAAATTTGTATATGGTGTTATATACTCGGGGGTGGGATCATGAGTCAGTGGTATATAATATGTAGGATCTGATAGGATCCTGTGGCCCTCCGCTATATACGTGGAACGGTCCTGTATTACAATCCCCTCTCCCTTGTCCGCCCCTTTTATGGTGATAGTATTATTGCCCATAAGACTTTTAAGGGAGATTCTTTCTTTATTAGATAAATTATCCTTGGTATAGATAGGATTAGTTTTAAGTTTTTTTAAAAAGTTTTTTGCCCGGAAAACCCCTTTAATAAATAACAGACAATTAACACCATATTTAACATGATCACTAAATAGCATAAATAAAAATGGCACAACAGTTGTTTATTTTATTTAACTAGTAACAATCTGGGGTCTAATATTATATGTAGTCTGAATATATGTAGCTATCCGCTTTTTCTAAAGTCCATGCCTCTTAAAATGATCCCTTTTGCAGCGAATCACCTTGTGAAGGCTTCTCCTAGGTTGACATATGACATTTTCACTAATACAACAAACATACTACATATATAGCATATCCTGTGTAAAACAAACGCACAATGAAAGTGGTTGGCCACTTTGAAATGATTTTATCTAAATGCATTTTAATAACAGTTATGTCACTTATTAGTAGGCGCTTCTGGCACGTCTGCTGCATTTCTAAGATTTCTTAAGGCATGACCCCCACAATTCTGCCAGTGCCCATCTCATCAGCATGGAGCTTCTGTCCATAATATGTGGCATATAACCAAATATATCTCACTCAGCTTCCTTCACTGTACATGTATCATGTCTTCCAATCATCCTGGATTCAGCGGGACAGTTCCAGATTTGTGTGCTGTCCTGCGTGGTGGGAGGTATGACCTAGCTCCAACTACTCCTTGGGCACAGGTGAGATGAGAACACTGGTGAACTAGGGAGCAATCCACCCCCGTCTCACTATTTGTTCTATGTCTCTGCTCCCAGTTTGGGTGACACCGTAACCTCACTACATCTTACATCGCACTTGTTACTCCTAAACCACCGGCAGTAGAGAATGGATAGGACATTTATTTATTTGGGATATACAGTTATTTATTTTGTGCATTTTTATGTGGGGGCCACATTAACCCTTTCACTGCCAGGGGTCTCCAGAAATTTTGCACCTCCGGTAGCCAGAGCAATTTTCACAGTTTTGAGATGGACAAATCAAACCTAAAAAATCATCCCCCCCCCCCCCACCCCCATACCTATATATTTTCTTAAAGTAGACACCTGCAGCATTGTCAGAATGCCACTTGGTGCTGTATGCGAAGAAGCACCTTCATGCAATTTTGATTTAAAATGAATGTTTTATAAAAAAAAAAAAAAATGCAAATAAATGTATATTAGTTTCTAAAAGTGGAAACCAAACAAAATGTTATATGCACCAAACCTCCTAAAAATAAGAGATCAACATGTGCAGAGTCCATTCATATTACTAAGGCCTACACCTGCATGTACATATCTTCAGAAAATCACTAGAACTGGAGGGAACAAAAATCTGCTTTAAAGTTGGAAATGTTAAAAAAGTATCATCCTATAAAATGTAGGGATTACACACTGTGGAAAGCAAGTGTATCCCTAAACCCTATATATTTTTTGAAAGTAGACAACCTAAAGATTACATTTGTCTAAATGGGTTATCAATAGCCATGTCCACCTTCATGTAACTTTGTGACAAACACAAATAATTTTATGAAAAAATGCACTAAAACATATATTTGCACTTAAAACTCCTATTCAATCTTACATTCACGCACAAAATACATTTAAAATAAAAGATTAAGGTGTACACAATTTATATATACTGCAAACAGCAACTACAACAAGAGCTCGTACTCTCAAAAACGCTGATACAGAAGACAATCAAGATTTGTTAAAAATAGCTATGTTAAAAATCTATACTGCACATAGCAAACTGTGGCTGTGATACCAAAATCTAACTTTTTTGAGATTGCACAGCATATACAGTGCTGGCCAAAAGTATTGGCACCCCTGCAATTCTGTCAGATAATACTCAATTTCTTCCAGAAAATGATTGCAATCACAAATGCTTTGGTAATAATATCTTCATTTATTTTGCTTGCAATGAAAAAACACAAAAGAGAATGAAAAAAAAAGTCAAATCATTGATCATTTTACACAAAACTCCAAAAATGGGCTGGACAAAAGTATTGGCACCCTCAGCCTAATACTTGGTAGCACAACCTTTAGACAAAATAACTGCAAACAACCGCTTCCGGTAACCATCAATGAGTTTCTTACAATGCTCTGCTGGAATTTTAGACCATTCTTCTTTGGCAAATTTCTCCAGGTCCCTGAGATTTGAAGGGTGCCTTCTCCAAACTGCCATTTTGAGATCTCTCCACAGGTGTTCTATGGGATTCAGGTCTGGACTCATTGCTGGCCACTTTAGAAGTCTCCAGTGCTTTCTCTCAAACCATTTTCTAGTGCTTTTTGAAGTGTGTTTTGGGTCATTGTCCTGCTGGAAGACCCATGACCTCTGAGGGAGACCCAGCTTTCTCACACTGGACCCTACATTATGCTGCAAAATTTGTTGGTAGTCTTCAGACTTCATAATGCCATGCACACGGTCAAGCAGTCCAGTGCCAGAGGCAGCAAAGCAACCCCAAAACATCAGGGAACCTCCGCCATGTTTGACTGTAGGGACCGTGTTCTTTTCTTTGAAGGCCTCTTTTTTTTTCCTGTAAACTCTATGTTGATGCCTTTTCCCAAAAAGCTCTACTTTTGTCTCATCTGACCAGAGAACATTCTTCCAAAAAGTTTTTGGCTTTCTCAGGTAAGTTTTGGCAAACTCCAGCCTGGCTTTTTTATGTCTCTGGGTCAGAAGTGGCGTCTTCCTGGGTATCCTACCATACAGTCCCTTTTCATTCAGACGCCGACGGATAGTACGGGTTGTCACTGTTGTACCCTCGGAACTTGTTTGGATGTTAGTCGAGGTTCTTTAGCCACCATCCGCACAATCTTTTGTTGAAATCTCTCGTCAATTTTTCTTTTCCGTCCACATCTAGGGAGGTTAGCCACAGTGCCATGGGCTTTAAACTTCTTGATGACACTGTGCACGGTAGGCACAGGAACATTCAGGTCTTTGGAGATGGACTTGTAGCCTTGAGATTGCTCATGCTTCCTCACAATTTTGTTTCTCAAGTCCTCAGACAGTTCATTGGTCTTCTTTCTTTTCTCCATGCTCAATGTGGTACACACAAGGACACAGGACAGAGGTTGAGTCAACTTTAATCCATTTCAACTGGCTGCAAGTGTGATTTTAGTTATTGCCACCACCTGTTATGTGCCACAGGTAAGTAACAGGTGCTGTTAATTACACAAATTAGAGAAGCATCACATGATTTTTCAAAGGGTGCCAATACTTTTGTACACCCCCTTTTTTATGTTTGGTGTGGAATTATATCCAATTTGGCTTTTTGACAATTCTTTTTGTGCTTTTCCATTGAAGACAAATTAAATGAAGATATTATTACCAAAGCATTTGTGATTGCAATCATTTTCTGGAAGAAATTGAGTATTATCTGACAGAATTTCAGGGTTACCAATACTTTTGGCCATCACTGTAGTATATAAAAACACAACTTAATATTTCATATATACAACCATCTTCATGCAACTTTGCAGCAGAGATTGTAAGCAAAAATTGCACAAAAATTAAAATTTGCCACTAAAGTGCAGACTCAAGCAATCCCTTTCTGCAAACATAATGTACTTTCCAAAAAACTGCAATATGTGAGGAATTCATGCATACCACACATATCTATATTTACAGGTGCGGGTGTTAAAGAAACGCCAAAATCGCAGAAATGCGCCAACCAATTTTGTGCATGCAAATTAAATAGGAGTTTACATAAAAATATAATTTTCTATCCCCCTATAAAAATTGTAGCGATTTATACATTCATCTCTAGTGATAATCGGTACTGCTATTATTTTAGCGTGCAACGGATATTGCTATTGGCGTATTTTACTCTATAAAGATCAGGTATGGACAGGACAGGGATTGGGTGAAATGTAAACTTTATTGATGACTTTGTGCATGTGTTGTGTAAGTGTTTGGTGCAACTCTTTTGGCGCTGCGACCTGGACAATGGTAAACATCTGGGTCACAGCGCCAATAAACTTCCTGGTTATGTTCAGAGGGGTATTACATAAGAATACCCCTCTAGTAAGGCTCAAAGTAGTATTACATTATCCCTCAGTGTGAAAATCAGAGAGCAAAAGTATAGCATGCTCTCTGATTGATAGGAGAGGGGATAAGGCCCGGTTAACATCTGCGTTCGGGTTTCCGTTTGGGGAGTCCCCCCCGAACAGAAACCTATACGCATAAAAAAGCGGTTTACCTTGGAAACCCGCGCACCACATAGACTATAATGGGGTCCGTCTGGTTTCCGCTCGGTTTCCACACAAAACATGCGGAAACATGAGGAGACGAAAGTGCTGCTTCGCGTGGAAACCGAGCGGAAAACACACGGACCCTATTATAGTCTATGGGGTCCGCGTTTTTTTATGCGTATAGGTTTCTGTTCGGGGGGTCCCCAAGTGGACTCCCCGAATGGAAAGCTGAACGCAGATGTGAACCGGGCCTAACATGGAAAGAAGTCCCTGCTATTCCTCCCTGGGATCACATACAGGTTATTCACAGATGATGATGATGATGATTTCTCATCTCTGTGAAGTCTGCAGGCCTGCTCTGCCCCTCCACCTCCTACAGCAGCTCTTAAGATGCTTCCTGAGACAGGAGGGGGGAGGACATTTTAGACCAGGGGTCTCAAACTCAATTTACCCGGGAGCCGCTGGAGGTAGAGTCTAGGTGAGGCTGGGCTGCATCAGGTTTTCCACACCGGTAATATGCTCCATATTGGCCCCTGCACACGGTATTATGCTCCCTAGTGGCCCCTGCACACGGTATTATGCTCCCTAGTGGCCCCTGCACACGGTATTATTTCAGACCCCAGAGTATAATGATCGGAGACCCAGGGGAGGTGACAAACATAAAAACCAATGTTACTTACCTATCCTGGACATCGGTGCACTCCTTGCAGCTTTCGGCCCTGTTTAATTGCGCACACACGTCACGTGATCGGGCCAGCGACACGACCTGATGACGTCACCAGAGGCCCCAAGCCTGCTCGGAGTAACACCGATCGCAGGAGAGGTAAGTACATTGGTTTTTATGTTCCCTCGCCTCCCCTGGGCCTCCGATTATTATACTCCGGGGCAGTGGCGTAACTAGGAATGGCTGGGCCCCAAGGCGAACATTTGACATGGGGCCCCCCCTGAACCGGTTACGGGTCCCCAAACAGTAAAATATGCTCAACAGTGGCCCCAAATAGTATTATATTTTCAACAGTGGCCCCCACACAGCATTATATGCTCCACAGTGGTCCCCATACAGCATTATATGCTCTACATTGCTCCCCTCACACACAGTATAATATGCTACCCACAGTGGTACCCACCCAGTATTATATGCCCCCCATAGTGGGCCCCACCCAGTATTATATGCTCCCTACAGTGGTCCCCACCCAGTATCTATATGCTCTACAGTGGCCCCCACCCAGTATTATATGCTCTACAGTGGCCCCCACTCAGTATTATATGCTCTACAGTGGCCCCCACACAGTATTATAAGCTCCCAACATCCCCCTCCGCATCAGTGCTATTATTATACTTTGGGGTCTCCTTAGACCCCAGAGTTATAATAATCGGAGGCCCAGGGAAGGTGATTAAAAATAACAAACACTCATACTCACCTTGTCTTACCTTTCCTTGGCATCCTCTCTCCATCCTGCCGTCTTCAGACCCTCTTCCGACGTCGCTGCCGAGGCCTGTGATTAGGCCTCAGCGGTCACGTGGGGGCGCACTGACGTCATTACGCGGCTGCGCCCCATGTGACCGCTGGGGCCTAATCACAGGCCTCAGTCACATGACGGAGGAGCGCCGGAGAGGACGCTGCGCCCAGGAGAGGTGAGAATGTGTTTATTATTTTCAGTCACCTCCCCTGGGCTGCCATCTATTGGAAAGGGGTCTGCAATATGCCAGAACTCCTTTCCAATAACATTATGTATAGCGGTCGGGGAACCAGTCGGGGGAACTGACCGCTATCATAATAGTCCGGGGCCCGGCCATCTCCAACTGTCCGCGGGCTGCGTACCCTGCCGGGTCCGGTCACGGTCTCGTAATCCAGCCCAGGACAGGCCCCGCTCATCGTTTTTGTTTTTTTTTTTAAAGCAGCCTGTCCTGGGCTGATTTACATTAGATAGTAAAAAATGCCACCCCCGGACAGTGCGCCCCTGGTGCCATTCGTATCAAACTCGGGCCGCAATAACAATAAACTTTGATATTGAGGTGGGGGCCACAAACTATTGTCCCGAGGGCCGCAGTTGGCCTGCGAGCCGCGAGTTTGAGACCCCTGTTTTAGAGCCTAATATCTCAGGATCCATCAGGACTATGAAGAAGATTTTGGTATCATTTTAAAGATGATATTCTTAATAGTCCTAACGAATCCTGAGATATTGGCATTAGAAGTAAGGACGTATTAGATACGTTCTGAGCTACAGAAGTACAACCCTGGGAGGAGATATAAATACGTGGCTGGCAGGGAAAGGGTTAAAGGAGACATTAAACTGTGGAGGTCACAATGAGTGGGATATTATATTGTAGACTCATTAATGGGAACTATATAATGTAGGGATACTATACTGTGTGAGGACCACAAACTGTATAACATTGAGCTGGGGTCAATAAATAGGATTTGTACTGTGAGGGAGCACAATGGGACAGGGTTGGAAATGGGCAGAATCAAACTGGGCATGAGCAAAGCTGTAGGAGTGGCTTACAATACCTAAATTTGCTGTGGAGTGCTACATGCACCTCAAATTTTGTCGCTTTAGTCCTTGGCAGTAAAATTAAAAGTCCCAATCCCGGGGGATCTTGGGCTGTATGAAGATTGTGGGCCCCCCCACCAGGCTAAAGCTTTCAGGGCCTTTTAAATGGTTGATTATTGGCTGGTGAGGAATGCTTATTCTCAATCAATTCCGAGTGTTAGGATATTACAAATGTAATCGGTACAACATGCACCCGATATGCAGCCAAACCCAGTGATCAGATGAGTGTAACTGAAGGCAATTTTTAATGGCCACAGGGTACAGGAGGTGAGACTTTACTGTAAAAGAGCAGCAGGTGCACTCTCTATGCCAGAAGTAGGCACACACTTCCTACACTATGATGCTGCTCCTTTGCTTATGGGAAGACTAGTTACAGCCATGTCTGTATTTACAGGTACATGTAAAATTTTACAGCCCAAAAAGGCCATATTGCAATCCAATACTGAGGTGTGCCTATACAAGTTTCCAGTGTGTGGTCAGTTAGTATGGGGAAGAGTGAGTTACTTAATGGTCACATGCCACTCCACCACGGGAACTCTGTTGCATAAAACGATTATTATAAGGCTTTTAGATAAAGTTGTTTTAGACTACAGTAAGGCCCCACGTGGCATCCCACAGCAAAAAAGTGCTGCAACGTATCGCGGTTCTTCCCGCAGCGCATTTGACAGAAAGTTTGCAGTTTTCCTCTGCAAACTTCCTGCTTTAATTTTACCTACAGAGAAACCGCCAGCTTTTCCGTAGTTTTAATTGACAGGCTGCAATTTTCAAAACCGCAACTGTTTTGGAAAATCGCCGCGTGTCTGCAGCGCGTATTTTAACGCAAAGTGGGGATGGGATTCTCTAGAATTTTCTAGATCCACTTTGCTCTGACTGTAAAATGCCAAGGGCAAACCGCGGCGTTTACACCACGTGGGGCCCCGGCCTTAAAGTGGATTTTGTCAATGGTGAAAAGTAAATGGCTCGTCCTCTTTCCTTCCTGACACTCATTCCAAGCAAATGAATAGGACTTAGCACCTAATTCTGGGATTTGTATGCCATAGCAGTCTGATCTGGGAATATCCCTTCAAGTAAAATACTGGATTAGGTTTTGCTTTAGAAGTCTTTCAGTTAAATTATGTGGCACTAAATAAAAATCACACTTCTGTATAAAATGTTTTATTTAGTTACACAATTATTATGGTAATTTACTACATTTGTGTAACTGTTTCTTTTTCAGGAACTGGTGAGCAGTGCGGTCCACCACCACATGTACCATCTGGAGACACTGAGGAGACTAGAAAGGCCAGCTATAAATCTGGTGAATTTGTGACATATAGATGTTCAAGTTATTATGTTCTTAAAGGAGAGAAGACTGTAAGATGTATGAATGGCATTTGGAGTGACGCACCAGCGTGTCTAGGTATGTTCATTATACTTTATCACAAAAACAAGATAAAGAAAATAAAATCATTACTTTTAGTGAATGGGAGCTGAACTGCAGTAACCTGACCATAGCCACTACACAGAGTAGGCAACTGTTTACTTCTAGGTTGTCTCAAAGTGACTTATCATTGAAAAAGCAGCAAAATCATTATATTATAAAAGAATAAACAAATCTGTTAAAAACATTAACTCTTCCAGTTTTCTCCTCCATTCACGTTCAGTGTGTCCAGTCAAGTAGCTATCACTGTATCAGCCACAGCAGCTGCTTCAGGGCCTGAGGTTTCAGTGACCCACACTTGAGATACAGAAATGGAGGATGTGCAGCAGTAGTTACAGTGAATGTAATGCCCTCTTGGAATGGCAGATTGAGCTTCCTGTAGCCTTTGGATAAGAGAGAAGAGGCAGTGGGAGGGCTGACACCTACTGGACATATTATGGTAGAGGGTACATCCACATGACTGGAATGCAGAGAAAGATAGAGGGAAGGAGGCAAACAATACTTCTCCTTAAGTGGAGCAGCAGTCAGCTCAGACTACACAGACAAAGCAATGGAGAGCTGTGTAAGTGAACGTTTTCTTCTTCAGTATCATTGATGTTATTTTGAGGGAAGGGTCAGAAATATCTCAGGTAAATATCCTCATTAGCTCAAAATACGGCTCTACCTTTTCACAAATTTAGGCCTCAACAGTGTGAATTTCAGCCATTAATGTTCACGCTCAAGGGGTAGAAGCCCATTTAAGGCTGAGGCCCCATGTTGCAGAAACGCAGCTTTTTCTGTTGCAGATTTTACTGCGTTTTTTTGAGCCGAACCCAAGAATGGCTACAAAAGGAATGGGAAATATATCGGAAGCTCTTATACATCTACCTTCTGCTCAGTCCACACCTGGCTTTGGTTCAAAAAATCGTAGCAAAATCTGCAACAAAAAAAGCTGCGTTTCTGCAACGTGGGGCCTCAGCCTAATAGTGCTATAGGGCTCCACCTTTCCCAGTTACACCCCTGAGTGTGACCCCTCTGTGGTTACTGCTTAGACAGGAGACTTTTAATATGATTCTAAGCAAGACTGCTATTGCATTAGATTCTTCTTTCTCCTGAAAAAGTTACCCTCATATGCAGACTCTCAGAGTCTGTGAGCTGATAAGATACTGAGAAAATCATCTTAGGCTTGGTTCACATCTTCGTTGGTTCTCCGTACAGGGATTCAGTTCCCCTCTCCGCATGGAAAATGCGGAGAGAAAAGTGATGGGCGGAAACCAAATGGAAACCACGCGGACCCCATTATAGCCTCTGGAGTCCGCGGGTTTACTAAGGTAAACGCTTTTTTATACGGATTAGGAAACCCATGCGCAGATGTCAACCAAGCCTTAGCCAGTGCTACTTGTTGTATATTGCTGAGACCAAAAGATACAGCTATAGGTTTAGGAGAATTTCTGTTCTGCTTTCCTCCCTCAGAGTAACCACCACTCCAAATCAAGTGGCATTCAAAGAGGTTGTCACGTGATCGTTAAGTTAACCCTTTCCCACCACAGCCAATTTTCATTTTTTTATTACCCGCCTTCCAAAAGTTTTAACTTTTTAACATTTTCTGTTCAAAGAGCCATATGAGGGCTTAATAGTTGTGGGACAAATTGTACTTCGTATTGGTTATATTTAATAATATTCTATAGTATGTACTGGGAAGCTGGAAAAAAAGTCAGAATGAGGTGGAATTAGATAAAATTAGAGTTTGCCCCACTTTTTTATGGGTTTTGTTTTGTTTTTACAGTGTTCACTGTGCAGCCAAAACAACATGTTACCTGTATTCTGGGGGTCGACCTGATTATGGTGATACCAATTTTATATCATTTTGGTTATAACACCTTAAAAAGAAATCCAAAACATTGAACAAATTTTTTTCTTGCAGTAACCATATTCTGACACCCGTAACTTTGTTAAATTTCAGTATAGTGGGCTGCCTAAGGTATTTCTTTTGCAGGGCCTGGTGCACTTTTTATTTATAACATTTTGGGGAATGTTGGATGTTTTGTTCTCTTTTTATTAAAGTTTTGGGGGGAGGCAACTTTTCAGCTCCTGATTGTTTTGCCCATTACCGCATTCACTGTATGGGAAAAATATTTTTATAAATTTGTAGTTTGGGCATTTATGAACACAGGGATACAAAAAAAAAAACAGAAGTACATCCATTTTTTCTCACTGATGCACCATGGATGCATCACATCAAAAAAAGTCTATGGGTGTATGGAAAAGAAACGGACCCAGAGAAATACAAAGTCTAGAAAGTAAAACCAAAAACAAAAATCTGCTTTTTACAGACATGAAAATCGGATCAACCAAGAACAACACACGACCCACAAATTAGCAGGGTAGGGTGCTGTCCATGAATATCACATGTCCACAGATTGCAGATGTCTGAATGAGGCCTCAGTGAATGACTGTGTGATTCTTTAACCACACGATGAATGTGCCATTTTCCCAAGTTTATGACCAGACATATTTTCAGGTAAAAACTTAATACATGCTGTTTTTACCCCAACACTTTTTTCGTTCCAGTTATTCAAATAGTTTGTGTCTTTTTTCAGTAATACATAAGTCTGCATTTTTATGTAATTTTTATTTTGTAATTTTTTTAATATTAGATCAGTAAAAAAATGGGGCCAAAAGTATCAGTTTTTCATATTTTTCAGTTTTTGTTAGTAGCAGAGTGCTACTAAAGTATTTTTTTAATTGTTTTCCAACTCTGTTCATGGTTGATTCTATATAGGACACATTTCGCTGGAGTTGGGGTGATGTCATCATTTTTTATTATTTTGGGGCGTTTTAAATTTATTCATTTATTGTTTATACATATTGTGCTCTCCCCATTAGGTGGGGAAATTTCAACATTAAATTCCTGTAAGCGGGGTTGCATTTTTTAGCCCCAGTTACAGGAGAAATACAGCCTTCTGGGCAACATGCCATGGATGATCTGGGTCTCATAAATCAGTCGAACCCTCTGCAGGTCACATAAATGTACTTATCCACCCCCGTATTAAGGATATTGGCCACATCACTGGAGCCACAGAGAGTGGCCCTATCACTGTTCCCCATACAGTATGGGGGACCAGTGAAAGGGCCACTGTATGGGGGAAGGTGAAATGCCCACTGTTTGGCCTACATGTAGAAGAGTGGTAGATCTACTACTGCTACCAGTAGCAGTACTGGGTCGGGGCTCCATTTCTCCATGGTACTGTGATTTGGTTGTATTTTTGACAGCTGGATTGGCAGAACTGAGGAGAACCAGCTGCATTCCACCCCTGCAGGATGTCAGCTGTTAACTACAATAGCATTCAGCACAAGCCGTGCTCAGTCTAGGAGCCGATTAGCACAATGTTATCATAGGTTCTGTTCCTTGTGCATATCGAGTGCACTGATACTGATGCAAAGTTTACATTAGCATCCTGTCTCCATTGTTCTGGTCTCTCAGAGGACCAGAACAACAGAAAGGATGACCGCTAAATTATCCATTACATATGGATCCCAGTGGACCCCATTGACTATAATTGTTGTGCGTGACAGACTTTTTCATCTGCAGATTTCAGGCGGAAATAGTGATGCATTCTCAGATGCAAATGTGAACGTAGCTTGATATGGGTGCTCTACAGTGAGTGTGGATGTTCGAGCAGTCAGCTGCTGGATGCAGAGCTGCAGAGCATTTGGCTATTTGGCTTTTGGAGGGCAGATTTTACTGAAATAGTTTTCAGGTGCCATGTCATATTTTCAGAAAATACTTATTTTCCACCATAATTTCCAAATAAATTCTTTAAAAATCAGACAATGTGATTTTCTGGATTTGTTTTTTCATTTTGTTTCTCATAGTTGACGTCTACCTATGATGTCAATTACAGTTCCAATTGCGATTGTGACGAATGGAGCTGCCGCTTTCTCTTCTTGAACCGTGCTCTGTGTGCAGGGTCTACGCACAGGAAGCCAGCGTCTCAGCGCAGGAGGCGTGATGTTGTGACGTCATCGTACCACATGTGCCAAGAACCAGAAGTCTGACTGTGTTCTCGTTGTCATGTAAACCGCAGGTCTCATGTTGCTTGCGGTTTACAAGACAGTCAAGTTGCAGGAAGAGTTTTAACTAGATCAGTGTCTGCAGACACCGATCTAGTTAAAAGTAAAAGATGTATTAATGGCAGCCCCTGGGTGGGCCCCACAGAGTCAGTGGGCTGCCGCCCCCTCTGCCTCCCCCGCTAGCTATGCCTCTGACGTACATACATGTGACCAAAGCAGCGGCCAAAGCCGCCATGTGACCGTAGCTTAATTCACGTCTTTCTAATTCACTCCATGTACTCTCCTTTCCTTGACTTTGTGTATATGGGTGTGTATTTTTGTAAACACAGGTAAGCTGCGTTTAAAGTTCTAGGAAAGTGAGTGAGATTTAATTTCATCTCATCTGCACATTGCAGGAAGAAAAAGGCAATGAGAGGCTAAGGAAAAAAAAATGCTGCTTTTTACAGTACCAGCAAAGTGAATGAGATTTCATTAATATCATCCACACATTGCAGAAAAGAGAGCTGCAGGAAAAGCTGTGTATTCATAAACGCACACGTTGTTAAAAAATGCAGCATGTTCATATTCACTTTCAAAATACAGCCTTTTTCCCTGTAGACTTATAGAGTGATGAAAAAAGTAAAAAAATACAGAAAGAAAAGTTTTTTGCATTTCATTTTCTGCTGCATTTTTGCTGTTTCTGCAGCATTTTTTTTTCCACAACTATTTCCACTGCATTTCCACAATGTGTGGCCTTAGCTTTAAAAACACAGTTGCTGTGTTTTCTTCTATAAAGATGACTTTATGTAGTTTTGATGCAGTTTTAACTGCACCATAACTGCACTGTGAATGTACCTTCAAAAGGACACTATCCTATGCTACCTGCACAACCACCCCCACTCAGCACATATAAAAATTCACATGATGTTGAAGGATTACATGCAGCCATCATCCCACCAGAGTATTGCAGCACACCTGGAAGGTTTGTGCACCCTGGTTGGGTATGACTGGTTCTACATACTCTATCTTTTTCTATGTCTGCTTAAAATAAGTCACTAGAATTTGGAGGCGTTTTGTCTGCATCCAATAAATGGATAGCAATATTTCTATAGTAAAGACAAGTTTGTGTTCTGTTATTGGTCGGCTCCAACATCATTGAGCAGTAATAGAATTTCAATGATCCAGCTGGTATAGATCGCTTGTAATTGTGATCCATTAGTTATTTTATTTTTATTATTGCATATTTAGTGAAATTGTATTTATAGCATTGAACATATTTTAAATGACACAAGTGACAAGGATCTGACTGGTTATTTTTGTTTTATATAAAAAGAGATGGAAATATGGTGAAAATGCCTATTTTATGTTCCAGAGCCTTGTACTGCAACGGAAAAGAACATGAAACAAAATAATATACAGTTACGGTGGTTAGGAGAAAAAAAACTTTACAGTGTACATGGAGATTTATTGGAATTTCAGTGTATATCTCAATATGAAGCTCCTCCTAGCACAAATATGAGATCTAGATGTGATCAAGGAAAGCTGGAATATCCAAAATGCTTCAGATCAGGTAAATGTCAAGTATGAACATGTGCACAGAGTGATCCTGTTTATTTATACTTTATACTGTAACCGAGGTGTGGCCAGGGCTGCTGTGACCAGTGGTGCAATAATTGCTAGTTGCTACAGGCTTGGGTCTTCTATTGTATGCCTGTTGCAGTAAGCTTGGTTCTGCTAATGCAATGGTTCCCAAACTTTCTCAAGGTGGAACCCACCCATAAGAATTTTGCTGGGGACCCCCCTCTATCGTAATTAGTCACATTTGAAAAATAGATGTCCCTACCTGTATTCTGCCTCTTATTCCGTTGTAATCTGTCTTTTATTATTTTTTTTTTTAAACTTTATTGAAAAGTTTTAAAGTTACATAATACAATACAAAAGTCGTTAAGATTTGCAGTGTTACAAAATCAAAGTGTGAGAGGAGAAGGAGGGGAGGGAAAAAGAGGAGGGTAAAGGGGAGAGTCTGTATCTGGAGAATGCAGGGAAATTGGAGGGACATAGGTGAAAACAAGTGATACATGAGTAACGAACAGTAATCCGGTAAATATTATTAGCATGATTCTAAAGTTTGACAGTCAAAGTTCCATTGAAATCAGTCAAGTCCACAGGTGACAAATATTGCAGTAGTACCAGTTTAAGTAGGGAGTATTAACGCAGCATCAACAGTTAAAATTTGACCAAGTTACCCATTTATCCCATAGCTTCTTGAAGGTGTGGATATTACCTAACCTGCTTGCCAGCAAGTGTTTCATTGTACAGTCTAGTCTAGTCTAGTTGGGGTATAGTACCATCTGTACATTTTCTAGATGCCTCCAAGTGGTCAATGCAATGGGAAACCTTCGTAGGTAAGGAGAACACTTCGGTCCACTGTTCGTCAGTGAATGTCTGGTGGAGGTCAGATTCCCAGTTGGATCGAAAGTTGTGTAGGAGAGGAGTGATCACTAAGGGCTTTATAAGTGTAAGATATATCCTTAGTTAATTTGGAAAAGTTGTAAAAATACATTGTAAATGTGGAGTTGGGAGGGTCTATGAAGCAGGTGACCTCTTTCAAAAAGTGGCGAATCTGTAAATATTAATGATAATAATAATAATAATAATAATAATAATAAATATTTCTAAAAGTCATGTTGGGGAATCAGGAAGTAGTCGGTGATATGGGTAAAGGAATGTAAAACATTGTTCTGGTACAGCTGGTCCAGAACTAGCAGACCTTCTTTAACCCATTGACGGACGTCTAGGTCAGTTATAAAGGAAGGAAGGACGTCCAAAGAGTCAGAGGCCAGGTTAGGCTGGAGAATATCGAGATCAGTATGGCACAATTTCCACACCTCTACTGCTGCCTGCATTGTGGGTAGTGTGACGGTTATAGTGGGAAATGGGAATCTGAAGTGCCATAAAAGTAAAGTAAGAGAAGACAATCCCAAACAGTGTTTCTCAATATCGACCCAGTGCCTCCCCTCATATACAGTGGGGAAAAAAAAGTTTTTAGTCAGCTACCAATTGTGCAAGTTCTCCCACTTAAAAAGATGAGAGAGGCCTGTAATTGACATCATAGGTAGACCTCAACTATGAGAGACAAAATGAGAAAACAAATCCAGAAACTCACATTGTCTGATTTTTAAAGAATTTATTTGCAAATTATGGTGGAAAATAAGTATTTGGTCACCTACAAAGAAGCAAGATTTCTGGCTCTCACAGACCTGTAACTTCTTCTTTAAGAGGCTCCTCTGTCCTCCACACATTACTTGTAGTAATGGCACCTGTTTGACATTATCAGTATAAAAGACACCTGTCCACAACCTCAAACAGTCACACTCCAAACTCCACTATGGTGAAGACCAAAGAGCTGTGGAAAGACACCAGAAGCAAAATTGTAGACCTGCACTAGGCTGGGAAGACTGAATCTGCAATAGGCAAAATGGAAGACATACAAGACCACTGTTATCTCCCTCGATCAGTGGTTTCACGCAAGATCTCACCCCGTAGGGTCAAAATGATCACAAGAACGGTGAGCAATAATCCCAGAATCACACGGGGGGGACCTAGTGAATGACCTGCAGAAAGCTGGGACTAACGTAACAAAGGCTACCATCAGTAACACACTACGCCGCCAGGGACTCAGATCCTGTAGTGCCAGGCGTGTCCCCTTGCTTAAGCCAGTACATATCCGGGCTCGTCTGAAGTTTGATAGAAAGCATTTGGATGTTCCAGAAGAGTATTGGGAGAATGTCATATGGTCAGATGAAACCAAAGTAGAACTGTTTGGTAGAAACACAACTCATCATGTTTGGAGGAGAGTGAATGCTGAGTTGCATGCAAAGAACACCATACCTACTATGAGGCATGGGGGTGGCAACATCATGCTTTGGGGCTGTTTCTCTGCAAAGGGACCAGGACGACTGATCTGTGTACATGAAAGAATGAATGGGGCCATGTATCGTGAGATTTAGAGTGCAAACCTCCTTCTGTCAGCAAGGGCATTGAATATGAAACGTGGCTAGGTCTTTCAGCATGACAATGATCCCAAGCACACCACCAGGGCAACGAAGGAGTGGCTTCGTAAGAAGCATGTCAAGGTCCTGGAGTGGCCTAGCCAGTCTCCAGATCTCAACCCCATAGAAAACCTTTGGAGGGAGTTGAAAGTCCGTGTTGCCCAGAGACAGCCCCAAAACATCACTGCTCTAGAGGAGATCTGCATGGAGGAATGGGCCAACATACCAGCAACAGTGTGTGCCAACCTTGTGAAGACTTACAGAAAATGTTTGACCTCTGTCATTGCCAACAGAGGATATCTAACAAAGTATTGAGATGAACTTTTGTTATTGACCAAATACTTATTTTCCAGCATAATTTGCAAATAAATTCTTTAAAAATCAGACAATGTGATTTTCTAGATTTGTTTTCTCATTTTGTCTCTCATAGTTGAGGTCTACCTATGATGTCAATTACAGGCCGGCCTCATCTTTTTAAGTAGGAGAACTTGCACAATTGGTGGCTGACTAAATACTTTTTTCCCCACTGTATATGCCACCAAGCTTTCAATTGATCTGTAATAGAGACATAATAGTAATGTTGTAAGTTTGGACAGTCTAGTCCTCCTTTGGATTTGGAGAGAAGTAGTACTGATATTGGGACTCTGGCTTTTTTGTTTCCCCATATAAAACGCATTAACAAGCGTTGAAGGGTTGAGATGAGATGCTTGGGAAATAAGGAGGATACGTTAATTGTATGCCCAAATAAGGTATCGCACCTACTGCCCAGGGAAGGGAAAGGTTTGTTGGAGATGTTGTTGCATGGGGGGAATACCCATATTTAGAATCAGGGATTTTGAGGTGTTTACTTTGTAGTAGCTTACATTATGGAATTCGTTTATAAGGGTTGTTACTGCACCCAGTGATTGTTCCGGATTAGACAAAGACAAAATAATGTCATACGCAAATAACCATATGCAATGCTCAGTTGCGCCTACCTCAATGCCCCATAAATCTGGAGAGGACCTAATGCTCTGGGCAAAAGGTTCCATGATCATGGCAAAAATTAGAGGGGAAAGGGGGCACCCCTGTCGAGTTCCATTAGTGATTTGAAAGGGGGTAGATAAAACTCCTGCAGAGTAAACTCTTGCTGAAGGAGTAGTATACAGTGTCATAATGGCAACCTGAATAGAGGGTGGGAAGCCAAAAATACTTGAAAATATCCCCAATGGACCCGGTCAAACGCCTTCTCCGCATCCAAAGCCAGGAGCAGAGAAGGCGTCCAGCGGTTGTGAACCAAGGACACCATGTCAATAAAGCATCCTGTACTGTCCAATGTTTGCCTTCCCTTTATGAAGCCTACTTGGTCTTTATGAATGATGGTAGGATGGGCTAAAACATTGGCATTCAATTTTAAGTCTGTATTTAAGAGGGAAATGGGACGGAAGTTAGGCGGGAGTCAGGGGTTTTTCCTGGTTTGGGCAGTGTAATCACCAAAGCTTCCAACATTTCTCTCCGAGGGGATCCAGAATCAGCTATATAGTTGAACAGGTGTGTAAGTTACGGGGCCAGGAGGAGTTGATTACTTTTATAGTATTCGTTTGTTAACCTATCTGGCCCAGGGGATTTATGCATCTTCAGTGCTTTTAATTGCCTGTGTTACTTCCTCCTGAGAAACCAGAGAGAGAAGGGAGGTTTATTGGGATTCCGAGATGGAGGTGAGAGATACTGAATCCAGGTAGGCAGCTATAGTGGTCGGAGTGGGCTGAGGGGTGGAAGGGTCAGATTTTAAATTGTATAAGCTCGAATAGTACTGTGCTAACACATCCACTATACCCTTAGGGTCCACCACTTTTCGCCCTTGGTCATTGGGATATGGCTTTTGGTAATATGGGTTTTTAGTCTTCTAGCTAAAGCAGCACTAGGCTTGTGACCCTGCCAGTAATAAGTTAGTTTGAATTTGCGCAGAACAAAGTCATATTTATAAACATTGAGGTCGTGCAACTCAGCATGCAGTGCAGAAATTTGTTTGGATCTATCAGGGCACGGAGAGATTTTATTAAGTCTATGCAAGGATTCTAGTTGGGTAAGGATGGTCTGTTCCTGTTGGATTCTCTGTTTTTTGGCATGGGAGGTTTGTTAGATGAAGTGGCCTCTCATGGCAACCTTGTGGGCGCACCATAGAGTGGTGTCACTCACCTGACCATTATCGTTAAATTGAAAATATTCTGTAAGAGCAGAGGAGGTAGCTTGGGTATATTTAGGATGCTGTAATATGTAATTATTGAGTCTCCAAACTGAATCAGGGCGAGAAAAGTATTGTTCCTGTACCACAATAGAGACTGGTGTGTGATCAGACCATGTCGGAATACTTATAATCAGAAGAGCTAACCTTCTGGAGAAACGATTTGTCCACTAGCGCATAATCAATCCTGGTTTATACTTGATGTGGATTTGAATAGAAAGCACAGTATAGTCTAATTCTGAGGGATGCTGATGTCTCCGCACATGAAAAAGTTGGTGGGACTGTAGAATGTGAACTATAGGAGTAGGCTCCGACATTGTCTGAGGGGCAGTAGAGTCCATCGAGGGCCAGAGCACCTTATTAAAATCTCCCAGCATCATCACATGACCTTTGGCCACCTCATCCATCTTAGACAGAACCATACAGAGAAATTGCAATTGCTTCTTATTAGGGGCATACACAGAAACTAAAATATATTGGACAGAATTTAATACAACACAATATAATGTACCAAAATAATGTACCTTCCCTCATCATCAGTGATCTCTTGATCAATAGAAAAGGCTATGGTTTCTCTAACTAGTATGGCTACTCTGCATTTCTAGCGTACCGCATGGGAAAATACCTGAATGGAGTAACGCTTGTGGCAGAGTCAAGGAGCATCCTCCCTACTTAAATGTGTCTCCTGAAGGCAAATAATATTGAAGTGAGACGTCCTCGCCTCCTTCCACAGCGCCGCTCTTTTGTAAGAAGAGTTCAGGCCTTTAACATTTAAAGATAATACTTTAAATCCCATGGTTGTCAGTTTGAGCAGCTGTAAGGGCTGGGGTGACATCAGGAAATGCGGAGTGTGACATTGAGTACCACTTGGGACACCTGGACCATCTTGCAATATTATTAGTCATGCAAGTATCTACTGGATAAACATACAACAAACAATAATATATAAACATGTAACACCAACAGTAAAATGATACAAAAGATGTATCACAAGTGGGCAATCCCCGAAATCTGGGGGGGGGGGGGGTGGAGATTGTAAAGGTAGGGTAGGGTAGGAATAATTGAGGGATTGAGGAATAACTTGAGTCTAGACCTTGAGATGAAGTTGAACAGCAGCTTTACTTGAATAAACAGTTTTCCAAACAGATTCAGGCTTGGTCTTGGCTCCAGCAGGCTTTAGCATATAACTGGTGAGCTGCACTTCTGTCTGTAGTCTGACTCTCAGTTGTGCCAGGGAACTTGACTCCTGGCAGCTCCAAGGTGGAGTCTCAATCCGCACTCCACTAGAACTTGACTTAGACTAACTGGTCCTAACTGGTCCCCACCCTAGATGCAGAGGAAAGGAATCCTCTATTTCGCTCTAGAGGGGGATTTTAGTGGAATGGAAGGTTCCATTCTAAGATAACTCTACCAGTTTGCTGCCACCTGCTGTGAACCAGGCACACTACATATAATAAAGGTACATAACATTATAATAAATGCACATTGGTGCAGGACCTGGAAAAAAATGCACAAGATGGCATTGGGTTAGCAGATAAAGATACCAACAGGGTGTAGGAGTGGTAACACCACTCTGGGGTGTTACACATTTTTTCCAGAGAGATGCCATTTCAGTTCTCGATTTTTGTGCCCAGCTTGTGTCCGCAAGAGACACACCCCCCAAACAGGTTATCCCGGGTACAACAGATTTTGGAGTGTTCATCTGATACCAGCTGGGCATAACATATTGTGCACTGAAATTACATATTTCTTAAAAATAAATTGCACTTTTCACCCTTAGCTGCTCATTCATTTCTAGAAAATAAATTTAATACAACACTTGCAGGGTAACAATGATCCCTAGACCCCTGGATAATTTCTTGAATGGGTGCACTTTCTGAAATTGGGTTACATGTCAGGGCATTCCTCTTTACTGGCATTTCTGGGTCAAAAGTGTCATGGCATCCAAAAATCACAGTCTGAATCTGTTCTCCAAAAACCAAATAGCACCCCTTCCCTATTGCACCTTGCTGTGTTTCCAAAGTGGGTTATCTTGGTTACAATGTCATAAATATGGACATAAACTGCTATTTGGGCACACTGCAGGATGAAGAAGCGAAGGAGCACTATTTGTTTGTTTTTTTTGTTTTTGTTTTTTTACCACATATTAAGATGGTTCAGATATCATATTTGCAGCGCCCCTAATGTGCAAGTAAAGTGAAAACTCCTGGGAAGTGACCCCATTATGAAAACTGCCCCCTCAAAGAATTTATCAAGGGATGTAGTAAGCATCAGTTTTCCAGATAAGAATGCAAAGTGGATGGAGAATAGGGATCATCAAAAATGACCAGAAAATGACAGAATGGGAAGGTCAATCCCTTTTAAGCTACTCTATCTCTGAAATAAATAATCAAAAAGAACTATACTGACAGGTCTTAAAGGATACCAAAACAAAAAAACTTGATAAATAAAACGCAACATTTAATATATTTCTAATTAAAAACCTCTATTATGCCTAGGCAACTAAATCAACAAAAACTGCCTGTTTAGGGCTATTGTAAGCCTGCTCCAAAAATGCTCTTTGTACTTATTACTGTAGAGACTGATTAGTAAGTAGATGCACACAATGAGATAGAGATACATTTTGGACATGTATCTTATCAGCCCTCTGAAGGTAGTGAGTAAGAGATAAGAGTGAATTAGAGCAGAGGTTTTTGACCTCTAACCTATGCTGAATATGTGTCTGTTTCACTCTACTAATCTAAGGCACTACCTAATAATAATAGGCAATAGGATCAGAAGCTTGATTCACAGTGTGCCCTGAAAAGGATGTACTTCTGTCCTCTATACTATGTTTATATTCATACTGCAAGTCCCTATAAAGGCAAGGTAGATAGCAAGGACAGGTATACAGAAAGCCCTTAGATGGAATATGAAAGAATCACGAAACGATTCCCCAGCTATGTAAGCCGTGTAGCGGGGTGGGCTCCCCAGGATACAGCGAAGTCACGAACAAAGGAAGCGACTCCAAATCAATTTAGTAAAAGCAAGATTTTAATTAGTGTAGTAACACCCCTTTACAGAGGCGTAGCTAGGGGGGGGGGGGGGGGGCAGAGGGGGCGGCTGCCCCGGGCCCACTGACTCTGTGGGGCCCACCCCGGGGCCGCCATTAATACATCCTTTATTTCTAACTAGATTGGTGTTTGCAGACATCGATCTAGTTAAAACACTTCCTGCAATTTAACAGTATTGTAAACTGCAAGCCAATACAGGCCTGGGGTTTACAAGACGCTGAGACCACAGACGGATGGGATGTTCTGCTTCTCAGCACGGGCGGTGCGATGACGTCACAACATCGCTCAGCCTGTGCTCAGACCAGACGTCCTGTGCGTGGACAGGGAGGAAGCGGCGGCTCCATTCATCAGCATCGCAAGTAGGTGAGTATGACTTTTTTTTTTTGTGGGCATATTAATAGCATAGCTCCCAGTGGGGGAGTCCCGATTTTACACAGCGGTCCCGCATAGCTTACAGTTTGTCCCGCTATGCCCCTGAAGTGTTTTGCGGTTAACAAACTTTATTAGGGTAGTGTAATGGGTAGATGCTAAATCCTAGTGGATAAAGGACCTTTAATGACGTCATGACCATGTGATCAGACTCTTGTGTGGGCGGATCTAATCTGGATACTGCGGGACAGACTATGATATTAAACAGAAAGCTGGGAACAGAGAGTGATCGAAGAGACAGAGACAGCATGTGTGAGCAAGAGGAGGGAACTGGGGGCAGATGTAGGGGCCAGTTAAACTGAAGGCAGATGAGGGGGGCAATTAAACTGCTGGCAGATAAAGGGGGACATTAAGCTGGTGGTAGATGGAGGGGGCAATTAAACTGGGGGCAGATGAAGGGGGACATTAAGCTGGTGACAGATGAAGGGGGAAATTAAATTGGTGGCAGATAAAGGGGGGCATTAAACTGGGGGCTGATGAAGGGGGCATTAAACTGGTGACAGATGAAGGGGACATTAAGATGATGGCAGATAAAGGGGAACATTAATCTGGGGGAGCAGATGGAGGGTGACATTAAACAGGGGGCAACTGGAGGAGGACATTAAACTGTGGGGGGTAGCTGGAGGGGGACATGTCTGCCTCTAGTTGCCCCCAGTTTAATGTCACCCTCCAGCTACCCCCACTGTTTAATGTCACCCTACAGCTGCCCCAGTTTAATGCCCCCCTCCAGCTGCCCAGGTTTAATGTACCCCTCTAGTTTCCACTAGTTTAAACTGGGGCACGAGGAGAAGGACTTAATACTGTGGGGCAATTGGAGGAGAACATTATAATGTGGGGGCATATAATGTTAGGGTTACCGTAGGAGCATTATACTGGGTGGAGCTAAATTTGCCGCGGCGCACATAGCACGCCGTATATTTTGTCTCTCTTTCTGTCCTTTGAAAGTTGGAAGGTATGTAATAGTATAAGGGGTGGTTAGGAGGGGGGAATATAACTATAAAGGGAGGATTCATTAGGGGGCATTATGACGATGGGAGAGTCATTTATATAAGGGTTATTAGGGGGCATCATTTATATTAGGGGGCATTATGAACATAAGAGGGTGGTCATTGATATAAGGGGTCATTAGAGGTGCAGTATTTATGTCAGGGGGAATCAGGGGCATAATATGAGGGGGCAATTAACATAATTAAGGTGGCACTTGGGCTTTATTAAGACTAAGGCCCCATGTAGCAGGCTGCAGCAAAAAAAAGCGCTGCAGGAAAAACCGCAGCGGTAACATTGTGGTTTTTCCCGCAGCGCTTTTCACAGAAGGTCCGCAGAGAATTCCCCTGTGGACTTTCTGTTTTTAATACACCTAAATGGAAACTGCCGGGGTTTCCATAGGTATAATTGACATGCTGCAATTTCCAAAACCGCAACAGTTTTGGAAGTTGCAGTGCATCTGCGGCACATATTTTTCCGTAATGTGCGGATGGGATTTGCTAAAATGCCGCGTTTTTTTTCTGTGGGTTTTCGCCACATGGGGCCTCCATCCCCACTTTGCAGTAAAATATGCGCAGCGGATATGCTACAATTTCCAAAACAGTCGCAGATTTGGAAATCACAGCATGTCAATTATATCTACGGAAATGCCAGCAGTTTCCCTATAGATATAATTGAAGCAGAAAGTCTGTGTAAAGTGCTGCAGGAAGAACTGCGATCAATAAGAGGAGCCAAAGATGTCTGTGTTGCAAACTTTACAGAGACTGGAAGAAGTGGTCATGGCTGTCCAGATGAAAGAGATGGGGAATGTGAACGATTAGTCAGAGACGTCACCTGTAAGTCACTAAATGTTACTGCCCTGTATTCACCTAAATCGTCTGGAGAGCCCTGTGTAGAGCTGCTATATACCACTATACGCTCACCGTATACTGATAGTATCGGTATACCAACATGTCCAAGTAGGCGGCCCACTTGGACATTTTCGCCCCCCCTGTGCTGAACCCCTAGCTACGCCTCTGCCCCTTTACCAAAAAAACACTCCCAACTATTTACATACACTCAGCCAGTAAGCTGAGACCCTGGTGTTGTACAGCACGGTGCCCTCTCATGTGCAGCTCCAATATCCTCCAAGCTTTTACCTATCTGCAGGCTGCAACTAACCAACCGCTTGTTACCTTTTTATCACCCTAGTCACAGGAGCAATTCAGTGAGTGTAATAGGGGTACCGGCGGTATAACACTAGCGCTTACAAACTTATCAAAATACCCCTATTCTCCCCAAACAAAGTACAACCAAGTAAATATAATAGTAGGTCAGCTTGCAAGCCAAAGAAATGTGACAACGAATAAAATGTCGCTTCTAGACTTCCTCAGAAGCTCCTCTCTGAGAGTTACAAGTCTGTAGAATTCTCTGAGTCTTAGTCCTTACTACCGTACAGGTAGATAATTCACCAGTAGTGTGGCCTGTGAAGATGAGTATGCCTAACTATTCTAACTAAAGGCCCTTACTCAGTCCCAAGCAATTTGCGCCAAAAATGTAATGCGGTGCATGCACAATTACTCCTCTTACTGACCCGGGTCTCTTGTGTACCTTTAGCCTTTGTCTGGAACAGCTGAAAGCGGGGCTCATCCAGAAAACATGCGATCTCACTGACAGAGCCACTTCTCAGCTGGGTCATTGATAGCAATCTTCAACTTAGGATGCTGTCTGAACAAACCCTGGAACAGTCTCTGCTTCAGCTCCACCTTGCTATATTTCGGATTCCTTAGGAATCTTCCTTCTCTCACTTCATTCCTTCTTCTTCTACAAGCTCAAAGCACACTCCTAAGATGGCTGCCACACACACTCTGCTCCTTCTTGTAGTTCCACCTCTGCAGAACAGGGTCTCCACGTCAGTACTCTAGGAAATTACAGAATTACAGTCTTTTCTCCTTTCTGAGGTAACAGTGGCTCTTGTGGTCAAACAACCAAATGTCAGTTTATAAAAAAAATAAATAAACTTACTTACAGAAACAGGTACATTCATAGCATGAGGGCTGTTTCCCTATCTTACAGCTAGAGCATAGCTGGATCATCAGGAAAGACAGATACAGAGATGTGAGCTATATGTGGCAGTCAGTCGGCAGTGGCGCCCAGGGTCGTTTTAACTATAGGGCCAACGGTGCACTTGCATATCCTGCATATCCTGTCCTTCTGGGCTGCCCCTGTGGCATACAATGATGAAGCCATGTCCCTGCTCCCTCATCCTGCTATACTTTACTTTCACTTGGTAAATGGAGCATTTTGCTGCAGTATAATACATCATGCATAGTATAGGGAGCAATCCAGTGGCGTAACAATCGCGGTCGCACACCCTGCAACCATGCCTGGTGGAGCACGGGGCCCACAGCCAGCTGGAGATGAACAGGGCCCCTGGCCATTATGATAGCAGTACAATATACATGTTGTAAATGAAACGAGGCCCCGGCGTAATGACGTCAGTGCACCCCCACGTGACCGCTGAGGACCAGAAGAGGGCTGAAGACAGCCAGACTGAGCCAGGATGCCCAGGAAAGGTAAGGCAAGGTGAGTATCAGTGTTTACTCTGAGGAGACCCCAGAGTATAATAATAGCACCGGAGGGGAGCTATTGGGAGCATATAATACTGTGTGGGGGCCACTGTGCAGTGTATAATACTGTGTGGGGGCCACTTTGGAGCATATAATACTGGTTGGGAGCCACTGTGGAACATATAATACTGTGGGGGCCACTGTGGAGCATATAATACTGTGTAGAGGCCACTGCTGGGCATATAATACTGTGTGGGGGCCACTGCGGAGCATTTAATACTGTGTGGGGGCCACTGCGGAGCGTATAATACTGTGTAGGAGCCACTGTGCAGTGTATAATATTGTGTGAGGGCCACTGTGCAGCATATAATACTGTGTGGGGGCCACTGTGCAGAATATAATACTGTGTGGAGGCCACTGCTGGGCATATAATACTGTGTGGGAGCCACTGTGGAGCCTATAATACTGTCAGTGGGCCACTGTGGAGCGTATAATACTGTGAGTGGACCCACTGTGAAACGTACAATACTGTGAGTGGGCCCACTGTGGAGCGTATAATACTGTGTGGGGGCACTGTTGGGCATATAATACTGTGTGCGAGCCACTGTGCAGTATATAATACTGTGTGGGGGCCACTCTGGGGCATATAATACTGTGTGGGGCCACTTCACTATTCACAGCACACGCCATCTGTTTTATAGCAGCTATGCACTATTATTACAGGCTGTAATAACATTATTTGGTGATTATAAAACTGATGCTGTGCAATGTAAATAGGGAAGGAGTCACGGCGTTTGCAAAAGCACCACAGTAACTTGAAAGAATTGATCAGCAGGGGCCCCAGGTGAGATACCGCTGCAGCACCCTTAACCGTCACTGTCAAGTTTTGCTGTAGGGAGGGGGTAGGGGGCCCCAGACAAAAGTTTGCATCGGGGCCCACAAGACTTTTGTAACGCCACTGGAGAAATCCTATGTGTTGACAGACATTGCATTGCATACCTGCCACATATATTTTTCCCTGCAGGGGATGCAATGTGCTGTCATAAAGTCAAAAACTGACCAGATGGCATCCACGAAAAGAACAATAAATATGTAAGTGCCAGAGGCATAACCTGCAGCTCTTGGGGCTGGTGCAAAATCTGTAATGGGGCCCCTGCCATCTATAATTCTGCTCTCTTCTTAAGTTGTAGAGAGGATTTTGTGACTCCTCAGTGTCCAGGGCCCAGGAGGAATCTCTACATTTGCACCCCCTATAGCTAAGGCAAGTGCCATTACAATGCATAGGATCGTTTCCTGCACTATACATGATATGACTTACCCAGTTGTATATGTACCTACATCTCCGACATGCCCTGCAAACACAAGCAAGAGAAGTTGACCTGTGTGTGGCAGGATATGGGATACTTGACCATATAGTGAGGGTAACCTCCATGAAGGGATTGTGGCCAAACGCTCACTGAATATTTGGGAGACCTTGTGGGACCTGTCAAATCTAGGTGGGAGGCAGATGTGAAGAATTGTGGGAGGAGGCCCTGGAACTGACAGGAGCTTTGTCTATTAGTGTACCCCAGAGATGAACTTTTCCTTCTACTCAGAGTATAGAGGACCCCAAGTGATAGGAAGATGAGGTTAAAGGGTTACGATAAGAAGTTCAGAGGAAGGGGAGGATATAGCACACATGTTTGGGCTGCAGAGTATGTGGGCAGAAGGGGCAGATCTGATACAGTGCTGGCCAAAAGTATTGGCACCCCTGCAATTCTGTCAGATAATACTCAATTTCTTCCAGAAAATTATTGCAATCACAAATCCTTTGGTAATAATATCTTCATTTAATTTGTCGTCAATGGAAAACCACAAAAAAATTGTCAAAAAGCCAAATTGGATATAATTCCACACCAAACATAAAAAAAGGGGTGGACAAAAGTATTGGCACCCTTTGAAAAATCATGTGATGCTTCTCTAATTTGTGTAATTAACAGCACCTGTTACTTACCTGTGGCACATAACAGGTGGTGGCAATAACTAAATCATACTTGCAGCCAGTTGAAATGGATTAAAGTTGACTCAACCTCTGTCCTGTGTCCTTGTGTGTATCACATTGAGCATGGAGAAAAGAAAGAAGACCAAAGAACTGTCTGAGGACTTGAGAAGCAAAATTGTGAGGAAGCATGAGCAATCTCAAGGCTACAAGTCCATCTCCAAAGACCTGAATGTTCCTGTGTCTACCGTGCGCAGTGTCATCAAGAAGTTTAAAGCCCATGGCACTGTGGCTAACCTCCCTAGATGTGGACGGAAAAGAAAAATTGACGAGAGATTTCAACGAAAGATTGTGCGGATGGTGGCTAAAGAACCTCGACTAACATCCAAACAAGTTCTAGCTGCCCTGCAGTCCGAGGGTACAACAGTGTCAACCCGTACTATCCGTCTGCGTCTGAATGAAAAGGGACTCTATGGTAGGATACCCAGGAAGACCCCACTTCTGACCCAGAGACATAAAAAAACCAGGCTGGAGTTTGCCAAAACTTACCTGAGAAAGCCAAAAACTTTTTGGAAGAATGTTCTCTGGTCAGATGAGATAAAAGTAGAGCTTTTTGGGAAAAGGCATCAACATAGAGTTTACAGGGAAAAAAAAGAGGCCTTCAAAGAAAAGAACACGGTCCCTACAGTCAAACATGGCGGAGGTTCCCTGATGTTTTGGGGTTGCTTTGCTGCCTCTGGCACTGGACTGCTTGACCGTGTGCATGGCATTATGAAGTCTGAAGACTACCAACAAATTTTGCAGCATAATGTAGGGCCCAGTGTGAGAAAGCTGGGTCTCCCTCAGAGGTCATGGGTCTTCCAGCAGGACAATGACCCAAAACACACATCAAAAAGCACTAGAAAATGGTTTGAGAGAAAGCACTGGAGACTTCTAAAGTGGCCAGCAATGAGTCCAGACCTGAATCCCATAGAACACCTGTGGAGAGATCTCAAAATGGCAGTTTGGAGAAGGCACCCTTCAAATCTCAGGGACCTGGAGAAATTTGCCAAAGAAGAATGGTCTAAAATTCCAGCAGAGCATTGTAAGAAACTCATTGATGGTTACCGGAAGCGGTTGTTCGCAGTTATTTTGTCTAAAGGTTGTGCTACTAAGTATTAGGCTGAGGGTGCCAATACTTTTGTCCGGCCCATTTTTGGAGTTTTGTGTAAAATGATCAATGATTTGACTTTTTTTTCATTCTCTTTTGTGTTTTTTCATTGCAAGCAAAATAAATGAAGATCTTATTACCAAAGCATTTGTGATTGCAATCATTTTCTGGAAGAAATTGAGTATTATCTGACAGAATTGCAGGGGTGCCAATACTTTTGGCCAGCACTGTACATCAGGTATTTGGCATCTGTTTACCATTGGAATCCAAGACATGACTCCTGGGATGTGTAGGAACTTTATTGGGGATGAAACTGAAAAACTGACCATAAATCTTGTACCATATCTGCCACATTATCACAAAACATTTGTTTAAGCCCTCTCCTTCTGAAATGGATAAAATGATTTAATATTGTCCAGCATACGGCTTGAGGAACATATCAATGGTAAAACGGTGCACCAAATAAATTTGAAAAGCAACGGTGTAGATGGATTGACTGTCTGGGGATTGCGTGAGAGGCACTTTTGCTTGAGAGGATTTTTGGTCTGGGATACGGACCTTAGACATAGTCATTCTGGAACCTACCATATCTCTGCTTTATGTTGGCATCTTTTAATTGCCCTTGAATTTATTTTTAACCTCATAAGGATTTTAAGTCTAACACCAATTTTCCAAATTTACAAGAAACTATCCCAAACCTATGTTTTAGGGATCATTTCAGTTCTAAAGGGGATTTTAAAGACCCAGACTTTAAAAGCATCTATAAATCACCCTATTTTCAAAACTGCACCTCTCAATAATTCCAAACCGCATTTGGGAAGTTTAACCTTTTAAGGCTAAGGCCCTACCTAGCAAAGTGATGCCAAAAAACACTGCGAAAAACATAGCGTAAACGCATAACGTTTTTTTCCACATCATTTTTTATTGCGATTTTTCCTCTGCCGACTTTCTGCTCCTATTATACAAGTACAGACCAAAAGTTTGGACACCCCTTCTCATTCCAAGAGTTTTCTGTATTTTCATGACTATAAAACTTGTAGATTCATACTGAAAGCATCAAAACTATGAATTAACACATGTAGAATTATATACTTAACAAAAAAGTGTGAAACAACTGAAAATATGTCTTATATTCTAGGTTCTTCAAAGTAGCCATCTTTTGCTTTGATTACTGCTTTGCACACTCTTGGCATTCTCTTGATGAGCTTCAAGAGCTAGTCACCTGAAATGGTTTTCACTTCACAGGTGTGCCCTGTCAGGTTTAATAAGTGGGATTTCTTGCCTTATAAATGGGGTTGGGACCATCAGTTGTGTTCTTCAGAAGTCAGGTGGATACACAGCTGATAGTCCTACTGAATGGAGTGTTAGAATTTGTATTATGGCAAGAAAAAAGCAGCTAAGTAAAGAAAAACGAGTGGCCATCATTACTTTAAGAAATGAAGGTCAGTCAGTCCAAAAAATTGGGAAAACTTTGAAAGTGTCCCCAAGTGCAGTGGCCAAAACCATCAAGCGCTACAAAGAAACTGGCTCACATGAGGAGCGCCCCAGGAAAGAAAGACCAAGAGTCACCTCTGCTGTGGAGGATAAGTTCATCCGAGTCACCAGCCTCAGAAATCGCAGGTTAACAGCAGCTCAGATTAGAGACCAGGTCAATGCCACACAGAGTTCTAGCAGCAGACACATCTCTACAACAACTGTTAAGAGGAGACTGTGTGCAGCAGGCCTTCATGGTAAAATAGCTGCTAGGAAACCACAGGGAACAAGCAGAAGAGACTTGTTTGGGCTAAAGAACACAAGGAATGGACATTAAACCTGTGGAAATCTGTGCTTTGGTCTGATGAGTCCAAATTTGAGATCTTTGGTTCGAACACAGTCACCAGACCTGAACCCAATGGAGGTTTGGGGTGAGCTGGACCGCAGAGTGAAGGCAAAAGGGCCAACAAGTGCTAAGCATCTCTGGGAACTCCTTCAAGACTGTTGGAAGACCATTTCAGGTGACTACCTCTTGAAGCTCATCAAGAGAATGCCAAGAGTGTGCAAAGCAGTAATCAAAGCAAAAGGTGGCTACTGTTAAGAACCTAGAATATAAGACATATTTTCAGTTGTTTCACACTTTTTTGTTAAGTATATAATTTCACATGTGTTAATTCATAGTTTTGATGCCTTCAGTGTGAATCTACAGTTTTTATAGTCATGAAAATACAGAAAACTCTTGGAATGAGAAAGTGTGTCCAAACTTTTGGTCTGTACTGTACCTATACAGAAAACGCCAGTGTTTCCGCAGTTATAATTGACATGCTGCGATTTTCAAATACGTTCGTATTTTTGAAAACACAGCTTTTCCGCTGCAATTTTTTTTTCTGCAATTAGTCAGAATCCCATCCACTTTGCAGGTATTGTAAAATGCTGTGTTTTCGCAATGTGAGTCTTCAGCCTAAAGGGGTTTTCCCACAAACAAAACTGTATTTAAATTTGAAGGTGAAGGGAAGGAGCGCCACTGAGCTTTTGAAGAGAAGATTTTGCTGGAATAGTTTTCAGGTGCCATGTCTCATTTTCAAAGTGCCTAAAGTACCAGTAAAAGTGGAAACCACGCAAAAGTAACCCCATTTTGAAAACTAGACCCCTCTGGGAATTTATCAAGGGGTATAGTGAACATTTTCACAAGAAGTTAAAGGAGAAAATGCACAATTGATATGCAATTTCTTCGAAGTAGGAAAATAACCCACTTGTGAATAAAAACTGCAGTTTAGGTACATGGCAGGGCACAGAAGGTGAGCAGCGCGATTGTGCTTTTGGAGGGCGGAATCATTTTCAGGTGCAATGTTGCATTTGCAGAGCTCCTATGGTACAGTGAAAAGTACCAATAAATTACCTAATTTTGGAAACTGCACCCCTAAAAATATTTATCAAGGTGTATAGCAGTCATATTGACCCCAGAAATGCACAACAGCTGGTACAAATCAAAATTAAAATTTTCAGAGATAGGCAAATCGATTTCTTTAGAACCAGATTTGTCCCAAAAATTCCTCCGAACACAAACCTTTTGTGGTTTGTCACCCACGAAACACTATTATACTCTGGGGTCTCCTCAGACTCCAGAGTTTAATAGATGAGGAAAAATAGTCCTCCGCTTCATTTGGGGTTGTACTTGTTCAGATAGAACTAGTGTTTTCTCAGACCCCAGAATATTGTAAGGAGAGGCCCAAAGGAGTTGAGGGAAAATAAACCGTTATAGTCAACTTGTCTAAGCAATCCTCGGCGTCCTGCAGTCCCCCAGTGTCCTCTTCAGTTGTCCTCTGGTCTCTGGCTAATGTCACACAGCCCTGGGGTCACCACTGAGGTCTGTAATTGGGCCCCAGTGGTCACATGGGGTGCATCAATGCCTCAACGCATCATGGAAGACGCATCCTGAAAGACTACTGGCGGACTGCCTCAAGGATGCCCAGAAGAGGTGAGGAAAGGTGAGTATATATGTGTTTGTTATTTTTCCTCTGGCCCTCTACTTACCCCAGGGTATAATAATAACACTTCTGGTTCTATCTGAACAAATACAGCCCAAAATGAAACGGAGGGCTGGACTTCACGAATGTTCGTAGAAACGAATCTCATGAAGATCGCCCATCTCAACCAATTATATCATCCCCAGCTTATGGCAATTTGAAAAGTTAGATCTCCAATTATTATGCTCTGTTTCCTGATTTTGGAAATACACTACACTGTGCCCTAATCTTTTTACTGGAATTAGAACAGGGCTCAGAAGTGAAAGAACACCATGCACATTTGAGGCCCAATTTGGTTTTTACATTGCATTGGCGGGCATTTGCAGTGGTTCTGAGGTAAAATTTAAAAATTCACCCCCAAAATATGACCCCACTTTATAAACTGCACACCTCAAGGAATCTATTATAGGGTATAGTGAATATTTTAAGTCTGAGCCCAAGCCCAAGAGTGCTTCCTAAAAATGAATGTGGTAAGTGAAAATTTCAATTTATAAAGAAATATGCCATTTCAGTGCCTAATACTTTTTACTCACTTTCTATCATCAGAGACATGCACACCTAGAACTTTTAAGCAGGTTATCCCAGGTACAAAAAAGTTGTATATGTGGATGTAAAATGCTGTTTCAGCACACAGCAGGGCTTATAAGGGAAGGAGCGCTACGCTTTTCGGCTTTAAGAGTGTAGAGGGACTGGTGTTTGGATGCCATGTCGCTTTTGCAGAGCCCCTGAGCTGCCAGTAAAGTGTAATATCTCAAGTAGTGACCCCATTTTGTAAACTACACCACTAACAACAAAATTTATCAAGAGGCATAGAAAGCATTTTTAACCCTTGATTGTTGCAATTTAGTTTCCAAAAATGAATTCACAGCTGATTGAAACGTTAAAGGGAATATCCAGTTTTTTAACCCCTTTCCATCATCCACTGTACTATTTAGGTGGATGTTTTTTAACCCTTTCCCAACATCCACTGTCCTATTACGGTTGATGTATTATACAGCAAAGTCCCACTGCACTGATCGCGGGCATTAAGGCCCCCAACGCCTCAGTCAAAGCTGACCAAGGTGCTATTTTCCCAGGGCCAGGAAATCCGTTACCATGACAGCCATGAACCTATTGAAGACTTCCAGGCTTGTTTTGGCATTACTTCTATTAAAGGCTGCATTGCATTAGTGATCAGACCCCTTGTGGTTCAAGACCTCTAGGGGGTTTAATAATTACAGTATATATATAAAAAAAAAATATATATATATATATATATATATATATATATATATATATATATATATATTGTAAGTATGTGAGCCAGAGGGCGCTGTTGAGAAACCCAGGCCAGGCCAGAAAAGGCTCTCAGCCATGCCTTTGGGTGGTGGCACGTAACTCCAGAGGGGCTGGAGCATCCTGCAGGAAGCAGGAAGTGGTGGACCAGCTAGGACAGAGAGAGAGGCTCTGTCCCAGAGGGCTGGCGTCCACAGGAGTGGACCAGCTAGGACAGAGAGATAGGCTCTGTCCCAGAGGGCTGGCATCCACAGAGGACTGTTGCTGGAGCTGAGCAACAGTCAGGACAGTTAGGGGCTCAAGGAGTGAGTTAGGCCCTAACTGTGGCATAGGTTTTTTGTTGTTTTGTTATGTTGCAGTTAAGCTGAATAAAGCCACTTTTATTTTACACTTGGACCGTCTGAAAGCTATCTTTCCGGCGCCCAGTACCATGAACCACCGCTGTCCGGACCAGGACAAGCTGCCATTTTGAGTTTAATTCCCCCAAATTATCACAATATATATATACACACGTGGACAAAATTGTTGGTACCTCTCGTTTAATGAAAGAAAAACCCACAATGGTCACAGAAATAACTTGAATCTGGCAAAAGTAATAATATATAAAAATTCTATGAAAATGAACAAATGAAAGTCAGACATTGCTTTTCAACCATGCTTCAACAGAATTTTTTTAAAAAGAAAACTCATGAAACAGGCCTGGACAGAAATGATGGTTCCCTTAACTTAATATTTTGTTGCACAACCTTTTGAGGCAATCACTGAAATCAAACAATTCCTGTAACTGTCAATGAGACTTCTGCACCTCTCAACAGGTATTTTGGCCACTCCTCATGAGCAAACTGCTCCAGTTGTCTCGGGTTTGAAGGGTGCCTTTTCCAGATGGCATGTTTCAGCTCCTTCCAAAGATGCTCAATAGGATTTAGGTCAGGGCTCATAGAAGGCCACTTCAGAATAGTCCAATATTTTCCTCTTAACCATTCTTGGGTGTTTTTAGCTGTGTGTTTTGGGTCATTATCCTGTTGCAAAACCCATGACCTGCAACTGAGACCAAGCTTTCTACAATGAACAGCACATTTCTCTCTAGAATATCTTGATAGTCATGAGATTTCATTGTACCCTACACAGATTCAAGATACCCTGTGCCAGATGCAGCAAAGCAGCCCCAGAACATAACAGAGCCTCCTCCATGTTTCACAGTAGGGACAGTGTTCTTTTCAAGATATGCTTCATTTTTTCGTCTGTGAACATAGAGCTGATGTGCCTTGCCAAAAATTTAGATTTTAGTCTCATCTGTCCATAGGACATTCTCCCATAAGCTTTGTGGTTTGTCAACATGTAGTTTGGCAAATTCTAGTCTGGCTTTTTTATGATTTGTTTTCAACAATGGTGTCCTCCTTGGTCGTCTCCCATGAAGTCCATTGTGGCTCAAACAACGACAGATGGTGCGATCTGACACTGATGTTCCTTGAGCTTGAAATTCACCTTTAATTTCTTTAGAAGTTATTCTGGGCTCTTTTGTTACCATTCGTATTATCCTTCTCTTTGATTTGTCATCAATTTTCCTCCTGCAGCCACGTCCAGGGAGGTTGGCTACAGTCCCATGGATCTTAAATTTCTGAATAATATGTGCAACTGTAGTTACAGGAACATCAAGCTGCTTGGAGATGGTTTTATAACCTTTATTTTAAAATGCTTGTCTATAATTTTCTTTCTAAGCTCCTGAGACAACTCTTTCCTTCGCTTCCTCTGGTCCATGTTGAGTGTGGTACTCACCATGTCACCAAACAGCACAGTGAGTATCTGTAGCCCTATATACAGGCCCACTGACTGATTACAAGATTGTAGACACCTGTGATGCTAATTAGTGGACACACCTTGATTTAACATGTCCCTTTGGTCACGTTATTTTCAGGGGTACCATCATTTCTGTCCAGGCCTGTTTCATGAGTTTTCTTTTTAAAAAAAATTTTGTTGAAGCATGGTTGAAAAGCAATGTCTGACTTTCATTTGTTCATTTTCATAGAATTTTTATATATTATTACTTTTGTCAGATTCAAGTTACTTCTGTGACCATTGTCGTTTTTTTCTTTCATTAAAGGAGGGGTACCAATAATTTTGTCCACGTGTGTATATATAAATCATTTGATTCACCTCCCTTTCCCTAGAATACATATAAAAGTAAAAAATTACTGTGAAACACATACGCATTAGGTATCTCTGTGTCCAAAATGCCCAGTCTATAAATTTATAAAAATATAAATAAAAAGTGATCAAAGTATTCATTCTAAGCTGAATGTTAGATGACAGATGCTACACAGCTTCAGGCCTGGAAAGTACCAGCGTGGAAGACTGGCTGGTAATTCCTGGTTCCTTTGATTCTAAATAAAAAAATAAATAAATAATCAAGTGATCACAGCAATAGACATTCCCCAAAATGGTGTAACTAAAAAGAACACCTGGTCCCGCAAAAAAAAAAAAAAAAAAAAGATGCTCTATGCATACACGGAAATATTAAAAAAATTACAGCTTTCAGAATATGGCGACTTTAAGAATAATTTTTTTTCAGTTTTGGATTTTTGTTAAAGGGTTAAAATGTAAATAAAGCTATATAAATTTGGTATTCCCAGAATCGTACCAAAACATAGAATACAGGTGACATGTCATTTTGTCTGTACAGTGAACGCCGTAAAAACGAAGCACATAAAAAAGTCACATAAATGTACTTTTTCTCCAATTCCACTACATTCTGAATTTTTTTCTAGCTTCCCAGTACATTGTAATAAATGGTACCATTATGAAGAACAATTTGTCCTGCAAACATTAGGTCTTCATATGGCTCTGTGAACAGAAAAATAAAAAAGTTATAGAGTTTGGATGGCAGGGAGTCAAAAACGAAAATCCAGAAATGCCTCTGGCGGGAAGGGGTTAAAAATATGGGCCAAATAACAGGATGCAGCAACACAAACACTTCTTAATATATATATGCTGATTAAATTAGGCACCATTTATTTGCTTTATTTTCAGGTCATTGACCACAGTTGTGATGTTTCGTTTACAAGCTCACTACCCCTCCCTGTGAGCGGTTCAACCAGCAAATGAAGCATCACAGCAACATATGACCTCCTTGACACTTGAAGCCAATCATACTGACCTCCTATGTGAACGATTTATTACCTGGTCATATATGAAGATGAGAGCAGCTTCAAGGACTGAAGAAGTGAGACACGAGACAGACACTGTGACACAAAACAGACCCTGTAGCAAGCAGGGAATTTACCCACAGGGGAGAGTGGAGAAGGGAGGGGTACGCAAAGAGTGACAGCAGGCATATGAATAATGGGAAATATAGTTTAGCCACAGATACACTGAATGTAAATAAGTGATACATTGGGCAGGAAGTAAAATAAAGCCAAGCAAAGGGTGCACATGGGAACAGTGAGTATTTAGCACTGTTGTGGATGTATTTGCTGATCATTTTTGGAAACTGGATAACCCCTTTAAAATTGTGGTTTTTCTAGAGTTACGTCATCTCAGTGTCCAGTTTATTGTAGTATAATGTTGTACCGTGTTAGCCATTGAAAGTAGTGGAAGAGTGAAGAAATCAGGCGATACCTTTTAGAGGCTAACTGAGTATATTTATAAGTAAGCTTTCAGGAGTACTCGCTCCCTTCATCAGACATGGTGTGATACAAGAACTGAAAATCCAGCTTGTCAGCAGAGACACACACACCAAAAACTGTTAAGCAGGTTATCCCAAGTACAACAGCTTTTGCACTGTTTGTTTCTGATACAAGCTGGGCACTTCATATTGTGCACTGAAATCACATATTTCTGGAAAAACTTTCACTTTACACCATCAGCTGAAGATTCATTACTGGAAAATAAATGAATGCAACACTTGGGTGTAAAAATACTCACTGCACCCCTGGATAAATTCAGTGAGAGTAGGTAGTTTCCAAAATAAGGTCACATGTCAGGGGATTCCACTTTACTGTCATTTCAGGGGATCTGCAAAAGTAGTATGGCATCCAAAAAATCAGTCAAAACCTGTGTTCCAAAAACCAAATAGTGCTTATTCCCTTCTGCACCCTGCTGTGTGCTCAAAGAGCAAATGACATTAAGTGGGGTATCCATGGCACAACAATATCATATATTTGGGCATAGACTGTTATTTGGGCACACATCAGGGCGCAGAAGGAACACTATTGGGTTTTGAAGCGCAGATTTCGATATTTAGTTTCTGGATGTCATGTCACATTTGCAGAGCCCCTACGCTACCATTAAAGTGGAATTCCCTAGGAAGTGACCTCATTTTGAAATCTGCCCCCTCAAAAAATTTATGAAGTGGCATAATGAGCATTAATCTTTTACATATAAAATATACATTTGATGGTGAAGAGTTAATATGTAAGTTGTGTAGAGTACATAGGGTACACCAGATTTCCCACTGTTTTCCCACTAGTTGCTAGGTTTTGGGGGACATTCTGTGGGGTCAGTTCTGGTGTCTTTTCCATCATAATCTCTAAATCTGGGGTGTACCCAGATATATGCTATATGCTCACAGTTTTCATATTTCCCTTCATGCTGCAGTCAGTATTGTCATAAAGATGTGGCAATTTGTGTTTTTTGTCTTCAAATTGTACAATCTATTTATTATATTTTTCTGGTGGTGTAGCCATAAGAGGACTTATTTTCTGCGGGATGAGATTTTTTTTTTTTTTGTAATAACACCATTTTGGGGTGCATAACTCTTTCTGGGGGATAAAAAAAAAACATCAATTCTGGCATTGCTTTTTAACATTTTAAATTGTTGCCAATTCTTTTCTGCCTTTTTTTTTTGACATTCACTATGCGTTTTAAATAATGTTTTAGTTTTAATGTTTTAATGTTTTAATTTTATTATTTATTATTATAGGGGTTGTTATTGATGGAACAATACCAAATATGTATCATTTTTCATTATTTTTACATAATTTTAAATAGGAAAGGGGTATTTTTTGTGGGGGCTTTATTAATTTTTTTTTTTAACAGTTTGAACCTTTTTTTTTTTTTTTTTTTTTTTTTTAACATTTGTTGTTGTCCCACTAGAAGATTTAAACCCGTGTTTGTTTTCATTGCTGGTTCAGTAGTATATACTGCAGTATACTGACCACCCAAAATTGCACTTAAATGTAGTCTTTTAGGGGGTTGGTCTTCTCAAAAAAGATGGCTAATATGGAAAACTGAAAATCTGTCCCAGAAAATGTGGTCTGGGTAAGGGGGCAGTCTTCTCAAAGAGGTGGTCTTCTGGATAGGTTTCCTTTCGGTTCCCCTGCTATGGCCGCTGAGGCCAATCAGTGGTCTCAGTGGTCAGGTGCAGCACATGACTTCTGGTCCTGGCTTCATAGTGAGTACCAGCCTGGACAAAGGCATCGGACGTCGGAGTACCAGGGGCAGGAGAGTGTGGGGAATCTTGAAGCGCCGGTCCAGGAGGAACACATTGATATAGTTGGTGTGGCTGAGACATGGCTGTATTCCTTAAATGATTAGGCTGTTAACATTCTGGGTTTTCCACTCTTTTCAAAGAAAGGGCTAATAGTAAGGGAGGTAGAGTGTATATATGTGAGAAGTGGCAGGAAAGTGAGTGTGAAATAAGCAAATGCGGGTGAAGCTTTTGGAATCTTTGTGGATAGAATTGCATAAGGATGTGACCACTGATTATGCCAAAAAGATTTTTTTTTTTTAAATCTATAGATCTCACAGCAAAACTGAGGAGTTAGACTATCAGTTGTATAAGCAAATTGAGTTAGCCACACAGGCGGGTGCAGTGGTCTTGATGGGAGAATTTAACTACTCACATATTTTAAGGTACTGCATAGTCTGCAAAGGTGAGGAAATTAATCAACTTATTGCAGGGCAATTTTATGATCTAGTTTGTACACGATCCAACTAGAGGAGATGTTCTACCTGATTTGATCATTTCTAATAATGCGGGTCTTGTTGGAAATGTCACTGTTGGCAAAAAGCTTGTTAATAGCAACCATAATCTAATCAGATTCCACCTAAATTGTAAGAAACAAAGTTTGGGAGGGCAAAAATCCCCCAATTTTAAAAAGGCCAATTTTCAAAAGTCTGGGAGCAGCTATTGTCCGTACTGATACAGATCTTAAGTGGGAGACATTTAAATCTACGTTGAATAAGTATATAGAAAAATATATACTTATAGGGTATATATACTCAAGTCATACAACTATGGTTATAAAGGGGATAAGCAATAAAAACCGAGCATATAAAAAATATCAATCCGAAGGGTCAGCTGTAACCTATGAGAATTACAAAGAGAAATAAAATCATAATGAAGGAAGATGGCTAAGGAAAGCAAAATTAACCCCAAAAATTCCTTAAATATATAAATGCAAAAACACCAAGGTCAGAGTAGGTAAGTCCCCTAAATAATGGTAATGGAGTGTTGGTCACCAATCAAGAAAACATAGAGATACCAAATGGGTTCTCTGTATACAGAAGAATAGGCAGTAGTTGATGTAGGTGTCACCAATGCTGGGAATACATCAACCAATATGCTAAGGCTAGGTTCACACTAGCATTTGAACTACGTTCATGGTTTTCCGTCCCTGAATCCGCTTGAAAAATGTGCATTTTTCTGCATTTTACCCGTCGAACCCATTACAGTCCGCAGGTAACTTCATTATAAGCGGATTAGGTTTCCGTTCTATTTCTGTTTCCGGAAAGCCGAATGCTAGTGTGAACCTAGCGTAAACTGAATAAACATAGAAATGGTCCAAGCTAAGCTAAATAAGTTAACAATGAGGAAAGCTTTGGCTTCAGATGGCGTACACCCACAAGTACTTAAAGAGGACCTTTTACCACCTCCAACAAGTCCAGCTCTTTACATAATTTAATAAGTGTTGCTACACTGATTCTGGCACAGTTGGAAATTTTTTTTCTTAAGCTCCCACCATTCCCAAGCAGTAAGTGACGCAAGTTTTGGTGCTTGATATGCTATTTAGAATTTGTCAGGAGGGCAGTGTCAGATAGGAGCAGGCAAGGGGTGTGATTTTGAGCTCTGACACTGGCTGCCTCTGATTGGAGCTCTGACACTGGCTGCTTCCTGCCTGACACTGTCCTTCTGACATTACAGACCTTAAATAGCACTTCAGACACCAACACTAACTGCGCTTGTTGCACAGGAACCGTGGGGCTAAAGAGAAATTTCAATTGTGACGGAATCTTCACCTGTTTAACAGATGTTAAAGACTTGAACGGTTGGAAGTGGTGCAAGGTCCTCTTTAAAAAACTCAGTCCTGGGTATCCCTAATTTTTAAGGATTCTTTTGTAACTGGTACAGTGCCAAGGGACTAGCGCAAGGCAAATGTGATGCTTATTTTCAAAAAGGGCACTAGGTCTTACCCAGGTCAGTAAGTTTAGCCCCTTCCCGCTATGCACCGTACTATTACGTCGCACTGAGCGAACACTCAGTGACGTAATAGTATGGAGCTGTAAAGCCGCGGGCAAGATCTCCCCTTGGACCCCCCTCCCACGATAAGATTGTGGGTTCCGAGGGGTTGCCATGGCAGCCAGGAGGCTGGGCCACGGCCTCCTGACTGCCTATGCGCAGTTTCCCTAGGAAATAATGTGAGATGTTCTGCACTGGGGATCCGAGATTCCAGCTTCAAGTCCCCTTGTGGAACTTGTAAAAAGTTATAAAAAAATAAAAATACATAGTTTATAATATGCAAAAATAAGCAACCAATCAAAAGTAAAAAAAAACACAATTTAAACAAAAACAAACATTGTGAACACCGTTAAAAAAAAAAAATACTGCAATGTACAAATTTACTTATTTTGGTTACTTTGCTTTTCCCAAAAAATAGCAATAAAAAGTGATCAAAAAGACATACATACCAAATATTGGTACCAAAAAAAAGTACTTGTCCCGCAAATAAAGAGCCCTGACATATCTCCGTCAACAATTCAGTAAAAAAGTTATAGGCATCAGACTACAGTGACCCCAGGAAAATTGTTCATTTTCAAAAAGTGATGTTTTATTTGTAGAAGCGAAAAAATATAATAAAAACCAATATAAATATGGTATCAACTGTAATCGTAATGATCTGCTGGACAAAGCTGCCATGTATTTTTAATGCAGAGTGAACGCCGTAAAAACAAAATGCAAAAAAGTATGATAGAATTGTGTGTTATTTCACATGGTCCCCCAAAACACATAAATAAAAGCTGATCAAAACATTATATGTACCCCAAAATGGTGGCAAATAAAAGTACAACTTGTCACCCAAAGAATAAGCCCTCACATAGCTATGTGGGCAGAAAAATAAAAAAAAAATATATGAATTTTGGATGGCAGGGAAAGAAAATATGAAAAAAGTCTCCAAGAATTAACGTATAAACTACCCTGGTCCTTAAAGAGTTAACATCAATTCTGAGGGAGCTGTTTATTTGAGAGGCTCTTAAGCAACTATATACAGGAGTATGTGACTGTATGTAATAGAAGTGACAGACAGGAAGGTTTTACTAAAGACAGAAGTTGTCAGACTAACTGGATTTGCTTTTATGAAGAGGTGAGTAGAAGTCTGGACAAGGGAGAGGCTGTGGATATAGTGTCCCTGGACTTTGCAAAGGTGTTTGACACTGCCCCTCATAGACGCTTAATGGGTAAAATCAGGTCTGTTGGCTTGGAAAATCTAGTTTGTAATTGGATTGAAAACTGGTTGAAGGGTCATACTGAGAGTTGTGGTCAATGACTGCAGCTCAGACTGATCCTCTGTTATAAGTGCTGTACCCCAGGGTTCAGTGCTGGGTCCCCTGTTATATAACTTATTTATTAATGATATAGAAGATGGGATTAATAGCACTGTCTGTGTTTCTGCAGATGGCACCAAGTTATGTAGTACAGTATAGTCTACAGACTATGTATATAGATTACAAGCAGACTTGGACAGACTGTTTGGGAATTGACAGGGCAAATGAGGTTCAGTCTTAACATATGTCCCAGGGGGAGTAAAGCTGGGAGAGTCACTGGCGGAGAAGGATCTGGGTGTACTTCATAGGTTAAATTACAGCATGAAATGTCAATTGGCTGCTTCTAGGGCCAGCAGGATATTGTCATGTATTAAAAGGTGTATGGACTCATGGTACAGGGATGTAATATTAATAATTAATAAATCATTGGAATCATCTGGAATACACAGTTATGTTCTAGGCATCAGTTCATAGAAAGTTTGTCCTAGAGCTGGAAAGGGTTCAACTAGGTCTGAGCGATTAGTCAAATTAATTTGAATATTTTGCCCTTGAGGATTATGATGATTCTGAAAAAATCAAATTGATTCCTGCCCTTTCTGTGCCACCCCTTCAGGCAGGTCTTTGAGTATGGCTCTCACTCAGAATAAGAGCGAGTGCCATAACTACTGTATTACATAGCAGAGATCTGGCTGTAATGTCCGCCATAAGAGTTCTCTCTGGTCGCGGGCATTAAATGCTGATAGGGCAGCCGATAACATCAGCCTTCCCCTTCCTCACCTGTTTTTGTCGATCCAACCACCTGGTAAGTATGGCAGCTGGGCCCAGGCCTGTCATAATAATATAACTATTGAAGTCTTTGGCATAGACTGTAACACAGTTGTACTGTGGTCTATGGTAAAAGCGATCTTATGATCACAGGTTCAAGCTCCCTGGGGGGGGGGTGTACAAAAAAAAAAATTAACAAACTTTAACAAAGTATAAAATAAAAGAGAAGTTTTTAAGTGTTAAAAATATTTATTCTCTATCATAGAGGATATATTGCTCATAGGTAGTAGTGAGCCCCCTACCGATCCTGGGAACGGGGTGTTTTAGCCCCACTTTGCATGTAGCTGCAGTTAAAAAAGTTCTGCTCCCATTCATTTCAATGGGAGTGCTGAAAATAGGTGAAGTACTGCACTTCTCCAGCATGCCTATCAAAGTGAATGACACTGGGGGTGTGACTGTGTTCACTGCAGCTACGTTCACCACTAGGGTAAAACCAAGTTCTAAGGATCAGTGGTGGTCTCAGTAGTTGGATCCCCACTAATCAGCAATTTATCCTCTTATTTTTTTATGTATATAAAAATAAAGTACAAAATACTATGGCCATATCTCCTTTCTTTCACCATTTTGCCTCCCAAAAATAAAATAAAAAATCAGATAAAATGGTGAACAAAGCAATGGACATTCCCCAAAATGTTATGAATGAAAACTATATCTTGTGCGGCAAAAAAGATACCTTACACAGATTCATGCAGTGTTAGGGTCATAAAAAAGTTACAGGTGACAGAATTTGGTGACTAAAATATTTTTTTGCACTTTTACAAAATAAGAAAATTGAGTTTCAAATCGAAAATCAAAAAAAAAATTGATTTGAATTTTTTCACAAAATCGCCCAGCCCTAGGTTCAACAGAGGACCAAAAAATTGATAAGGGCATGGAAGACTTCAGTTATGAGGAAAGACTAAAAGAGTTAAATTTGTTTAGTCTTGAGAAGAAGCATTTAAAGAGGACCTTTAGAGGACTGTCAGCCTGGGTGCCAGAGGTGTCGGTGCCATTAGTTTTGGCATCAATATCTCTCCACTATCAGAAGGGCGGGCCTTTCAGCACAGCGTCATCGCTGAATTCAGCGCACTGTCAACATTCCAGCAGTATATGGAAGGTCCTCTTTAAGGGGAGATATGATAAACCTATATAAATATATAAAATGCCCATACCAAAAAATATGGGTAAAAGCTGTTCCATGTAAAATTTCTTCAGAAGACAAGGGGCACTCAGAAAAGTCAAGGTTTCTTCACTGTAAGGTCTGTGAATCTGGTTACAGCAGTCACAGCTGACAGTTTCAAAAAAAGGCTTAGATGTTTTGTTATTTTGTTTTTTTTACAGTAGAACAGCATTGATGGTTATGGAAATGTATAGAATATTTATTTCCTTCAGTCTTGCCAGTGGCGTAACTAAAGTCTTGTGGGTCCCGGGGCAATCTTTTGTCTGGGGCCCCCTACCTCATCCCTACAGCGAATTCTTGATAGTGATGGTTACGGGTGCTAAGGAGTTTAATCAACCTTAGTGTGGTTAGGGTAATCTGTGGGTCTCCTTGGTTTACGAGCCAGATGGAAGCTGAAATCTCAATACTGATGCCAGTGCTTATGGGCCCCCTAAGGCTCCTGGGCCCACGGTGCACCCTCTGCACCCCCTCAAGTTACGCCTCTGAGTCTTGCCCTTTCCTATCTCCTGGCTGATCTTGGACATATGTCTTTTTTTTGTCAACCTTACTATGTAACATTATATGACTGTCTGGAGCCAGTCTAGTATCCCAAAAAATTGTATCCCAGCAATTTTTGGATGAGGGTGATTTCCAGCAATCCCCAATTTTGCAGTTATCCTGTATCATCACTCAGTTGAGAACATACTTAGATCCCATGTACACGATTAGAGTGTGTATCCAAGTTGTGGCAGAGTTTGCAGCGGAATGCAATCAGTTGACACTTGGAGTTACATCACAGTGTCATCGGAGTGCATTTCGTTATGCACTTACGTCTATGGGGGCTTCTGATACATTCTGTTCTGATGAAATGGAGCAGGATAGGACCTGCTCTGTTTTCAATCACATGAATGGCACACTCGGACATGTGTATGGAGCCTTAGTCTTTTATATAGGATTCAATATATTTTTTATTTTCCCCACCTTGAGATGTGGTTAAAAATTAATACTGACTAATATTGCCGCAACCCAGATGGAGGAGACCGGAGGATGGGAGTAGTAGTGGCGGATGCTGTGCCACCTATTAGGCCGAGCACATTCACCAACCACTCCAGCACCACTCCTGGGCCGGACAAAGTCGAGGGGGGTCCTGCAGCACTACCGGATGGTGGTGGTAGTAGTTCTTTCCCCCAGGGCGCTTCCAGTTGAAGAGGGGACCTCTCCTCTCTGAGCCGGTGATGGAATTCGGAAGGGCCCTGATGTTATAGCAGGCACAACTCAGGCAGCTAGATGGTAACGGTCAAACAGGGAACAGTTTATTGCAACAACTGGAAGCAGGTAAATGGCAGCTACTAGTACAGTGTCCAATTCCCCAGCCTTGGTTCTAGGATGGGGGCCCAGGTATAACGATGACAGTCTTGTTCTCCACTACTTCTCCTCTCTTGCCTCTCCCAGATATGGATGCTAGGGAGAGTGGTGGTACAGTGAGGCCTGACAGGGTTCTGGTTACCTAAAGACTAGGCCCGCACGTGTTCCTCCTGTCAGGGTCCTCTCCTGCTCCTCCTGGCATGGCACCAGTAAGATCCAAAATTATAGGCAGCCGAACCCACTGCTCGGGGCTGCCTCAGGGCTAGTGATAATCCTCCTGTCGGCTGTGAAGGCGACCGTTGGCCTCAGTCCAGCTTCTGGAGCAGGGATTCTCTGCACACACTTCCTCCTCTACTACTCACACTGAACTGACTAGACTGAACTCAGGCCAACGATTACCACGGAGATGGATTCTCCCACAATCCCGCCCAGTGGCCTGTGATAGGCCTGGGTTAAACCAAGGCTAGGTTTGAACAATGCAGGGGGAAAAATACAACAGGGAAAGCTGCAAAACAGTAACATTTAACACATAACACAGAAGACAGGCCATACCAACACAACCCAGAGGCACAAAAGACAAACAATTTAAAGGGGTTCTCCGTTCAAAAAAAATTATTTTTAAAAAAAGGTCTGTTAGTGGTATCAATGGGTTAAATAGTGCACCCAAATAGCTTTAGCAGTGTTTTGAGTGATTTCTGACTTTCTCTGGGAGCCCCTGGTGTCCTCTGCATTTGCTTACATGGGTAGCTTCCTCCTGTCTTAGCCTACAACTACCATGATGCATTGCAGTTCACTCAGATCCCTCCTCTCAATTCCTTCCTCACAACCCCCCCCCCCCCCCCCGTTTCCCTGGCTAGCTCTACCTACCTAGCTAGCTAACTAACTCAGTCCCCCAACCCCCTCCCCACCCCATCATACTTACCTGTCTTCTCATCCTTGAGATGACTTTGAGGTGCTGCTGTCCCCTCTTCAGCCCACACCTGGGATCCGGAACTGACGTATGCGCAAAAGTACGCTGCTTCTTTTTGCTTCTGCCGGCGTTCTATTGTACAAGCGCTGGCTCGGCTCCCTTGTGAAGGAAGCGACGCCCAGCACAAGAAGAGGACATGAGCATTGGTGAGTATGAGGGGGACGGGGGTGGGGGGAAGAGGAGTACTGGTGGCCTCCCGTCTTTGGAAACAGCGAAATGGAACGTCACCAGGAAAATAGATGTCACCAGGCATATGGGTAAATATACATTTTTTTTAAAGGGAGTAAATTAGAAGTTAGGCATGGGGAGGGGGTTTAGCTTAGTGGTAAAGTTTGAATTTATCCCGGACAACCCCTTTAAAGCAGCAGCCTCTGGGATGCTGCAATATCAGAACCATGTGAGAAGAGTCCTCCATATTAGTTCATAGGTAATTTTAGGACTTTTTCGATTTTGTATGTTTTTTAGGACATTTACGCTCCATGCACACAACACTTTTTTTTTTATGGCTAGCCTACTAACCCATGATATTGTAATGGTCCCATACACATACCTGTGTATTATAATGGGCATATGTATGGGGCCAGGAGCTCAGGGCAAAACTCAGGACAGGTCTTTTTTCTGTTTGTTTTGCAGCTCAGGCTCACTAAAGAAAGTGAATGTGTCCATGGAGGCAAGTGCAGTACACGTATATCATCCATGTGCCATTCAACCATGGACCCGGCATGTGCACACAGTCATTTCCATGTAGCTTAGATATATGTATGTATGTAGCTTAGATGTATATAATTTAAAATGTTTATGTTTGTTCCTATCATCTTGTGGATTCATTTAGTCTTGTATCTTGCTTGTACTTTTCCTTCTACTCTCTGCAGAGGCTTTTTGGTGATCATTTGGGATAGTAGGGCATTTTTCTAATTTTTGGAGACCTCTTAGCAATTGTTTTTTGTATTGTTAGTTTAGTTTTATTTGTGTTTGTTATCTAAGCAACTATTACTGTATAGACAGTCACACCACATATTAGTTATCAAAGTTCAAGGATTCACTTGCTTTTTCTTGCAACTATTTATGGAGTCATGAAGAAATTTATCCTCATAGATTGTAAACTCTTGCGAGTTTACAATATTTCTTTGTAATGTATCTTTTTTGTCAGTACTTGAACCTTACAAATTGTACAGTGCTGCGGAATATGTTGGCGCTATATAAATAAAATGTATTATTATTATTATTATCCTCTAAAATAAAGTAATTTGCAGCATTGGACTAGGATGTGTAGGTCCCACCTGTGGAATTTATTCTAGGGCCCACCCTACTGCTACTGGCATACAAGACACAAAAAAAACCTCATGCCACTTTCCTGGTCCCATCAAATTTATCATCACTTAATCCTTTAATGACGCAGGGTAGTTTGTACGTTAATGCTTGGCGACTTTTTTCATATTTTCCCTCCCCATTTTCCAAAATTCATAACTTTTTTATTTTTCTGTTCACATAGCTTCGCCGGCAGATCAGTCCTTTATTGACTCCGGCACTGTATGGTGCACCCTTTCCTGGTCCCCACATGGTATAACACCCCCTTTCTTGGCCTCCACATGGTATATAGCCCCCTTTACTGGCACCCACATGGTATTAACATCCTCTTTACTGGCTCCCACATTGTATAACATTCCCCTTTACTGACTCACACATGGTGTATTGCCCTCTTATAGGCCCCTGTACAGTAATTCCCCCCTTTACAGGCTCACAGTGATTAGGCTGCTGCCTGCTGGATTACTCCAGAAGGTAATGTCCGCTATATGCTTGTCTATCCCCTACTACCCATTGTCTCCTATGCTTCCCTTTCACCCTTAATACTTCAGGGGGCCCCGAGCACTGCATATCATATTTCAAGGCAATGACGTCATGTGTGGCTCATGGGGCCCCCTGGAGACTGAAGAGCAAATAGAGGAAGTGGCTGTTGTGGGCAGGAGCGGGGGATAGGTAAGTTAATAATCTATTAAAAAGCAGCATGGGCCAGCCAAGACCCCCAAGGGTGTGGGGTCCTCCTGGAAACCCACCGATATCCTAGTGGGCTAGTCCAAGCCTGAATTTGCATACACAAGGTTTTATTTTTCTGTAGGTCAACTCTGTAGGTTTATAGGTTAGACTTGATAGACAGTTTTTTTTTTTTCAATCTCATCGACTACAATATATGTAACTCTGTGTAACGATTTCTTTTCCAGGTTTTTGTGCATTACAGCAATCAACAATGATAACCAATAATATTCAATACGTAATAAGCTCTATAGTGGACAATGGACAAATAATAACATTTCAGTGTAATGAAGGAATGAATCCAGAAGATAAACTTGAGGTCAAATGTGAAAGAGGAAAAATAAACTATCCAAGATGTACTGCTGCAAGTAAGTCTGCTATATGTATGCGTCTGTCAGATTCCATCACATTTGACAAAAAGAAAAGTTCAGTATGCAGCACTATATTTTCCAATACAATCACAGATACCATAATGGAATCCACTAGACCTAATTTTAGGACAATGGGATCTTTTGAGCTACTTTAGTGTAGTTTCCCTCGTGTGATGTCTGTCGCAGTTGTATTCCTGTTTTTCCTATAATGCAACGGAAAGGAAAATGGAATTTACAACGCACATTCACACTTAAAGCGATTGTACTTCAGCTATCTCTTTCAGTGGTGGTTTCTGAAATGGAGTGGCGGTGTGCATTTCTGACCACTCACTCCATTCAAATTTCCCATCTATCAGCAAGTTAACCCTGTCCCTGTCTGGTCAGGGGGTAATGTGTTGTGACCAGACAACCCCTTTAATCTATATGGCTCATTGTTGACACAATGAAAACAAAGTGCTTTGGTGCTAAATTGAAATGCTGAGTAAAAGCAGGATGCGTCCCTGCCATGATTTCATTCTGTACTGTGACACAGTGATGTCATAGTACAGGGATATTTATAACATTGGTGGGACAGCTTAAAAAAAAACAAAACAACAAAAAACCCCCTCAGAGAATCAGCAGGGCTATTAACTACTGTAGCCCAACTATGATTTGGCCCTTTGGACATTTGGCAGGTGCTTTGGGCTAAATTCACATGGTGCAGTCACTGAAATCAGTAGCAGCTGTTGGCGATTCTGTGATTGGCCCATTTGAATTTAGCGCCAATGGAAGTGTTTGGTGCTAAATTCAAATGCTGGCCCATAGCGATGCTATCTCCACTGGTAGCAGTAGTGGCCTCGCTCTGAATTCTCCCAATACTGTAACACGGTGATGGACACTAATCACTGAATCGCAAATCCCCCTGCGATCATTAATTTTGCCACATCTGTAAAACTATTTTCCAGTAAACAATATTGTCCTTAATCCCTTTCAACCACAGCCATTTTTTTTTTTTTTTTTTGCATTTCATATAAAATTTATCTCATAATGGTGCAATTCTATACAATGCGCTGAAAAGCTGGGAAATCTGAAGGGGTTAGAATTAGAAAAAAAAATGCATTTCTGCCATTTTCTTATAGGTTTTGTTTTTACGGCGTAACTTGCGCAGCAAAAATTACATGTTGCCTATATTTTTCAGGTTCAAAAGTATTCACTGCACTCGTGATCTTTGTGCAAAAATATCAAAATTCTTTATTTTCACTCCTTCGTTGCCCTGGCTGTGTTGGTATCATTGTCATGCTGAAAGACATAGCCACGTTTCATCTTCAATACCCTTGCTGATGGAAGGAGGTTTGCATTCAAAATCTCTCGATACATGGCCCCATTCTTTCTTTCATGTACACGGATCAGTCGTCCTGGTCCCATTGCAGAGAAACAGCCCCAAAGCATGATGTTTTCCAACCCTCATGCTTCACAGTAGGTATGGTGTTCTTTGGATGCAACTCAGCATTCACTCTCCTCCAAACACGATGAGTTGTGTTTCTACCAAACAGTTCTACTTTGGTTTCATCTGACCATATTACATTCTCCCAATACTCTTCTGGAACATCCAAATGCTCTCTAGCAAACTTCAGATGGGCCCGGATATGTATTGGCTTAAGCAGGGGGACACGTCTGGCACTGCAGGATCTGAGTCCCTGGCGGCGTAGTGTGTTACTGACAGTAGCCTTTGTTACGTTAGTCCCAGCCTTCTGCAGGTCAGTCACTAGGTCCTCCCGTGTGGTTCTGCGATTTTTGCTCACCATTCTTGTGATCATTTTGACCCCATGGGGTGAGATTTTGCGTGGAGCCACTGATCGAGGGAGATTATCAGTGGTCTTGTATGTCTTCCATTTTCTAATTATTGCTCCCACAGTTGATTTCTTCACACCAAGCTGCTTGTCTATTGCAGATTCAGTCTTCCCAGCCTGGTGCAGGTCTACAATTTTGTTTCTGGTGTCCTTCCACATCTCTTTGGTCGTCACCATAGCTGACGATCAGGCTTTAGAGATATAGAACACCATGAGAGGTGGCCAAGTAACACCCACCGAAAACAGAAGATGAAAATCGCTTAAAGAACACATACAGAGGACTCAAACAGTGAACCACCCCATAGGGATCTCAGAATTTTTTTTTTTTTTTTATAAGCTCTATCCTTGTTGTCAACTTCGCTTTGCTGAAGTACGTTGACCTCTTTCTGTGCCCGCAATTCGTTTGTAACCAAAAAAATCCATCTTGATTCCCTCTGCAGTAATTTTCTATCAAAATTTCCTCCTCTGATAGGTGGTGTTACCACTTCCAGCACTTGAAATTTAATTGTAGATATAAAGACTCGCCACCTAGGTGGGCGTGTATCCGCTGGGTGGTGCATTTAAACCGCAGGAGATCCGGCCACGCCTTGCGGTCATACTAGCACCGATGCACGGACGAGTCGGCTGGTGTCACTAGCTGGTGGCCACCGACTGCCTGTTTTTTGTAGCTCACATGCCGATATAACTCCTTATGGATAGATAGCAACTGAATACCCCTGATGAGCAGTTACAAACTGACCTGCGAAACATGTAGGATAGGAAATAGGCAGCTATCAGGAAGCAGTGCAGCTAGGCTTTAATTGGCAGGGAGACCATGAGGTTATCAGTGGATTCTCTCTCATTTGCAAAATGATGCTTTTATATATATATTTGTCCTATTTATAGAGACTATTGTGGATAAACTCTCATTTTCATGGTTACTAATTATTTACAAGTATCAACCATGATCTGAACAGAGAGGCGACTTAGCTAATATATGTAAACGTCACCCACACCTTTTCATTTCACGATATAGCCTCATAATTAGGACATGTTACAGAGGTGTATATTAGTTTAACCCCTAAAGGTGCATATGCTATAGATGCTACTGATTTAAATGTGAGCACTATTTTGGGGTGAACAATATGCATATTCTCTGAGTGGATACTATATTTTATATCACTTGAGCGGATAACCATTGCGTGTGTTTCATCATAGTGATTTAACACACATTTTATACGTACTTTAAAAATTAAAAGTTACGTTTTAGTTCTATTTAATACTTTTTTGTTTAGGCTGGGAGTTAGGGCAAATACTCCTTTTGTATCGTCTATGGTGTTTGTTTGTTTGTGGTATTAGGCAGTCAATTGTGGGAGTGTAATGTAAGCTCCCTAGGTAGTGGCTAGTCAGACAATTGGGTCGGTCTTTTACTGACTTCTAGCCAGCTGGTGTATATATGTGTGTGTGTGTTATACCTTAGTTGATTTATCCTTTACTTTTCCAGTGAATTGATATCTAAATATTGGGAATTGCAATTTATAACTGAGGGGTGTTTGTGAAGTGATACAGGTATCACCATAGTATCCTCCTATTTTGAGGTAGGCTACCTTTACCCTTTATATGACCCCATTATAGTATGGCATCTCTTTATCAGGTGCTTTTTTATATATAGATTTATATACTTTTAGTGGATATTAATAAAAGTTAGTTTTTAAGTGTACTTATTTCCTTATTGGGGATTTTCTCTATGTTGTTGGTACACATACCTTGCTATCAGATACATATCTTTAGAGTTTCCATTCTGCTCCCCAGCACGTATCCATACAGCAGATTACGACCAAATGTGCGGTATTGCCATGTTCATGAGCAATTGTTTAACGACATTGGACGTACTATTACGTTCTGGGCGCTTGGTACTTAGCGCAACAGGGCGTATTAGTACGCCCTGTCCTTAAGGATTTTACGAAGATCGCTGCTGTTTATGACAGCAGACAATCTACTTCCTGGGAAACGGGAGGTTTAACCCCCTCCCCGCCACGTAGATGGCTGCAATTGGCCGATCGATTCAGATTTGCCAATTGCAGCTTGCCGGCACATATGCAATGATCTGTGCCGGAAAGTATCTGGATAAGTGACAGTGATTGGTGCTATATGTAGCACCAATCCCTGTCGAGTGTTTGGGGGGCGTGCAGTGGTGCCACCCCCTCCAGATGTTGCAATTGGTCGGTCGACATAAGTCTCTGCAGACCGACCAATTACAGATGTGCAGGGTAGTGTAAACTAACTGTCACTGCCCTGCTCGCGTCACTCCCTCTGGGAATTTGCGATCAGAGCAGTGTCCGGTCTGTCCTATGAGCCCTTTGGTGCGTTACCGCAGCGATTTAATCAGTGTCTCCTCCAGCGATTTCAACTGTGTCTACTCCAGGCTTGGTCATCCCCCTGCCAGATTTCCACCCTCATCTGCCAGCTCTCACCCTCCTCTGTCAGCCTTCCACCCCCTTCTGCCAGCCCTCCACCCTCCACCCACCTCTGCCAGCCCTCCACCCTCCACCCCCCTCTGCCAGCCCTCCACCCTCCTCTGCCACTCTCCAAAATCCCTCCACCTTCAATCAGTGCAGAGCTTCCCCCCACCTTGCTGGCTGCTGGTAATTAACCCTTTACCAACAGTCCTTTTTTTAGGAAAGCCCTTTTTTTGCGGTTTTCTTTTTTTTTTTTTTTTCCTGTGACCGCCACTGAGCGCCAATTTGATCGGTGCTCAAGTTTTTTTTTGGCGCAGGTTTTTTCTAATAGTTGTTAGATTTAGTTGCTATATATATATAGATAGAAGTCTCCTATATATGTATATAGTTCAATTTTAGCTAGAAGAAGCAGAAGGTTTTTTTTTTATTGCACAAGCCTTTTTTTTGTGCAGGTCCTGCCGCCACTGAGCACTGGTCAGTGACAAATATACGTTACTGATCACATCTGTGCTCATTTTTTTCTGGTGCAGGTTTTTTTTTCAGAGTATTCAGAATTAGTTGCTATATATATATAGATAGAAGTCTCCTATATATAGATATAGTTCAATTTTAGCTAGAAGAAGCAGAAGGTTTTTTTTTTATTGCACAAGCCTTTTTTTTTGTGCAGGTCCTGCCGCCCCTGAGCGCTGGTCAGTGACAAATATACGTTACTGATCACATCTGTGCTCATTTTTTCTGGCGCAGGTTTTTCCTAATAGTTGTTAAGATTTAGTTGCTATATATATATAGATAGAAGTCTCCTATATATATATATATATATATATATATATATATATATATATAGTTCAATTTTAGCTAGAAGAAGCAGAAGCTTTTTTTTATTGCACGAGCCTTTTTTGTGCAGGTCCCCACCACTGAGCGCTGGTCAGTGACAAATATATGTTACTGAACACATCTTTGCTAATTTTTTTGGCGCAGGTTTTTTTTTCAGAGTATTTAGAATTAGTTGCTATATATATAGATAGAAGTCTCTATATATATATATATATATATATATATATATATATATTTAGTTCAATTTTAGGTCTTTTATTTTCACATCTTTACATCTATACACGTGTTAAAGCACAACATACACCTCACACTTTCAAGTTTCAATAAATAAAGTTTCAAAAAATAAAAGTTTTATATACTTGTGTAAAACACCGCAAACACGAAAATGTCCCAACAATCCCAATCGTCCGAAAGAAATTATTCAGTAGAAGAGGCGTATGCCTTACTGGCCTCTGAAACTGATACCGCCAGCGAGGGAGAAGAGAAAAATGTCCCATTCCTATATTTTTCCTCTTCATCCTCCTCCTCATCCAGTGATGAGCAACCCCAAAGGAGGCGCCCCAGAACTATTGCTGAGGTAGTTTCCGAAGCTGCAGAGCCCATATGGACCCCGCCCCCAGAAAATTATGAGCCTCAGCTTCCTGACTTTGTGGGCAGGTCAGGAATACAAACTGAGACTGCAGGCTTCAGAGAAAATGAATTTTTCTAAATCTTTTTCTCTGATGACTTTATAGATTTTATGGTGGTCCAAACTAATCTATATGCCCAACAATTTATGGAACAAAATGCCACCTCTTCATATGCCAGGTCCCAGAACTGGACCCCAGTAAATGCAGCAGAGATGAAGATTTTCTGGGGTCTTATTCTGCATATGGGCATAGTGAAGAAACCTACAATTCGACAGTAGTGGAGTACAGACATCTTGTATAATACTCCAATCTATCGAATGGCCATGACCAGGACACGCTTTGAAATGATCCTGAAATTCATTCACTATAACAACAATGCACAGTGCCCGCCCCGAGATGCCCCAAATTTTGACCGCCTATACAAAGTCAGGCCAGTCATTGACCACTTTAGTGCCAAATTTGCAGAGTCCTACATCCCTGATCAGAACATTGCAACTGATGAGTCTCTGATCAGTTTCAAAGGGAGGCTAAAATTCTGCCAATACTTGCCCAGTAAGAGGGCACGGTATGGCATTAAAATGTATAAACTGTGCGAGAGCAGCTCAGGGTACACCTATAAGTTCAGGGTGTATGAAGGAAGGGACACAAGGATTGAGCCCCCAGAATGCCCCCCAATCCTAGGAGTTAGTGGGAAAATAGTGTGGGACTTGCTGCACCCACTGCTGGACCAAGGTTATCATCTACGCTGTGTTCCAAATTATTATGCAAATAATATTTTCTCATATTTTCCAAAATTACCTATATGAATTGCAGTCATTGTAATTTTCCAGTCATCAACTATTCGAGTATAATTGAAAGGTTTTTGAACAAACTGCCTATGATAACAGTATATTTAAAAAAAAAAATAAACACTCAAAATGCATGTTTTAAATTATTATGCACAGCAGAATTTGCAACCTTTTCATTTTTATTAAGAACAAAAAAATGGTCATTGTGAAATTATAAGCATTAGCAGGTTATTACAAACTGAAATCAAACAGTTTTCAAGCCAAAACTTTATTCGAGGTGATGTTACATTTGCACATAGGACCCCTTGTTCGAAAGAAGCTTCTGAACTCTCTCGTCCATTGAATTTGTCAGTTTTTGGATGGTTTCTGCTTCAATTGTTTTGCATGAGGACAGAATACCCTCCCAGAGCTGTTGCTTAGATGTGAACTGCCTCCCACCATCATAGACACTCCTTTTGATGATGCTCCAGAGGTTCTCAATGGGGTTGAGGTCAGGGGAGCATGGGGGCCACACCATAAGTTTGTCCTCTTTTATGCCCATAGCAACCAGAGATGCAGATGTGTTATTTGCAGCATGAGACGGTGCATTATCATGCATGAAAATGATATTTCTGCGGAATGCATGGTTCTTCTTCTTGAACCATGGCAGGAAGTGCTGTTTGAGAAACTCCACATACATTATGGAGTTCATCTTTACGCCTTCAGGGATCCTAAAGGGGCCGACAATCTCTCTCCCCATGATTCCAGCCCAAAACATTACTCCGCCTCCTCCTTGTTGGCGCCGTAGCCGTGTTTGCATGGGGTGTCCATCAACAAGCCATCCTCCACTCCATTCATCTGGACCATCGAGCGTTGCACGGCACTCATCGGTGAACAAAACAGTTTTGAAGTCAGTCTTCATGTACTGTTTGGCCCACTGGAGCCGTTTCTGCTTGTGTGCAGTGGATAGAGGAGGTCGACAGGATGGCTTACGCACAGCTGCAAACCTCTGAAGGACCCTGCATCTTGTTGTTCGGGGGACGTTGGAGGCACCAGCAACTTCAAAAACTTGTCTGCTGCTATGACAAGGCATTTTTGAAGCTGCTCTTTTAACCTGACGTAATTGCCTGTTGGAAAGAGTCCTCAATTTTCCCTTATCAGCACGCACACGTGTGTGCTGTGAATCAGCTACATACTTCTTGATTGTGCGATGATCACGATGAAGTGTCTTGGCAATGTTGATTGTAGTCTTGCCTTGTTGCTTCTCAGCAGCTGACACATCCTTTTTCTTTCCCATTTTGGCTGAAAATGTAGGCTGCTTAATAATGTGGGACAGCCTTCTTAAGTAGTCTTGCCTTTAATTGGACACACCTGCCAATCTAATTAGTACAGGTGTCTGCAATTGCTTTCAGTGATGTAAAGAGCCCTGACACACATCACCATCAATGAGTTTAACTGACAAACAAAAAAATTCTTCCCTTATCACTCCTAAACACTTTTTGCATAATAATTTGGAACACAGTGTATATGTGGATAACTTTTACACCAGCATCCCACTCTTTAGGTGCCTCAGTTCCAGAGGAACTGCAGCTTGTGGGACAGTGCGCAAAAATCAAAGAGGCCTCCCTAGGGCACATATTGCGCAGCCCCTCAGAAGGGGTGAGAGTAGGGCCGTCTGCAATGAAAATATGCTGCTGGTCATGACTTTAATAAGTCATGGGAAACAGGAGTGGTCCCTCTAGATTGGAAAAGGGCAAATGTGGTCCCCATCTACAAAAAGGGGAATAGGGACAACCCAGGAAATTATAGGCCGGTAAGTCTGACCTCGATAGTAGGAAAAATCTTTGAACAAATCGTTAAAGAACATTTAATTAGGTACCTGGATGGGAAGGCTTTAATTAATCAGAGCCAGCACGGCTTTATGCCTAATAAATCTTGTCAGACTAATCTTATTTCCTTCTATAATAAAGTCACTGAATGGTTGGACCAGGGAAATGCAGTGGACATAGTATATCTTGACTTTAGTAAGGCCTTTGATAAAGTATCACATAACATTCTTATTGAAAAAATGATCAAGTATGGCTTTGATAAAATATCAGTGAGGTGGGTTCACAATTGCTTAATGATTGGGCACAACGAGTAATTCTAAATGGCTATACATCAAACTGGAAGAAAGTAAAAAGCGGGGTGCCGCAGGGCTCTGTCCTGGGCCCAGTACTTTTTAATATTTTTATAAATGATCTGGATGATGGGGTTAATGGGGAACTAATAAAATTTGCAGATGATACAAAGATAGGAGGAATGGCCAACACTAGAGAGGAGAGAGAATGCATCCAAAAGGACTTGGACACACTGGAACAATGGGCTGAGGTGAACAAAATGGTATTCAACAGGGACAAATGCAAAGTTCTACATCTGGGTAACAGAAATGCAAGAAGCATATATAGTATGGGAGGAATAGTACTAAGTGAGAGTACAGGGGAAAAGGATCTGGGCATAATAATAGATCGCAAATTCAACATGAGTCAACAGTGCGGTGCGGTGGCTAAAAAGGCTAATAAAATTCTAGGATGTATCAAGACGAGCATTGAAGCTAGATCAAGAGAGGTAATTATTCCGCTGTACTCTGCCCTGGTCAGACCCCACCTGGAATACTGTGTACAGTTCTGGGCTCCCCAGTTTAAGAAAGACATCGATTTATTGGAGCAGGTCCAGAGAAGAGCAACCAAAATGGTGGAAGGTCTACAAACCATGTCCTACGAGGAGAGGCTAAAAGAATTGGGACTGCTTAGTTTTCAGAAGAGAAGGCTAAGGGGAGACTTAATAGCGGTATTTAAATATCTGAAAGGTTGTCACAGTGCAGAGGGATCTACCCTTTTCTCATTAGCAGAAGGAAGCACGAGAAGTAATGGGATGAAACTAAGGGGAAGGAGATTCAGATTAGACATTAGGAAAAACTTTCTAACAGTAAGGGTAGTGAGAGAGTGGAATAGGCTGCCATGGGAGGTGGTGAGTTCTTCATCAATTGAAATCTTCAAGCGGAAACTGGATAGGTATATAGCTGGGATGTTTTAGGAATTCCTGCTTTTGCAGGGGGTTGGACTCGATGGCCCTTGAGGTCCCTTCCAACTCAAAATCAAAGTATAAGTATAAGAGGGATGTCCTTGTACTGACCACAATTCATGGCAGCGGTAGCACCCCTGTCCCTCTGTTTGGCACCAGTACAACTGCCCCCAAGCCAGACTGCATCTTGGCATACAATAAATACATGGGAGGGGTTGATCTATCAAGTCCTAAAGCCATACAGTGCCATGCGGAAAACAAGAGTGTGGTACAAAAAGCTGGTCGTGCACATCGTGCAGATGGCAATGTATAATGCTTACGTGCTATCACGATGTGCAGGCCAGACAGGAACCTTCCTTGAGTTTCAGGAGGCAATTATCAAGACCCTGATATTTGGGGACCTAGAAGTGCCAGGCCCCAGTACTTCTGGAATGGAAGGTTCCCATATTGTACCAGGGCAACATTTTCCCAGTCAAATCTCCCAAACTGCAAAAAAAGGGAAGAGCCAAAAAAAGTGCAGAGTGTGCTACAAAAGAGGAATAAGGAAAGACACCATTTATCAGTGTGACACCTGCCCTGAAAAACCTGGCCTGTGCATGAAGGAGTGCTTTAGGTTCTACCACACTTCTATGGATTATTAATTTTAGAATTTATTTTCCATGGAATATCACCTCCTTATACAGTCATGTACTTTCATCCTGTTATGCAGTAATTTCTGGAAAATAAATTAATGTCATACAAGTGGCGTCCAAATGTTTGCTATACAACTTGATAAATTTTTTAAGGGGTGTAATTTAACACTGAAGTCGTTTGTTGGGGGCTTCCACTATTCTGGCACTTCAGGGGCTCAGCACAAGCGACATTGTACCTGAAAACTATTACAGCAAAATCTGTCCTCTAAATATTGTTCTCTCTCACTGTGTGACCATACAGCAGTTTACACCCGCATGTGGGGCATTTCTTTAGTTGAGAGAAATTGCTTAACAAATAGTGGATGCTTTTTCTCCTTTAACCCCTTGTGAGGATGAAAAATTTGAAGCTAAAGTGACATTTTATTGCAAAAAAAATTAATTTTTCATTTTCATATCCCAATGGTTAAAAATTTTGTAAAACTCCTCTAGGGTCCAAGTGTTCACTATACCCCTTGATAAATTCCTTGAGGGGTCTAGTTTCCAAATTGGGGTCACATTTTGGGGGTTTCCACTGTTTTGGCACTTCAAGGCCTCTGCAAATGTGACATGGTCACTAAATCCTATTATAGCAAAATCTGCCCTCCAAATATTGTTCTCTCCCACTTTGTGACCATACAGCAGTTTACACCCGCATGTGGGGCATTTCTTTAGTTGGGAGAAATTGCTTAACAAATAGTGGATGCTTTTTCTCCTTTAACCCCTTGTGAAGATGAAAAATTTGGAGCTAAAGTGACATTTTATTGCAAAAAAATTAATTTTTAATTTTCATATCCCAATGGTTAAAAATTTTGTGAAACTCCTGTAGGGTCCAAGTGTTCATTATACCCCTTGATTAATTCCTTGAGGGGTCTAGTTTCCAAATTGGGGGTCACATTTTTGGGGGTTTCCACTGTTTTGGTACTTCAAGGCCTCTGCAAATGTGACATGGTCACTAAATCCTATTATAGCAAAATCTGCCCTCCAAATATTGTTCTCTCCCACTTTGTGACCATACAGCAGTTTACACCCGCATGTGGGGCATTTCTTTAGTTGGGAGAAATTGCTTAACAAATAGTGGATGCTTTTTCTCCTTTAACCCCTTGCAAAGATGAAAAATTTGGAGCTAAAGTGACATTTTATTGCAAAAAAAATAATTTTTCATTTTCATATCCCAATGGTTAAAAATTTTGTGAAACTCCTGTAAGGTCCAAGTGCTCACTATACCCCTTGATAAATTCCTTGAGGGGTGTAGTTTCCAAAATGGGGTCAAATTTTGGGGGTTTCCACTGTTTTGGCACCTTGGGGGGTCTGCAAATGGAACATGGTGCCTGAAAACTGTTCTAGCATAATCTAGCCTCCAAAATCCAATTAGCGCTCCGTCTGTTCTGAGTGCTGCCGTGTGCCCGTACATCAGGGTACCAGCACATGTGGGGTATTGTCATGTTCTGGAGAAATTGTGTAGCAAAATGTGTGGTGCAATTTCTCCTTTAACCCCTTGTGAAGATGAAAAATGTGGGGCTAAAGTGACATTTTATTGTAAAAAAAAGTAATTTTTCATTTTCACATCTCAATGGTAAAAAAAATCTGTGAAACACCTGTAGGGTCAAAGTGCTCATTATACCCCTTGATAAATTCCTTGAGGGGTGTAGTTTCCAAAATGGGGTCATTTTGGGGGGATTCTACTGTTCTGGCACGTCAGGGGCTCTCCAAATGCAACATGGTGCCTGAAAAAAGTTTCCAGCAAAATCTGCCTTCCAAAAACCCAATAGCGCTCCTTCCGTTCTGGACCTTATAGTGTGCCCATACATCACTTTACATCCACATGTGGGGTATTTCTGTAGTTGGGAGAAAATGCTTAACAAATTGTGGGGTGCATTTTCTCTTTTAACCCCTTGTGGAAATGCAAAAATTGGGGTTAAAGCAACATTTTATAGAAAAAAATGTCACTTTCCCTTTTCCTGGCCCAATTCTGTGAAACTCCTGTAGGGTCAAAGTGCTCACTATACCCCTTGATTAATTCCATGAGGGGTGTAGTTTCCAAAATGGGGTCACATTTTGGGGGTTTCCACTGTTTTGGCACCTTGGGGGCACTGCAAAAGGAACATGGTGCCTGAAAACTATTCTAGCATAATCTAGCCTCCAAAATCCAATTAGCGCTCCGTCTGTTCTGAGTGCTGCCGTGTGCCCGTACATCAGGGTACCAGCACATGTGGGGTATTGTCATGTTCTGGAGGAATTGTGTAGCAAAATGTGTAGTGCAATTTCACCTTTAACCCCTTGTGAAGATGAAAAATGTTAGGCTAAAGTGACATTTTATTGTAAGAAAAAGTAATTTTTCATTTTCACATCTCAATGGTAAAAAAATCTGTGAAACACCTGTAGGGTCAAAGTGCTCACTATACCCCTTGATAAATTCCTTGAGGGGTGTAGTTTCCAAAATGGGGTCATTTTGGGGGGGGATTCTACTGTTCTGGTATTTCAGGGGCTCTCCAAATGCAACATGGTGCCTGAAACAGATTCCAGCAAAATTTGCCCTCCAAAGTCCCATTAGCGCTGCTTCCGTTCTTTACCCTACCGTGTGCCCATACATCAGTTTACATCCTCATGCGGGATAATTTCATACTCGGGACAAAATGCATTACAGATTGTGGAATGTATTTTCTCTTTTAAACCCTAGGAAATGTGTAAATTCTAGTGCTAAATGAATATATTAGTGACAAAAATTGAAAAGTGTAAATTTGACCTCCATTTTGTTTTAATTGCTGTAGAATGCAGAAAGGGTTAAGAAACTTTCTAAATGCTGTTTTGAATTCTTTCAGGAGTGCAGTTTTGAGAATGGTGTGATTTATGGGGGTTTCTATTAGAGAGGCCTTTCAAGGCCCCTTCAGAACTGAGTTGGTCCCTTGAAAAATGTGTTTTGGAAATATTCTTGAAAATTTGGAAAATTACTGTTTGACTTGTAAGCCTTATAATATCTAAAAAAAATGAAAGGGTGATTAAAATTTGATTGCAACATAAAGAAGAGGCATGATAAATTATATTTAGGAAGAAATTTGGGTAGTATTACTTTCTATATGAAAGGCATGCAATTTCAAAGTTTGAAAACTGCATTTTTTTCAAAATTTTTACCAAATCTCCTATTTTTTCATAATCAAGGACAAAACTTATCAACCAAAATTTACCACTGACATGAAGTACAGTCATGGCCAAAAGTTTTGAGAATGATACAAATATTAATTTTTACAAAGTCTACAGCTTCAGTTTTTCTAATGGCAATTTGCATATACTCCAGAATGTTATAAAGAGTGATCAGCTTAACAGCAATTACTTGCAAAGTCAATATTTGCCTAGAAAATGAACTTTATCCCCCAAAACACATTTCAACATCATTGCAGCCCTGCCTTAAAAGGACCACCTAACATCGTTTCAGTGATTGCTCCATTAACACAGGTGTGGGTGTTGATGAGGACAGGGCTGGAGATCAATCTGTCATGATTAAGTAAGAATGACACCACTGGACACTTTAAAAGGAGGCTGGTGCTTGCCATCATTGTTTCTCTTCTGTTAACCATGGTTATCTCTAAAGAAACACGTGCAGTCATCATTGCACTGCACAAAAATGGCCTAACTGGGAAGAGTATTGCAGCTAGAAAGATTGCACCTCAGTCAACAATCTATCGCATCATCAAGAACTTCAAGGAGAGAGGTTCCATTGGTGCCAAAAAGGCTCCAGGGCGCCCAAGAAAGACCAGCAAGCGGCAGGACCGTCTCTTAAAAGTGTTTCAGCTGCGAGATTGGGCTACCAGCAGTGCAGAGCTTGCTGAGGAATGGCAGCAGGCAGGTGTGAGTGCATCTGCACACACTGTGAGGCGGAGACTCTTGGAGCAAGGCCTGGTCTCAAGGAGGGCAGCAAAGAAGCCACTTCTCTCTGGAAAAAACATCAGGGACAGACTGATATTCTGCAAAAGGTACAGGGAGTGGACTGCTGAGGACTGGGGTAAAGTCATTTTCTCTGATGAATCCCCTTTTCGATTGTTTGGAACATCTGGAAAACAGCTTATTCGGAGAAGAAGAGGTGAGCGCTACCACCAGTCTTGTCTCATGCCAACTGTAAAGCATCCTGAAACCATTCATGTGTGGGGTTGCTTCTCAGCCAAGGGAATCGGCTCTCTCACAGTCTTGCCTAAAAACACAGCCATGAATAAAGAATGGTACCAGAATGTCCTCCAAGAGCAACTTCTCCCAACCGTCCAAGAGCAGTTTGGCGCTCAACAATGCCTTTTCCAGCATGATGGAGCACCTTGCCATAAAGCAAAGGTGATAACTAAATGGCTCAGGGAACAAAACATAGAGATTTTGGGTCCATGGCCTGGAAACTCCCCAGATCTTAATCCCATTGAGAACTTGTGGTCAATCATCAAGAGACGGGTTGACAAACAAAAACCAACAAATTCAGACAAAATTAAAGCATTGATTCTGCAAGAATGGACTGCTATCAGTCAGGATTTGGTCCAGAAGTTGATTGAGAGCATGCCAGGGAGAATTGCAGAGGTCCTGAAGAAGAAGGGTCAACACTGCAAATATTGACTTGCTGCATTAACTCATTCTAACTGTCAATATAAGCTTCTGTTACTCATAATATGAATGCAATTATATTTCTGTATGTGATAAAAACATCTGACAAACACACATAAAAACCAGAGGGCAGCAGATCATGTGAAAATATAATATTTGTGTCATTCTCAAAACTTTTGGCCATGACTGTACAATGTTTCACGAAAAAACAATCTCAGAATCACTTTGATAACTTAAAGCGTCACAAAGTTATTACCAAATAAAGTGACACATGTCAGATTTGAAAAATGAGACCTGGTCCTTAACGCACTTTTGGGCTGTGTCCTTAAGGGGTTAACAAACTGTGGGGTGCTTTATTTCTCCTTTTAACCCCTTATGAAAATAAAAACTTATAGATAAAGTGACGTTTTAGTAATTTTTCATTTACAATAAAATCTGTGAAACAGCTACAGGTGTATCTCAATAAATTAGAATATCTTTGTAACGTTTATTTATTTCAGTAATTAAATTAAAAAAGTGACCTCCTATATTTTCTAGATTCTTTACACACAGAGTGTTCTATTTCAAGTGTTTTATTTCTGTAAATGTTGATTATGATTACAGGTAATGAAAACCAAAATCTAAAAATATTAGGATATTGTGAAAAAGTTCAGTATTGTAAATTCAGTGTGTCACCTGCCAAGGTTTCCTAAGCCTGTAAATGGTCCCTCAGTCTGGTTCAGTAGGACACACAGTCATGGAAGACGCTGATTATGAATTGTATTACTGAATAACTGAAATGAATGAACGTTTTAAAGATATTATAATTTATTGAGATGCACCTGTATGTGGTCAAAATGCTCACTATACCCATTGATAAATTCAGTGAGGGGTGGTTTCGAAAAAGTCACTTTTGGGGGGTTTACATTGTTTTTGTACTTTCGGGGCTTTGCAAAAAAGATAAAATCTGCTTTTCAAATGCCCAGTGTCGCTCCTTCCCTCCCGTATGTTACCATATGCGCACACATAAGTTTGCATCCACATGTGGGGTATTTCTGCTCAGGAGAAATTGCATAACAAACTGTGAGATGCATTTTCTCCTTTTAACCCCTTGTGAATGTGTTAATTTTAGGACTAAATGAATGAATGAAACTTTAAGAAATTTTTTTTGCAAAGTTTTGGATTTTTTTTTTTAAGGGGTTAAAACAAAAAAAAAAAACCTGTAAATTTTATATTGCCGGAATTGTACTGATCCATTGAATACAAGTGACTTGTCATTTTGGCTGCACATTGAACACAGTTCCACCCTATTCTGAATTTTTTGCCAGCTTCCCAGTACATTATACAGAACATTAATGGTAGTATTACGAAGTATGAAGTAAATATTAAAAAAAGATATGGCTTCTGTAAGGCGGGGAGGCAAAAATGACAATCGAAAAATGCCTGTAGTGGGAAGGGGTTAAATGTCCTTTTTTGTAATTTGTAATATATCTTATTTAAGGAATATGTTCCCTTCTCTATTTATCAAGCTACTTTTACCATATTGGTTACCTGCTGTATTATACAACAGGCACATGCCGCTAACAGCCATGATTGGTTAACCCTGTTAACCATTTAGATGCCTTCAAGAATTGTGAAGTTCAGCCCTTAACATAGGGAAATTGGCTTTTCTGAAATTAAATACATTTTTTCAGCAAATGCACAAATCATTAATAAAACTTAACTCTTACTTCACAACACTAAAAATAGCCTGCATTGGGCAACAATTGTCTAAAAACTTCTTAACACACAAGAGTTCCCGGGCACCACACTGTATAAATCGTAAGTTTAGGTAATTCCACTTATGAGCAAAATACATGAGTGGATCTTACATCTTCCAACAGGTGTGAATGGGAACCAAGTGTCCACTTCAATCTCATTAGTCCTCCAGAGATCCAGGATAACACAAGAGGATGTCAGGATTCTCGGCAGCTTTATTTTTAGTGTTGTGTAATGTAAAAGTTTAAGTTTTATTAATGATTTCTACATTTTCTGATATAGTTAAAATCTTCCATTATGACTAACCGGGTGTCTCTTTCCACTGATGACTTTAAACTGTCTAGAAAATATCTGTACAGCTGATGACTCTGTCACCTATCTGATAACTAGGATTACATATGTATTTCAAGGGCAGTGCTCACTGTTCTGAGATTGTTCTGACTTGTTCTAAAATTTATTTAATTATTACCTTTTAGAAATCTGCAAAACTCCAAAAATCCTAAATGGATTCATCAAATCTGAACAACAGAACAGTTATGACTCAGGCTCAAATGTGGAATTTGATTGCAATGAAGGTTATGTAATACAAGGAAGCAGAAATGTTAAATGTGAGAATGGTCATTGGAGCGATCTACCAGTATGTCAAGGTAAGTACAACATTAATCTAGACACTTAGAAATACTGAATATCTTGTAATAAAATTAAAATAAAAAAACTGTTTCCTTTGTACATGTTTTTCAGGTCCATGTAAACTTTCTTTAGTGGAACTTACAAAGCACAACATTCAGCTCCTTTCACCAAGTGATCTTGATAGAAATTATAGCCACGGCACAGAATTAACTGTTACCTGCAAGAGTGGATTTAAACGACCTACTCAAGGCAGGGCTTTGTTGACTGTATGTGAGGATGGGAAATTTAGTTACACCAGATGCTTCTCTGGAAGTAAGCAGCATTTATTGTTTCTTGGTACCTGGTGAGGTTTATCCTTTTTGTGCTTTTTAAATTCATCATTTCTTATTAATTAATAATTTTTCTGTATTTTATCTCCATTGACTTCAAATGGTTGTTAAACACAGACCACATATTTTTAAGCTCAAGAGCTGTGCCTGCACCATCACTGCCAGGTACCAGCTGTATTATACAGCGGACATCAGTCTCTCATTGCCAGGTTCAAAGATAACACCAATCCTAGCAGAATAAACCCTTAGATGCTGCAGTCAGTCTCAACCACAGCATCTAAGAGGTTTACAAACTGATGGCCCCTTTGGCCCAAGGTAATGCCATGACAGCAGTGGCCTAACTCTGTCCTGTGAGTCTGCCAAGTACTAATGTCTACTAATAATAATTGTATGGATCTACAGAATAAACTTATTGTGCCATTCATACTACTATACGTTGTAAAAACAAAACCTAAAAGACAATGTCAAAATTGCTGTTTCTTTTCAAGCCGTCATGATAAAAAAATTAATAGAAAAGTTAGAGAATACATTGTGTAAGCCAAAATGGCATCTAAACATATGATTAGTTCCATTAATAAGATCTTATATGCCAAAAGAGAAATAAAAAAGCTCTGGATTTTGAAATGCAGAGAAAAAAACACAAATAATCACCACATCCTGAAATCCAAAGGCATGGACTTTTACAGTGCCTCATTTTAACTTGTTTCAGGAGAACTACTATTCTTTATATGAAATTTTTGAGGAAAAAAGAATATTGCCCAATTTTGTTTGCTAACAAGCCTTGAACAAAGGCAAGTGTATTTTCCCCCATTTGAAGAAATAAGTCAGCAATGGAATATATTGTTTCACAGCTCGAAACATATCAGCCAGACTAAGTAGTGGGTCCTCTCCCTCCAACTCCTCTATTTCTGTCCTACCTGGTGCCCTGCTACAATTCAGTCCTTATCAGGACTCTCTTCTGTCTGTCCCTTTCTGGTCAGATAACTGTGTTTTTATTTTGTTTTTTTTTCCTAGAAATAATGTGTTTTTCTCCAATCTAGTTACAGCATCTCTTATCTTTTACATGTTGGAGGAGGCTGGAATTCTGGGGTTTCCCTTTTTTTTTGCATGTGTTTGCTTAGCCATACCTTTATACCCCACTTTAAGGATAGACATAAAGAGGGAGAAAAATAACGTAGAAATTTACATAAATCCCAGTCCTTTCTGTGATTCTTCCACTTAGCCAAACAATTGATACCAACAGTTAATTTCACTTTATACTTAGCTGTCGACAACTTGGTAGTAAGTCACTGTATATAAATGTCCCCATTTATAAAATTCTTCATATTTGCAAGCAAAAGAATCATTCCAGGCTATTCTAAATGGGCAGATATGGACTTAGTCTATAACAGTTGTAGGCAACCTTTTTTATTCAGCGTGCCGATTTTAATTAAAAAAATCAAAGATGAGGTACTCGGAGTGCCGGTCAATAATTGTAAGTCTGATGACCCCTAAAGTCATATACCACAAACCATAACACAGAAGTGCTGCCACCAGATGCTTTAGGACACATGCGTTTACTGCTATTTCCTGGGACGCTCCTGTACTTTCCGATTAGAAGCAATGAAAGTCCATGTGCAGCCCCCAATTAGTGGTAAATGTAAGTGCCCAGGAGCACCGTATGGCGGCATCCTTATGGTGGAAACACACTGTGTATCTGGATGCAGATATAGTCTTAGGCCACTGGAACTTTTACTTCAATGTAAAACTGCGTTCACATGGAAAAAATGCCTGTGTTTTCTGTGCAAAAACACATCCTTAATGCAGAAAACACACCGTTATACAGAATAATGTCCCATAGCGGCCCCTGCACATGGTATTATGTCCCATATAGCGGTCCCTGCACAAGGTATTATATCACACTGCCATGTGTCTAATACACTGCCATATGTGTAATACAACAGAGACTTGTGGCGTACGCTTGGCTACTGAGCATACCTGCATATTTCAAGTCCCAGCATCCACTGTACTATTATGGTGGATCTCTGGAAGGGGTTCAGAGGTAAGGCTAAAAAAGCCACAAAAACCTCCACAGACCTTTATCCCCATTTTAATGCCTTTGTTTCTTCCCCTCAATGCCAACCCACCCCATCTCGCTCATATACGGTATGTTCTCAGACACAACCGACAACACATTGCCAGCGTACATGGCCAACTGGGAACGAGAGATGGGGTCTCTTTTTCACCAAATGTGTGGCTCTCCATTTTTCAGTTATGCCATAAATTTTTCATCTTATGTAAAGCTCAAGAAACCAATTACCCTTCTGTACTAAATGAGATTTTCCCTTCAACCTCGGATCAATGTTGGAGAAGTAATGCAGATCAGGGTACAATGCTGTACATCTGGTGGAAATGCCCTTTGCTACACCCTTTCTGTCCGCAGGATTATTAAGACAGTCACTGGAGTTGAGCCGGAGGACGATCTTTCCTCTTCTTTCTATCTTTCCCCGTGAGCTCAAAACGCCTAGGATGTGGAAATCTGCCTCCTCCCCCTCCATGACAACTTGGCTACAGGGTGTTCTACACGACCTTCTCACTAAACTCAAACAGGATGATACCTCACACCAGCAAGTGTGGCTCCTCTGGAACATCTTTTACTATTCTGCTGCCTTCCAATCCGCCTTCACTACTCCTCTTTCCAAGTCCCTCTTTCCTTACCTCACTGACTTTTTCCCCTGCTCTCTCCCGGACCTCTACCCCTTATACCCTGTTTCCATTACCTCACAAATACTTAATTACATGCTTCCAATTGTCGAGAGACAAACTTCCCCCTCAGTTGTTTGAATTTTTTTGAGCTTGCATTGCTCTTATGTTGTGTAGCTCTGCCTTATGTTCCCTCCTTTCTCCTCTCTCCTAGTATCCGTTGCTCATATGTTGTCTTCCCTCTCGCAGCTTTCCCACACCCTCCCTCCTTCACCTTGTCATTGTTCTTGATGTAAGTTATCTTGGGTCCCTCTCAATACTATTGAAAACCTAATAAAAATATTTAATGAAAACATTTTTTAAAAAAAGTAAGTTCAGTTTAATTTAATTCTGCTCAATGGTTATTCCAATTCTACATTGTACACAAATTATTTTATTTCCCTAAAATATTGTATAACTTATACCCAGGACAAGACAACTTCTGTCCTAAATATGGTTTTGAAGGGGCAGATGATTTACATTTGCTATGGTTTTGCTCACACAATATTAACTATTGAATAAAGTTTTCTGAATGGATAAAGGTTATTATAGTACCAAAATAAAATTTTCTGTAAAAGTAAGCATTTGGGATCTTGCAGATAAGATAATTAGAAGACACAGTTGTAATGTGGCAATTATTAGATTAATCTTACACAAAGAAGTGTATTATGAAAACCTGGATCAATAATGATGCTCTGAAACTGTATGTGTGGAATCGCTATTCATGGCTGTTTGGTAAATTGGGTGACCTGTACTATTATACCAATTGTTTAAAATGTTAGGTGGGTAGATCTCATGATATAAAGTTGGAAAAGAAGGGGAAGAGGGATGGGATAGTCTGTGTATTTGTTGTCTTGCTTCATCTCGATCAGCTATGTACTTTTGATGACTGGACAAAGATAATTCTGTTACAATTATTTGTAAAAGTAACTGTTGCAGAAGGTAAATGAGAAAATAGATGTATATTTTAATAGCTTTTATTTTTGATATAACAACAAAAAAATTATTCTTATTCCTCAACACACCTCATCTGAACGTGCGAACCAACTACAAACATGGGAAGCTACACCCTAAACTTGACTGGCTAAAACTACTCTTTGTGTTCCACCCATTTGGCTCATTGAGGTGGAGGGTAGGGAGTGTAGCAGAATAGCATTGGGTCTGGGACATAGTAGCAACATATTTGCAGCAGTGTCTCATGGCCATAGAATTGGAGTGACACTTCAACCACTATTATAATATAGAATATAGTATAAAACACATCAGAATGCAGTATACTAGAATATATTTTCATTTCATATATGAATGGCACAAGAGCTTATAGGTTATTATGGGCAGAGCTGTAATGCTGATGTATATTACAAAATTATTTTGAACGTGGCTATCATATGAACATTACTATCATATTTACTATTTGATTTCATAGAGATATGCCGCATAAATCAAAATGAACTTGATGAAAAAGAATTAGAATTGGATGAATCTCATAATAATGAAGTATTCTATGCAGAAGGTGAAGAAATAAAATTTAAATGTAAGGGTGGATCTCACTTTTCTGGTCAACGCACTGGAAGATGTTCTGATGAAGTTCTGAAGTATCCGGATTGTAGAGGTAAATTAAAATAATTTAAATTTAAAGAAAAGCGGATATCTCACAGTAGCAAGATTAATAATGTGTTAATAATGCATCCAATAAAACCCCTACTGCCAGGCTAAGATCCCAGTCTCTGTGCCATTCCACTCCACCACATAGCACTACAGCAAGGGCAGCCACCATGCAGCACCGCACCATGTGAACAGATCTCAAAAAGTTTACCTTACCATATGGTCTCAGCAGTGGCATAACTACCACCATAGCAGCCGTAGTGGATGCTATAGGGACTGTGACCTTAGGGGACCTGGCGGCCATGGACAGAAGATAAAATCGTTTGTTACCTTTTAGAGTAACCCAGTAGCTAGCTGCCTAAATTACCTTTTGTAGGGGCCTGTATATGGGAACTAAATGTACTGGGGGACTGTAACAGGGACCCTTACTGTATGGTGACCTGAAACATGGGCCCTTGTTTCAGGCCCCAATACTGGAAGGGCCCATGTTTCAGGCCCCCATATAGTAAGGGCCCTTACAGTATTGGGGGCTATAACGGAGGCACTTACTGAATGTGGGCCTGCAACAGGAGTACCTAATGTATAGGGGCCTGTAAAGGGGGCATTTACTGTATGGGGGTCTGTAATGGGGATATTATACTGGATGGGGGCCTGTAATGGGGAGAGTATACTGTATGGGGGCCTGTGTTAGGGACAGTATACTGTGTGGGAATATCAATAAATGTGGAGTTATACTATATGGGGTGCAGGAGGGGGGTCCTAGTCAAAAGCTTGCTATAGGGCACCATCTTTCCTAGTTATGCTGCAGGGCTCAAGCAAAGTACTTAGAACTAGTAGGTTCTTATGCAACCTCCTAATAACTAAGAACACCTTGGCCAAATGAGAGGGGTGTTGGTACCAAGGCAAAACAAAATGTGGTAGTTCTGGTAGTTTTGTTCGAATGGTAAATAGATTATACATCCCTGTGGTAAGTACTGCCTGTATCTCTTAGAACCTTCTTTGAGTAACTTTCTGTCTGATTTCAGATTGAACTTGCTAGGACTATATGGCTTGGGTAAGTTGGTGGTAGTTCCAAATCTTCTCCACTCCATAATATCTGGACATTGGGATGATTGATGTCCAATTGGAGAACATTTTGTCTGGATTTTCACAGGGCATTTTGTTTGCATTTTCCATTTTGTATCTCTTCTGATTGTGGATATTATTGAACTGCCTATTGAGGCTTGCCTTTGGTTTGCATCCTCCTATGGGTGCTAAAGAAAAAGGTTTAAAAAAAAGTTTTTAAAAGGTTTTTAAAGATATTTTTAAAATATGCCCCTTTTTAGGCCCCTATACAGTAAGTACCCCCCAAACAGTTAATTTAGGCCACTATCTGCTGGATTATTCCAGCAGTTAACAGGTGCTGTTCACTTTCCGATTTCTGCTCCTACCCAAGGCCTCCTCCTTCTTCAGCCATCAGTCTCCAAGGGGCACTGTGTACGCACATCACATTCCGACATTAACAACGTCATCAATGTACTAACACTACTTAGGCACACAGGCTGAAGAGGAAGTGGAAGACTTGCAATAATTACGATAGAAGTTGCACCGAGCAATATTAGTCTTTCCAGGGTACACTTTTTTCACCTTGGATCTGAATGGGCTCTTTTATATCAATCCATATGTTTAGGGTGCTTTTTGGAGCAGCTGGGGCCTCATCGTCCTTGACTTAGGGCAAATATATAAAAACGGATAGAATGACCAACGGTACTCCTCCTGGCTGGAGGAGTCCAATTCATCTGCATATTCATGTCTGATACAAGTATTTTTTAAAAAGAAATGCTCTTAATTAACAATAATAAGTATAAAGGTTTATAAATGTTTATGATGATTTTTTACTTTACTTTTTTACACTTTGTATTTACACTTTTTATGATTTATTATGGTTTTTATGTAAATTATGTATGATGTATTTATATATTATATTTTATGTAGATATAAGTCAGACCCTCCCCCATTTTTTGTCTGTTTTGATAATTCAGGTTCCCACCACTGTACCATTTTCCACTTGATAAATGGGATGTTACCCCTAAACACGGTTTTTAGAGTCGTGTGATGGTTGCTGTGTGAAAAATAAAAAAATTGGTTTGCTGTGAAAATTCTTGGGTGTGCGTTGGCTCCTTCCGAATTGGACTCCACCAACCAGGAGTACCGTTGGTCATTCTATCTGTTTCTATATAATCGCCCTAAGGCGAGGAAGTGGAAGAGGCTGCTGTGGGTAAGAACGGGGATCAGTAAGTGAAAATTGACTGGGAACACCATAGATGTGGATGCTCCAGTAATTAGCATAGGAGCCCAGCAGGGGTTATGGCAAGCCTGGAAGCCTTCGGAAGGCTCAGTTTTGCCGTAGCAACCAAATTGCTCTCATAATCTTGATACACTGGAGCCGTTTGGGGTGGGGGGAGTGAAAGCAGGTGCTGCCACTGGGTCTTTGATGGCGCCCGCTCTCTTCCTGAATGGGTGCTGTATTTAAAGTCAGAAAAAATCTAATTAGATGATTCTGACAAAAAAACATAATTGTCAGAAACCCTCAGGGTGAATTATACGCCCAGCCCTAGGTCAAGGATTTTTTTCCATAAATTCACTCTGCATCAACCAGGTAATTTATTTATATGGTGCTCATTTTGAACTCCATAGGGCCAATTTATTAAGACAAGTGTATACTATGCCAGTCTTAATGAACGGCTTCGTCTGAGTGAAATGTGCCAAAATTAATAATTTTGTGGTCTGTGTTCCAGAAATTGCCAGTTAGGAACTGTTGTAGATTTCAGTGCAAACTCTTCCCTGCCTATGTTTAGGATAAGTGGCAAATATGGTGCAAACCGTGAAAAAGTTGCAATGTTATGCCTGTATGCCTAAAATTGCTACTTTTGACATGCCTTGTACAAATCAGCCCCATTTTTTTAATGTGTTTACACCAGTCTACTGGAATAAATATATCAACAAATATTTTCTACATAAATCAGATGTAGATCAAACTTTTTGCATGCAGTCACCACTAGGGGGAGGTCAGTGCATAGTTATTAATACAGTTATCAATGAACTCAAAAGAAGCTGTATGAATCTCCTTACACAAGTTGTACTTCTAGTTGGCACTATTTTGAGGTACACATAATGCTTTGATTAACATTTATTAATGTTTTTGGTGAGTCCAAATGATAAAAACGATTCTGTCACTATTTTTGTTTTGTTTTTAGGGTGTTCACTCCGCACTCTCTTAAAAATAACATGCCACCTTTTTCTGGCAGATCATTTTGAAGATATTGCTACCATATTTATATTGATTTTAGGGTCACTGCTTTTACTAAATAAAATGCTATTTTGAAAAAATAAACAACTTGTTAGAGGTCACCATATTGTGACGTCCATAACTTGTTTACTGTTTGGTTGATGCTATGTGAGGACTCTTTTTTTGTGGCTTTTTATTGGTACCATTTTCTGGTTTGTACAACTTTTTGATCTCTTTTTATTGATTTTGTGGGGGAGGCGAGGCTACCAAAACCTAGATATATTGTTTTTAAATATATGCACAATCTCTTCTGTAACTATCTGCCAATGATACCTGATGTGAAGAATATCGCCTCGCCCAGCTGCCTGGCACGCCTGCGATCAAACTTCTTTCTTAACCTCCCACTCACACACCGTGAGTAGACCGGGTCATAGGATAAAAATGAAATGAGCGATATAAATTTTATATGTTTAATAACCCAAGTGGGTCGGTATGAATTAATAGCATATACAGAAATATACAATATTAATATGATCAAGCATAAACATACAAGCAAAGAAGCGATGATACAATACAAAACAAAATAAAAGGGAAATAAAAGATTAGAAATGATACCTGAGCACCCAGCTCTGTCCTAGCTGTCTCTCTTCCATGCTCAACACAATAGACTCGTAGTCCGTTTCTCTAGGCCACAGCAGAGTTTTGGGCCTAGGGCGCAAGCTTAAGCAAGTTGCATAAAACAATCCTTCTACATGCTGTCCAGAACTAGGCCCTCAAAGCATTCCTCAGTAGGGCAGGCCCTCTCATCTTCTCCCTGATCAGAGCTCCTTATTGCCTCTTTGCTGAATGACCCCAGATTCCAGGTCTGCCCACAGCATATGGCTAGTGCTCCACCCACCCCTTGCACCCAGGCAGCCCCCCTTCTCCCACCTTTGCAGAACCCTCAGAGAGAAGGGTGAAGTTAAGGCTTGCTATCCCCCATCCCATCTGGCCAGGGATAATAAAAGTGCCTGGCTATAGCAAGCCATCTCCAATGAACACACATAAAACCAGTGAAGCGTATCTTCCAGCAATGTGGACTCAACTAAAGCACCGCATTCCAAGTGGGGGAAGGACTGACTTAAGCAAGTAAAACACACTTCCAAGAAAGATATAAAACTGAGGGTCGGTTCATCACACCTGAGTTTTGACCATCTACATTATACTGTAAATGTGAAAGATTTTCATGTTCTTGTGAATACTTAGGACATTCTGAAGTCAGGTAGTTGCGTACATTGCTGGAAGCTAAATGAACTTGGTCCCTGGTAGACATGACGACGCTGGGGGGAATTTATTAAAACTGGTGTTCAGTATAACAATCTGAATGCATTCCCCCGCTGGCACTAAGTGAGCCTGAATTATTAAGAGGTGTCTATTAAAATCATTCTGGCATGTGTTATAGCAAGTTTTTAAGTCCGAGGTCCCCCAGCCCTGGCCTACCTTGATCTTTGTCCCAGCAGCTAAATGTATGAAATGACTGGCAGAATGGATATTGTTTGTACCAGTTGCACAAGTCTGTGAGAGGCTCCAGTGCCTCAATATAGAGCCCAGTGTGAAACAGAGAATGGGTCTAGTGGTTTGCAGAGAGAAGTTGCAGAGTAGAGGCAGTGAAGGGTGTAAGCACTTCAATGTACAGTAGAGTTACAGAAGGACTGCCCAGAGGTTTGGACTCCTGATGCTCAAAGAAGTCTGTGAGGTACTGTTATCAGGCAGTGACTGCAGCAAAGTGAGCACATAGACTGAGAAGCTAAAAATGGTATTACCACTAATGAGACTTATCCCATTATTGGGCACTTATCAGGCCCCTGTTCTCCTGATTGCTGGGGTCCCAGGTGTCCGAACCCCAGCAATCTGTCACGTATCCCCTATACATCTAGCGGTAGCCCTGCCTCAAGAGTGTATGTACATGATGCAGACACTATTAAAGCAGAGAGAAATGCCATGCTATGTTCCGTGTTGGAGCATCCCAATCCCTCTGCAGCAGTAGTAGCAGGGGTATCCTTTTTGATTAGAAGCCCACTGAGGAGCTCAGCAGCTAATAATAAGTAGGGGCAAGGCTCCAGAAATTGCCACCCCGTAAGTAAAGCCCCTAAGCCTGTCTGCTCTTACTCAATCAAACTTGATTTTCTCGCTAATGAGCATTTATTGGGAACAATTGTTCCTAGCAATGGTTGTTCCTGATAATTGCTCGGTGTAAATGTACAAATGATCTTCCCATAAATAGTTAAATCTTTTGTTTGTCAGGTGAACACATTATTTACGTACCAAAGTCAAAAAGTATGGGGATGAATGACTCCTCTATCCCAGGACAGAACTGTTCTGCTATCTAATGCCTTACAATATATATACTGTTTCATGAGTTTTCTTTTTAAAAAAAAGGCTGTTGAAGCATGGTTGAAAAGCAATGTCTGACTTTCATTTGTTCATTTTCATAGAATTTTTATATGTTATTACTTTTGTCAGATTCAAGTTATTTCTGTCACCATTGTGGGTTTTTCTTTCATTAAACAAGGGGGTACCAACAATTTTGTCCACGTGTGTATACACAACGCATATGCTGCTGAATGTCCCCAAAGGTTGAAAATCCATAGGTAAAATTCATAGAAATAATTGACATTCTGTGGGTTAAATCTTGCAGTCAAGTCACTCTGAGCTGCAGCTTTTTTATGTAGCACGTGGATGGGATTTGTTTAAATCCTATTCACTATGCGGAAATTGCAAATCGCTGTGGGCTAGCTCCGGACAAATTTGCAGCGCTAGATGTGCACTGTGCTCTAAAATCTTTTCCTATTTTTGTTTTTGTTCTTTGTTTAACATATAAGTTATAGTTCAATATGTAGTTGTTTAGTAGCAGAATTATTGTTTAGGCTTTAGTTTATTTTCGTCATTGTATATTTGTAACATTAGATACAAAGCACTTATTTTGTTCTTCTTCTTTTCAGCATAGTCTTCAGTGTGATATACAAGTAATGTCACAGCCTGCAAACAAGCCTGGAAGAAGATGCCTGCAATGACAACTAAAGACAAACAGCTTTTTTCTAACTGAATTCACTATAATATAGTAATAGTCATTTACTGTGCATTGTTGTAGTAAATTCTGTCTCTCTTCTGGTAAATAAATAAAAATATATATATAAAAAAAAAACTGGTACAAATATTTTTATATATATATATATATATATATATATGTTGTACACTGCTTACAAACTAACACATGCTTCTCACACACACATAGATCACACAGTGGACACAAGATGAATGCACACACAGGTGGTACACTGAACATATGAAACACACAACATGCACTTGAGACACATGAAACACACATGCACAGGATATACAGAGGACATATAAATTTGTCCTTCCATACCTTTTATCTTGGCTAGACAAGTCCATGAATAGTTTTTTTGAGAAATGGCATTCCATAACCAAACTGTGTGATAAGTGTGGCTAGATGTCTATGACACAGGCAGGGGCAGACTGGAAACTTAAAGTGGCCCTAGAAATAAATGTGGCCCATGTTATAGGTGGATTAAATTGTCAGAGGGCAGTGCCAACATAAACAGGTATGGGGTGGTGCAGGTAAAGCAAACCACATTACTTTTGTGACAGTATGAGAACATATAACCATCACACTGTGTTTCCAACAAGACATAAGCCTTGTTCTGTAACCAATAAGGTGTACTAAACTTTTGAACATCTTTTGATTTTCTGAAAACTTGTGTCATTAATAATTTATATGACACCAGAACTGCAGTTCTACATCTTATAATGCCTGAGATATACAGTGGGGAAAAAAAAAATTAGTTAGCCACCAATTGTGCAAGTTCTCCCACTTAAAAAGATGAGAGAGGCCTGTAATTGTCATCATAGGTAGACCTCAACTATGAGAGACAAAATGAGAAAACAAATCCAGAAAATCACACTGTCTGATTTTTAAAGAATTTATTTGCATATTATGGTGGAAAATAAGTATTTGGTCACCTACAAACAAGCAAGATTTCTGGCTCTCACAGACCTGTAACTTCTTCTTTAAGAGGCTCCTCTGTCCTCCACTCATTACCTGTAGTAATGGCGCCTGTTTGACATTGTTATCAGTATAAAAGACACCTGTCCACAACCTCAAACAGTCACACTCCAAACTCCACTATGGTGAAGACCAAAGAGATGTGGAAGGACACCAGAAACAAAATTGTAGACCTGCACCAGGCTGGGAAGACTGAATTTGCAATAGGCAAGCAGCTTGGTGTGAAGAAATCAACTGTGAGAGCAATAATTAAAAAATGGAAAACATACAAGACCACTGATAATTTCCTCGATCAGGGGCTCCACGAAAGATCTCACCCCATGGGGTCAAAATGATCACAAGAACGGTAAGCAAAAATCCCAGAACCACACGGTGGACCTAGTGAATGACCTGCAGAAAGCTGGGACTAACGTAACAAAGGCTACCGTCAGTAACACACTACGCCGCCAGGGACTCAGATCCTGCAGCACCAGACGTGCCCTTCTGCTTAAGCCAGTACATATCCGGGCCCATCTGAAGTTTGCTAGAGAGCGTTTGGATGTTCCAGAAGAGTATTGGGAGAATGTCATATGGTCAGATGAAACCAAAGTAGAACTGTTTGGTAGAAACACAACTTGTCGTGTTTGGAGGAGAGTGAATACTGAGTTGCATCCAAAGAACACCATACCTACTGTGATGCATGGGGGTGGCAACATCATGCTTTGGGGCTGTTTCTCTGCAAAGGGACCAGGACAACTGATCCGTGTACATGAAAGAATGAATGGGGCCATGTATCGTGAGATTTTGAGTGCAAACCTCCTTCCATCAGCTAGGGCATTGAAGATGAAACATGGCTGGGATTTTCAGCATGACAATGATCCCAAGCACACCGCCAGGGCAACGAAGGAGTGGCTTCGTAAGAAGCATTTCAAGGTCCTGGAGTGGCCTAGCCAGTCTCCAGATCTCAACCCCATAGAAAACCTTTGGAGGGAGTTGTAAGTCCATGTTGCCCAGCGACAGCCCCAAAACATCACTGCTCTAGAGGAGACCTGCATGGAGGAATGGGCCAACTTACCAGCAACAGTGTGTACCAACCTTGTGAAGACTTACAGAAAACGTTTGACCTCTGCCATTGCCAACAAATGATATATAACAAAGTATTGAGATGAACTTTTGTTCAAATACTTATTTTCCACCATAATTTGCAAATAAATTCTTTAAAAATCAGACAATGTGATTTTCTGGATTTGTTTTCTCATTTTGTCTCTCATAGTTGAGGTCTACCTGTGATGTCAATTACAGGCCGGCCTCATCTTTTTAAGTGGGAGAACTTATACAATTGGTGGCTGATTAAATACTTTTTTTCCCCACTGTAATTGGGAAACTTAAATACGAGGGGGCTATTATTAGGGGAAACTATTATTTATAAGGGGCGAGCTATTATATATAAGGCATCCTTTATAAGGGGATGCTATTAATTGTGAAAATTGTGAAGAGGTGAACTGTTTATAAGGGGGGTATAATTGTTAAGTGGGCTTATATATAAGGGGGGGCTATTAGTGATGATGGGGACTATTATTTATAAGGGTAACTTATTTATGAGAGGGCTATTATAATAAGGGAGCAGTATTATTTTTACGGGGTGAATGTTACTGATAAGGGGGAATATTACTGATACAGGGCACTATTTATAATTTATAAAGGTGTATTACTATTTATAAGCAGGAACTATTATTTATAAGGAGGCACTATAATAACTGATTACTGGTTGCAAAAATCTATTAGGTGGTACTAAGGTGCTCATTTGAATTGTGTGTGGTAAAATGGGGCTTATTACTTTTTTGTTAGGAGAAAGGAGACGTTATTATAGGGGTTGCAACTGGAAGATGATGGTGTTGTTTGCATATCAGCATTTGGGGGCCCGCTTTTAATTTTGCCCAGGGCCCCTCTGTCTAAAACCGGCCCTGCCTGACCTCAATATCAATGAGCCACTCTGGGGAGTACATGAAAGACAGCCCAGGAATTTACAGGAACTGGAGACTTTTTGCCAAGAAGAATGGGCAGTTTTACCATCTGAGAAAATAAAGAGCTTCATCCACAACTACCACAAAAGACTTCAAGCTGTCATTGATGTTAGAGGGGGCAATACACGGTATTAAGAACTGGGGTATGTGAACTTTTGAATCATTATGATTTAAAGAGAAAACACAGAAGTTTGACAATAAATGGCTTCAACCAACCACTAACCATGAGTGGAGAAAAAGTTTTTGTGTTATCATTCATATTCTCTGAAAAAAGGCCAAAAAAACAAAAAATCTGTCGGGGTATGTAAACTTTTTAGCACAACTGTAAATATACCTTTAGAGATAGGGAACTTAGAATAGATTCTGAGTCCTATTGGGGACAAACATTAATGGGAAAGATTGCAATCTCTATGCTGCAGTGAAGCAAATACTGACTCCATTCACGGAAGTGGAGATAAATAATATCATCTGTTAGATATTCGGTGTTTGTCAAAATTTCTAGCTGGCACTTTGTTTATGCAAGTGTGTAAACTGATAGGGGGGCTCCCCCCCTAAAGTACAAAGGAAGCATTATCTTTGCTTACACAGTAAATACTGTATGTCTATACCGTTGAAATCGTTTCAACAGAAGTGTTAGGCAACCTATTTATTTTACTTATCTTGCAACATCAATTCAACATTCCAGTAATAAACAAGGATATTAACTTGGAGATAAATTGTCATTTTCCATTCACTAGTTTAAGCATTTGGTTTTGTGGATGAAAGTAACAAGCTGGAGACGGCTCTGATCTGGGAAGCTCAGAATGACTTTGTCTGGGGTTTTAGTTCTGCTTGTATCTGCAATGTCCTGTTGTGCAGCTCCAAAGCTGGAGAATGGTAAGAATCACTTAATTTATGATCTTCTTAATAAGGCCAGGTTCCAGTTTTCCTCTGCAGACATTATGCCCCTATCATGCCTATACAGAAAACACCAGCGTTTCCATAGGCATAATTGACATGCAATTTTCCAAAAAGGCAGCTGTGGATTTTTTTTCTGCAATGTGTGGATGGGATTAGCTAGAATCCCATCCACTTTGCAGGTAATGTAAAATGAAGTGTTTTTTGTTGCAGGGTTTCCACTACAGCCAAAACACTGCGTTTTCACAACATTGGCCCCAGCCTTATATAGTTTTATACAGAATCCTCGAGGAACTTTGTCTGATAATTGTAGTCCACAGAAATCTAGATCAGAACAGAGACATGATAAATGTTACAAGAAAGCACCATTGTGGACTGATTGTGAAGAAGTTGTATATAGTGGTACATACTATATCAAATGAAAGATCTAAAACAGTGAATCCTTCACCCAATCTCATTTATAACTATGGGAGGAGGACACAGGTTGGATCTGCTGCTGGGGGTATCTCACGCCATTACAAACTTGTACATGTGCATCAAGTGTTGGGAAGAGTCACTGTGTACATGCAGTAGGACCTCCTGTCCTTTGGTTGAGAGTGTGCTAGAAACAATCAGTGACCAGGGCACCCAGTGTAAAGGGTCACTAATAAAGTAGTTACAGGAACTGTTTGTAGAGCTGTAGTGAATGTCAGTACCAAGCAACCAGTTGCTTGTTATGTAGACAGTCTGTTTCCATATTCACATTATTTGCATTCTGGATCTGCTTGAACATCGATTTGTCCTATTCAATGTATTTTGTACTAAGGCATCATAACAATAAGAAATACTTGTTTGCAGCCATTTCTGGCATACAAGGCATAAAAAGTCACAATTTGTGCAAAAAGGATTTGTGCAAAAAAATCAGATTTTTTTTTGCTTCTGAGCCACCTTCGCCACTTCCCCAAAATGGGGGCATGGGTACGTGTCATTTATGAGGAGGTGTGTGCAACCTCAACCAACTCCAGGGTTATGAAGACTGGTGTTAATAATGCCCCATTGTGCCTTTAAATGTTAAATGTAGGGCTTTGAACTGAATTACATTGAAAATGTATTATGTCATCCAGTGCCTCCCACTGTTACATGTAATTCAATGCTTGTTATAATACTCACTCCTATAAAATATATAGGGATGTATAAGGGCTTGCAACAGAGAACAGGAGATTGTAGCTGAGCCTGCATGGTGCTCTCCTGCTGGGGGTGTAAGCAAGAATTTTGAACCTGCTTATGGCGTCAGGGAGCAGGGTAGCATTGGTGCAGGAGCACCAGAGATGAGTCATGCTTTAGGAGTGCCATATCACAGTCTAAAAGGGGCCAACAAAGAGAACAGAGGTATCATAAAGTGACGATGATGATGATGATGATGATGCCAGGCTTGACGTCAGACACTGTTGATTGTCTGGGTGTCTGAGGAGGGGTGCTGGGTTCTAGCTGAGAGAGGCAGCCAGATAGGGTTAGCTGATGCCACTCCATGCTTAGAGAGTGGTTGGTGCATCTTCCTCCAAGTGGTCACAGTCATGTATTGTGTCCCCCTGTCATTTTAAAATGTTGGCATGTATTTCATTTACTTGATGCTGCATTTGAACTGTTGCTGCTGCCCTGTCAGTTACAGTATTTATGTGCCATCCAAAGATCCACTTTTAGTGGTCAGGAAAGATGCAGTCTGCAGTCCTATTTCCTAAGCAGTACTTTTGGACGGGTTTATTTTGGAAGAGGTTAGAAAATGTGTCTTGTTTATCATCATATAACAGAGTATTCCTATAAGGATCAGCAGCAATCCAAAAACAAAACTAAAAATGACTCTCTCACTTCAAATACACATGTATTAAAAGTGAAGTTTTATGGATTAGTTGTCTCTGATATATATTTTGCTGTAAACTTCTTGCTTCTAGTAGCACTGTCCGGATGGCCATGAGTTGGTGTCCGGGAGGTTCGGGAACTCTGTTAACGCAGGTGGAGCTAGCCATAATGGAATATCCAGCAGTTCAATATCATGGTGTGACCAAATTGACGTCGCTCAGAGAATGTATAGCAAGTCTTTTGCTTCTGTGGATGATTGTGAGAGGATGTCACGTTCCAGGTAGGATCTCCTTGCTGGGGCTTAGGTCTGAGGGCATGGTGTACTCACTCAATAACTACGACAAAGCCCAGTCTAGCCTGAGTAGGTCAGAAAAAAGTTAGGCCACCATCTTAGGAAGTTCCTCAGTGGAGCACGATTTCAAGAGCCCTTTGATCCTGATATTCTTCCTCCTACTGCGGTTTTCCTGATATTCGATGAGGGTAAGGGAGCTGTCTTTGTACAGTGTCTTGCAAAATTATTCATACACCTTGAACTTTTCACATTTTGTCACTTTACAACCACAAACTTAAATGTATTTCATTGAGATTTGAAGTGATAGACCAACACAAAGTAACAGATAATTGTGAAGTGGAAGGAAAATGATACATTGGTTTCAAAATTTTAATCAAAGAAAAATCTGAAAAGTGTGACATGTAAAAGTATTCAGCCCCCTATATCAATGCTTTGTAGAGCCACCTTTCGCTGCGATTACAGTCTTTTGGGGTATGTCTCTATCAGCTTTGTGCATCCAGAGACTGAGATTTTTGCCCATTCTTCTTTGCAAAATAGCTCAAGCTCAGCCAGATTGGATGGAGAGTGTCTGTGAACAGAAATTTTCATGTCTTGCCACAGATACTCAATAGGATTTAGGTCTGGACAATTCTATCACATGAATATTCTTTCATCTACAGTATACCATTCCACTGTAGCTCTGGCTGTATGTTTATGGTCATTGTCTTGCTAGAAGTTGAATGTCCTTCCCAGTCTCAAGATTTTTGCAGCCTCCAACAGGTTTTCTTTCAGGATTGCCCTGTATTTAGTTCCATCCATCTTCCCATCAACTCTGACCAGATTCCCTGTCCCTGCTGAAGAAAAGCATCCCCACAGCATGATGCTGCCACCACCATGGTTTACAGTGGGGATGGTGTGTTCAGGGGTGATGAGCGGTGTTACTTTTCCACCACACATAGCACTTTGCATTTAGGCAAAAAAGTTCAACTTTGGTCTCATCTGACCAGAGCACCTTCTTCCGAATGTTTGTTGTGTCCCCTATATGTCTTGTTGCAAACGACACTTCTTATGTCTTTCTTTCAACAATGGTTTTCTTCTTGCCACTCTTCCATAAAGGCCAGATTTGTGGAGTGCACGACTTATAGTTGCCCTGTGGACAGATTCTCCTATCTGAGCTGTTGATTTCTGCAGCTTCTCCAGAGTGACCTTGGGCATCTTGGCTGCTTCTCTGACCAGTGTTCTCCTTGCTCAATCTGTCAGTTTAGGAGGATTGGCATGTCTTGGTAGGTTTGCAGTTGTGGAGTACTTTTTCTATTTTTGGATGATACATTGAACCTTGGGATGCTCAAAGCTTGGGATATGTTTTTATAACTTAACCCTGCATTAAACTTCTCCCCAACTTTATCTCTGACCTGTCTGGTGAGTTCTTTGGTCTTCATGATGCTGTTTGTTCACTAGTGTTCTCTAATAAACCACTGGGGCCTTCACAGAATAGGTGTATTTATACTGAGGCTAAATTATATACAGCTGGACTATTAACTAATTAAGTGACTCCTGAAGGCAATTGATTGCACTGGATTTTATTTAGGGGTATCAGAGTACAGGGGGATGAATACTTTTGCACATCACACTTTTCAGATTTTTATTTGATTAAAATTTTGAAAACCATGTATCATATTCATTCCACTTCTCAATTATGTACTACTTTGTGTTGGTCTATCACTTAAAAATCTCGATAAAATACATTTAAGTTTGTGGTTGTAAAGTGACAAAATGTGAAAAAGTTCAAGGGGTATAAATACTTTTACAAGCCACTATATTCTTTATACACAGTGAGCTGTGAGGCCATCGAAGTGGATTGGGTCTTTATCGCTACATATGAGTTCTCTAAGTGTATCACACGTAGACCCACATTCTTTATCTCCAATTTAACCCCTAGACGTCCGCTAATCTGGCTATTTATGTCACTTTATCTTATACACAGTGCTGCAGTCACGTTAATTAAAGTCAAACACCTGTGATTTACAACTGCTCCTGTAGAAGTGATAAGTGCCCCGCATCTCCATTCTGAGTGTATTGTCCTATAGTTACACCGTGATGAAGATTTTAGGACTTTTATCATCGCTTTTATCTACAAAATTTAACTCTTTATAGCCATAATACAACCCCAATTCCAATGAAGTTGGGACGTTGTGTAAAACATAGATAAAAACAGAATACAAAGATTTTCAAATCCTTTTCAATCTATATTCAATTGAATACACTACAAAAACAAGATATTTAATGCTCAAACGGATAAACTTTATTGTTTTTTTCAAAATATTCACTCATTTTGAATTTGATGTCTGCAACACATTCCAAAATGATGGGACAGGGGCATGTTTACCACTGTTTTACATCACCTTTACTTTTAACAACAATCAATAAGCGTTTGGGAACTGAGGACACAAATTGTTGAAGCTTTGTAGGTGGAATTCTTTGCCATCCTTGTTTGATGTACAACTTCAGTTGCTCAACAGTCCGGGGTCTCCATTGTTGTATTTCGCACTTCATAATGTGCCACACATTTTCAACTGGAGACAGGTCTGGACTGCAGGCAGGTCAGTCTAGTACCCGCACTCTTTTACTGCGAAGCCATACTGTTGTAACGCATTCAGAATGTGGCTTGGCATTGTCTTGCTGAAATAAGCAGGGACGTTCCTGAAAAAGACATTGCTTGGATGGTAGCATATGTTGCTCCAAAACCTGTATGTACTTGTCAGCATTAATGGTGCCTTCACAGATGTGCAAGTTACCCATGGCATGGGCACTAACACACCCCCATACCATCAGAGATGCTGGCTTTTGAACTTTGCGCTAATAACAATCTGGACAGTCCTATTCCTCTTTGGCCCAGAGGACACGACGTCCATGATTTTCAAAAACAATTTGAAATGTGGACTGGTCAGACCACAGAACACTTTTCCACTTTGCTTCAGTCCATCTCAGATGAGCTCGGCCCAGAGAAGCTGGCAGCGTTTCTGGGTGTTGTTGATACAGTGGGGAAAAAAGTATTTAGTCAGCCACCAATTGTACAAGTTCTCCCACTTAAAAAGATGAGAGAGGCCTGTAATTGACATCATAGGTAGACCTCAACTATGAGAGACAAAATGAGAAAACAAATCCAGAAAATCACATTGTCTGATTTTTAAAGAATTTATTTGCAAATGATGGTGGAAAATAAGTATTTGGTCAATAACAAAAGTTCATCTCAATACTTTGTTATATATCCTTTGTCGGCAATGACAAAGGTCAAACGTTTTCTGTAAGTCTTCACAAGGTTGGCACACACTGTTGCTGGTAAGTTGGCCCATTCCTCCATGCAGATCTCCTTTAGAGCAGTGATGTTTTGGGGCTGTCGCTGGGCAACACAGACTTTCAACTCCCTCCAAAGGTTTTCTATGGGGTTGAGAACTGGAAACTGGCTAGGCCACTCCAGGACCTTCAAATGATTCTTACGAAGCCACTCCTTCGTTGCCCTGGCGGTGTGCTTGGGATCATTGTCATGCTGAAAGACCCAACCACATTTCATCTTCAATGCCCTTGCTGATGGAAGGAGGTTTGCACTCAAAATCTCACGATACATGGCCCCATTCATTCTTTCATGTACATGGATCAGTCGTCCTGGTCCATTTGCAGAGAAACAGCCCCAAAGCATGATGTTGCCACCCCCATGCTTCACAGTAGGTATGGTGTTCTTTGGATGCAACTCAGCATTCACTCTCCTCCAAACATGACAAGTTGTGTTTCTACCAAACAGTTCTGCTTTGGTTTCATATGACCATATGACATTCTCCCAATATTCTTCTGGAATATCCAAATGCTCTCTAGCAAACTTCAGATGGGCCCGGATATATACTGGCTTAAGCAGGGGGACACTGCAGGATCTGAGTCCCTGGTGGCGTAGTGTGTTACTGACGGTAGCCTTTGTTACATTGGTCCCAGCTTTCTGCAGGTCATTCACTAGGTCCCCTCGTATGGTTCTGGGATTTTTGCTCACCGTTCTTGTGATCATTTTGACCCCACGGGGTGAGATCTTGCGTGGAGCCCCTGATCGAGGGAGATTATCAGTGGTCTTGTATGTCTTCCATTTTCTAATTATTGCTCCCACAGTTGATTTCTTCACACCAAGCTGCTTGCCTATTGCAGATTCAGTCTTCCCAGCCTGGTGCAGGTCTACAATTTTGTTTCTGGTGTCCTTCCACAGCTCTTTGGTCTTCACCATAGTGGAGTTTGGAGTATGACTGTTTGAGGTTGTGAACAGGTGTCTTTTATACTGATAACAATTTCAAACAGGTGCCATTACTACAGATAATGAGTGGAGGACAGAGGAGCCTCTTAAAGAAGAAGTTACAGGTTTGTGAGAGCCAGAAATCTTGCTTGTTTGTAGGAGACCAAATACTTATTTTACACCATAATTTGCAAATAAATTCTTAAAAAATTAGACAATGTGATTTTCTGGATTTGTTTTCTCATTTTGTCTCTCATAGTTGAGGTCTACCTATGATGTCAATTACAGGCCTCTCATCTTTTTAAGTGGGAGAACTTGCACAATTGGTGGCTGACTAAATACTTTTTTTCCCCATTGTATATGGCTTTTGCTTTGCATGGTAGAGTTTTAACTTGCATTTGTCCAGATTCTCTGAATCTTTTGATGATATTATGGACTGTAGATGATTAAATCCCTAAATTCCTTGCAATAGTACATTGAGAAACGTTGTTCTTAGACTATTTACTCACGCAGTTGTTCACAAAGTGGTGAACCTCGCTCCATCCTTACTTGTGAGCGACTGAGACTTTTGGGGATGCTCACTTTATACCCAGTCATGACACTCACCTGTTTCCAATTAACCTGTTTACCTCTGGAATGCTCCAAACAGGTGTTTTTGAGCATTACTCAACTTTCCCAGTCTTTTGTTGCTCCTGTCCCAGCTTTTTTGGAAGATGTTGCAGGCATCAAATTCACAATGTGAGTGAATATTTGCAAAAAAACAATAAAGTTTATCCGTTTGAACATTAAATATCTTGTCTTTGTAGTGTATTCAATTGAATATAGGTTGAAAAGGATTTGCAAATCATTGTATTCTGCTTTAATTTATGTTTTAAACAATGTCCCAACTTCATTGGAATTGGGGTTATAAATGTTAAAGAGCCTTTCCATTCACATTGTGCTAGCAGAACGTTCTACCCTGCCAGCCCCTCCTTCACCTTCTTTCTGGATGTTTGCTCTGTCTCAGCAGGAAACCTGTAATCAGAAGAACTAGAAAATCTAATTTTAATATGTTTATGTGCAATATTATATATAAAAACTATTTTGTTTTAGGTAAAAGAAGCAAAATTTAAATTTTTTTCACATTTTATTTAACAAATAAGGCTACTTATTTCAATCCTTATGTAAGGGATTGCCGATTGAGCAATTCCCCAGTGCTGCTGCAGAACCCTGGGGAGAATGGCACAACAAGACAGTGAACCCTAAAGCTGAACCCCCCCACTGTCCCTGGCTAACTTGCCTGATCTGTCCTAGGCGACAGCCAGCAACTGGTCGACAGTCGCTTCCTAATATAGGTGACAACACAGAATGCAGACAGGACAAACAACAACAAAGGGAGGTCAGCTAGCCAAGGGGTCAGTAACAGTCAAGCAATGCAGTACAAAGTCACAACCCAAGAGAATAGTCAAAGACAAAACCAGAGGTCAGGAATAGGAATACAGGAAATAGCAGAATAGGAGCTAGCAGGGACAAGTCACAAGACAGAATCAATAGCCAGCCACCATGTGTGACCTGACAACCTGTTTATAGCAAGAAAGGACCTGCCCCAGACTTGATTGGACGACAGGCTGTCAATCACACACACAGTCAAGGCTAAGATTAACTATTAAGAAGCCGAAAGAAACAAGGTGCTGGAGACGGGTGTGGCTGAAATTCAATTACATAGTCTAGGGCAGTGTTCAGACTGAGCAACAAGAATCTTATGCAAGGAATCAAACTGAATACGCCTCTTTCGCCGCAGCGTGCAAGCGGAGGGTGGCGCAGAGACCCGAATAGGCAGAGACGTTACAGTACCCCCCCTTTTATGAGGGGCCACCAGACCCTCACCAGACAAACCAGTTGTAAAAGGACCCAGTATTTTCTCTGCCTTGAATTCAAGATCTCCCTGAACAACAACAGGCGCTGGTGGACCAGGCAAACATTTTTTTATTATGCTTGGCGTTTCCAACCTATACAGCCAAGACCGTCTCCTCACTGACACAATCTAAGGTGTGCAAAACAATACAATGGGATGAGCACTGATCTCCCCATTTTACCAACTCCCTTTTACCCCAATCAAAAATAGGGTTATGGAGGTTCAACCAGGGAAGCCCCAAAATAATATCGGAAGACAGATGCTTCATAACAAAAAAGCTCATGACCTCTGAAAAATTTGGAGGAAACAGACCCTACTCTCTCTTTAACATTTTCCTGAATTCTCTGGTCAATACAGTCAGCCAACGTCATTGCCTACTCAAGAGTAGGGGGATCTGAGTGACTGACCCAGACCTCCTTAACACGGTCACACAGGCCTTGTTTAAAGTGGGCCTTTAGAGCCGACTCATACCAACCTGCAGTTACACTGCACTTACGGAATTCTGAGCAGTACTCCTCAGCAGAGCGTTTGCCCTGACGCATGGTGAGGAGTTGCGATTCCAAAAGCCCAATGTGGTCTGGCTCAGCATAGATAGACCCCAGGGACAAACATTTTTTTTCAAAATCAGACCACTCCTCAGCCCCAGGAGGGAGTTTAAGGGCCCAAGCTTGTGGATCCTCCTGTAGGAGGGATATAACTACTCCCACCATTTGGGCCTGGGATGCATGAGGGTTAATCCTAAAGAACAGGCAACAAGACTCCCGGAAAGTCTTACATTTTTCTCGGTCCCCCGAGAAACGATCCGGGAGTAACATCTTCACCCTGGGAAGGGTAGAAACAGCAGGGGATGCTGCAGCAGCATCAGTAAGGGTCTGAACCTGTTTAGCTAGCTCAGCTACCAGGCCTGCCAAACCCTCCTTCTTGGCTGCAAGGCCCTGAATAGGATCCATGCTGATCCGGAGGGAAGCAATGGCAGAAGGTAATATAGGGCTGGCTATTCTGTAAGGGATTGCCAGTTGAGCAATTCCCCAGTGCTGCTGCAGAACCCTGGGGGGAGGGGCACAACAAGACAGTGAGCCCTAAAGCTGAACCCCACCACTCTCCCTGGCTAACTTCACTGATCTGTCCTAGGTGACAGCCAGCAACTGGTCGACAGTCCCTTCCTAATATAGGTGACAATACAGAACGCAGACAGGACAAACAACAACAAAGGGAGGTCAGCTAGCCAAAGGGTCAGTAACAATCGAGCAATGCAGTACAAAGTCACAACCCAAGAGAATAGTTAAAGACAAAACCAGAGGTCAGGAATAGGAATACAGGAAATAGCAGAAGAGGAGCTAGCAGGGACAAGTCACAAGACAGAATCAATAGCCAGCCACCATGTGTGAACTGACAACCTGAATTATAGCAAAAAAGGACTTGCCCCAGACTTGATTGGACGACAGGCTGTCAATCACACAGGCCAGGCTAAGATTAACTATTGAGAAGCCAAAAGAAACAAGGTGCTGAAGACGGGTGTGGCTGAAATTCAATTACATAGTCTAGGACAGTGTTCAGACTGAGCAACAAGAATCTTATGCAAGGAATCCAACTGAATACGCCTATTTCGCCGCAGCGTGTGAGTGGAGTCATACTCCACTGTACTGTCCTCACCAATTTCGAGGTCTTGGTGGGGATCAGGCACCATCTTGTGCGAGCTGGCCAGGGAGTGAGTGTTCAGTTTTTTAAGAAATTTCTGGAGGTTGTCCTGCTACTTGGACGATCTAGGGGAACTGGGTACATCAGGGCCTTGTCTCTGCCAGTTTTGACAATGTCCGTTCGGATAAGGCTTTTGAGGAGTGGGGTGAAGGCTTATGTTGACAGAGTTCTAACATCAAGCATCCATCACAGTGCGTGCCTCACCCATCTCATACATAAATTTGACATGCATCTATTTAGCATATGATTAGTTATGGAGATTCTTGTCATGTAACTGCATTGTTACTGTTTTGCTCCTGATGGAGGAAAAATATTTTTCTTCTTGTATACAAACTACAACCTGTTCTCACATTCCCTAATAGCTCAGTGTGTTATTAGGTTGGTTCCCAAGCGAAAGGTCACTGGTTCAAATCGAGGATCAGCCATGAAGAAGATTTCCCAAGAAAAGAGAAACTGCATCATCCGGTCTCTCGGCCAAGCAAATTGCCAAACTGCGTCATGTGAGTGCCATGACAGTTGGAAGAATATGAAATGAAGTCCGTCCATCCATTCAAAAGCCAAGAGGAGGACATCCAGGCAAAATATCGGAATCAACAAGTCGGGTCATCACAAGGCACGACAAACACAGCAGTGGAGGTGGCTCGTATATTTCGTAATAGTGAGATCACAAACATCCATGCAAGCACTGTGTGGCACGCGTTACACAAGTCTGGAATGGTGGCCAGAGAAAAGGTGAAGAAGCCTTGACCTTAATATCATCATAAGTAGAGCTGGCTCGAGTTTGCAAAAAAAGTACAAAAAGTGGACAGTAGAAGATTGGAAAGAGGTGATTTGGAGCAATGAGACAAAAATCAATAGACTGGGCTCTGATGGATGCAAATGGGTCTGGCATAAACAATGGAAAAGGTTGCTAATGAATCAGGAAATTGAAGGAACTGTCAAGTTTGGTGGAGGAAGCCTGATGATATGGGGTTGTTTTGCAGCCAAAGGTGTTGGATACTTGACCAGGATCGATGGTGGTCTCCATGCTGAGCTATATGTGAGTATCCTACAAGAGTTGACTCACACGTACACTTGAGTACTATGGGTATGGAAGAGACCACATAGAGTCCAAGCAGGACAACGACCCAAAGCAGATGTTGAGATTAGCGAAGAAATGGTTCAATGACAATACAGACTGTGCTGGATTGACCCCCACAGTCCCCAGACCTCATCCCAGTCGAACAGTTGAAGAAAAAGCTGTATTCGTACCCAAGTGAGTCGACCAGTATGCACCAACATTGTGAATGTGTAGAAGAGACCTGGGATCAGATTTCAGTCAAGACATGCTTGACTCTGTTCGAGAGTATGCCCAGAAGGATTCAGGCAGTATTAAAAGCAAAGGTGAATTAACAAAATAATAAAAATTTTAATTTGGATTTTTAGGAGCAAAGCAGTAACAATGCAGTTACTGTACATGATAAGAATCTGATAAATAGTTGCAAGTCAAATTTATGTATGAATGTCTATAAAACGATGGTAGTCTCACATTTGAAGCTATAGTGGATGGTGAGATATGAAGCCTGAAACTCAAAAGTTTAAAACATTGTTATCCTTTTGCTCGTCAGTGTATGTGTGCACCGTGTGTGATAAATTGGCTAAATCTATTCCACATGATCTATTCCCCTGTATATTCCCTTTTATTTGTAATGTATGTTTAATTTGTTATTAATCAGGTGTAGAGATGGGCAAAACTCTTAAAGGGGTTTTCCGGGCAAAAAAAACTTTAAAAAAAAAAAAAAAAAAGGTATTTTAGTGCTATTAATGGGTCAATAATTGCACCAAAATACCTTTAGCAGTGTTTTGAGTGATTTCTGTCTTTCTCTGGGAGCTCTTAGCATCCTCTGCATTTGTTTACATGGCTGGCTTCCTGCTTACCTAGCCTACGACTCCCATGACCCCCTCTAACACCCCCTCCCTGTTTCCCTAGCTAGCCCGTGGACTACTAGCTCTATCTATCTATCTATCTATCTATCTATCTATCTATCTATCTACCTACCTACCTAATTCAATGCCCCCCCCCAATCATACTTACCTGTATTCTGTGTCCTGGACTTAATTTTCTTCGGTCCCGCTAGCATCTTCTTCTGTGGACTTCTTGCGCAAGCGTGGTATGCGCTCTTTGCTTCTGCCGGCGACTGTACAACAAAGCTCTATTGTGCAGGAACCAGCAGAAGTGGAGGAAATGACGCTTCATGTCAGAAGACTGAAGATGGGTAAGTATGAGGGGGCTTGGGGGAGTATTGGTGATGCTTCGTTTCCAGAAATACGGATCATCAGAAAATGTGTCTGGGGTGGTCATGTGACCGCCCAGGTATATAGGTAAATATACATTTTTTTTTTAATGAAGTCAATTAGAAGTTAGGTGGGGGGAGAGGGTTTAGTTTAGGGTTTGATTTTCAATTTATGCCGGACAACCCCTTTAAGTTTAGTTTTGTTTCGGGTTCGGGTGGTTCAGGTCCAAGATTTGTCTTGGGTCAGACAAATTAATTTTGCTTAAAGAATAGTGTATAATACCGTCAGGGCTCCTAGGAACCTATCTATCCAATTTCTAGCTCTCTAAGGCAAACACAGCCAAAGTTATGTCAAAGTGAAAGTGACGTGTGTCTATGGAAATATGGATGGTAAGCAGTGGATACAAAATCTGAGTTTAACCATATACTGTGCTGACTCGCTTTTACACATTTTAACATTTGAAAGGCTCTAAAAATTTAAGTTTTATTATGTTAAGGTGCTTGCACATGGCTTTTTAGATACACTTGGCGGCTATATTGCATAAAAGCAATGATAATGATAATGAAGATGACTATGTGCTCGGTGTCAATGTGGCCTGCCTATTTCCACAATCATGGGGAGAAGGAATAGAATGGTCTTGCTATGGAGAGACCCAGTTCCAACATGTCTGCCATCATGCCTGCCATCATGCCCATGGCTAATTATCTACTTGCAGATCTTGCACCTTGCCATCAATTTGTTATTTGGTAATGTAAAAAAAAAAAAAAATCCCATACAGGAGATAACCATATGTAGCTGCTGTGGCCATGACACATCAGGTGGAATTTTTACTATTGCAGCTGCCACCACTGTCTTCCTGTGATGTCACCCTGTCAGTCTGACCCATTTGCCAGAATTTATTTGTAATAAAATCATCATTGGATTCAGTAATGTCATCATCTTCCCTACTTTTTTGTGACTCATCACAGCAATGACTCCGTTGCCTCATAATTCCTAACAGATTACCCCCCCCCCCAGTGCTGGACTATCAATACTAAAACCCCTGCCTCTACTACCTCCATTAACAGTCATGTCTTCCACCTCTACCTCCTCTACATCCAAAAAAACACTGGAAGTTCTCATCCAACTCATTAGATGAGATGCCACATGACTACTAGAAAATAAGATCTTTGTCAGTGAAGACAAAGGAGATGTTGTTGACAATACAGAAAGACAGTTTGGCAAATGACATGTTACAACAGAGGAGGAGGAGGGATACACAGAACCTTGACTCAACATTTTTGGTTCATTGCTTTAAAGAAAAAAAAATCTTTATCCTCAGGAAGTATGACAACACTGTTGCTACTGGTTGGGCTGTGAAGACCAGAAGTAGTGTTGCTGTTGCCATCCACAAGTGTTTCCTTCTCCCTCCTTTTGTCTTTCCCCTGCTCCGCTTTTTTCCAGTCATTTTACTGCACACTGTTTAATTATAATAGTGATTGGCAACAATTCTGACACTGTGTGCATTGTTTTTTTTGCTACAAAAATAATTTCAAGAAAAATAGCAAATCACTAAAAGCGCTTAGACCGGGGCCCCTTGTATAGAAAACGCCACAATTTCTACCTCAGAGTGGATGATATTCTGGCTAATCCCATCCACACATTGCAGAAAAATATCTGCAGCGGAAATGCTGCCATTTAAAAAACCAACGTGTTTTTGTAAATCGCAGCATGTCAATTATACCTATGGAAATGCTGGCATTTTCTGTATAGGTATAATAGGGACAGAAAGTCAGAAAAGGAAAACTCTGCAGACTTTCTGTGAAAAACGCTGTAGAAAAAAAACGTTTCTGCTATGGTCTTTTCCACAGTGCTTTTTTGCTGCGGCTCACTAGATTGGTCTTTAGTCTTAAAGGGTTTACTGGTCAGTGACTATTAGACTAGAATTGTGTCAGTCATTTTATAGATAGATAGATAGATAGATAGATAGATAGATAGATAGATAGATAGCAAAAGTCCAGAGCAGCACCAAAAAACAACCTGACACAGTCAATGGGTGCAAGTCCTAAAGATCTGGCATATGATCCTAGGTAGATAATAAAACAAATGGACAGCACTCCAGGGTAGTGAACCAAGTTAGTGAAGATGTATTCCTTGCAACGTTTAGGTTGTATGAATTGAGGCTTGAGAAAGGTCCTCCATTACTAGGACCGAAACGTTGCAAGGAATAAATCTTCACTAACTTGGTTCACTACCCTGGAGTGCTGTCCATTTGTTGATTAGATAGATAGATAGATAGATAGATAGATAGATAGATAGATAGATAGATAGATAGATATCAAACTGGTAGCAGTTTGTATAAATATTGGGTAGCAAAAATAAACTTTAACAAATTGAGATTTTTTCAGATTAGCAGATTGCATGACGCTGTTTATTGGGTGACCACAAAAAACACTGAAAGGCTAAGACCCCACGTTGCGGAAACACAGCTTTTTTTGTTGCAGATATTGTTGCGGTTTTTTGAGCCAAAGCCAGGAGTGGATTGAGAAAAAGGTAGAAGTATAAGAGCTTCCTATATACAGTCATATGAAAAAGTTTGGGCACCCCTATTAATCTTAATCATTTTTAGTTCTAAATATTTGGGTGCTTGCAACAGCCATTTCAATTTGATATATCTAATAACTGCAAGTAATTGTATTCCCAAAAATAAGTCAATTTCAGAGGCAACTGAATAAGGTGTATCTCTTGGTTAGAGAATTCACAAATACGCACATTGGGATATCCAGCTCCTCCTGACATATGTATTACTGAATAGGGGTATGCCTGGAAGGGTCACTCTCTAATTTTTAAACATTACTTTTGTAGACCTGTATTTTAGCTGGTTTATTAAAAGACACATTTTAATGTACACATTAATTCCTTGATTCCTATGTAACTGTTATTTTTTATCAAAGGGGGTGTGACTTATAGAAGTGTTAAAATTTGCAAGATTGTGCTAAAATTTAAAGTAAACAGGTGGCATAAGGTACAGTAAAGTCTCCAAAATATAGAAAGATTTAGTAAATCTTGGTACATTGTCTACATGTTTTGTTTTTTTTAGTTTTACAACAGAATGGTAAACAAAAAAAAGTACAAATGACACTTACTAAAGTCTTATATGAAAGAAAATAAAACCAAAATAACTTGCACTATATGAGAGAGGCTCTGGCCAGATGTCTCTTATTCATACTATCCAGGATGGCTTTTAGACAAATCCTATAGTTTAGCTGGGAAATCTCACTTGTTAAGGTATGCGTAACATTTTGCACAGGGGCTACATTTTGTATTCAGCATACAATATTTATATATACTTTACACCGTCTGTAATTTAGGTAATTGGAACTTTGTACATTTTATGTCTTCCTAGAAATTATGTGATTTCTGTGAAGTGTCTCCCGACAAAATACTGATAAGCTTTGTGTCTGAGTTTGGCTAGTCTAGCTAGAAACACATAAGCTTATTTTTAATAAACTGGAAGTGCCCTGATACACAAGCTTTTAAACTCTTGTGTTACCTTTTCTCTGGTATACTGTGCAATTAATTTGGACCTGAAAATGAACAATGATTGAGTCTCAACAGCAAAAGACAAATGAGATTATGCCCTAACACCAATAAACCAAACTACAGAGACACCTCCATAGAAATATCATCAATTTAGCAATGATGACATTTCTTGAAATTATTAAAGTTGATGACTAGAGATGGGTGAACTGATTCGTCATGAGCCAGGTTCGACCCGAATATTCCAAATTGTTTGGTTTTTTATAAAAGCGAACAAATGCTGATTTGTCACCATTGAACAAAAGTGGACACCACATCTATTGTGTAGGAAAAATACAGAATAGAAACATGTCTTGTGAATCACTGACGTTCTGGTGCCACTTAACATTAGCTGACAGCCTCTCAGCCAAAAGTCAGTGGTAGGTAGACATTACAGTGCTGATATCATATACACTATATAAGGTACTGCAAGCAAGGACATGAGTCATAATAGTGATTGTGGATGTAGAGATGGATCTGTGATTCATCTCACTGTGTGATACAGAGAGAACTGAGTTCCTAAAAGATTACAAATAGCAATAGAGCTAGAGAATCTTAGTAATAGGAGAGTTTATTCAGATTTAATCAATTACAGGCATATTAGTGATAATCTGTCACTAATAACAGTGTAACTAATCTGAAAAAAAAAAGTCTCTGTTATTTGGCTGAGACCCCACAATGCGGAAACGCAGTTTTTTTTGTTGCAGGTTTTGCTGAGGTTTTTTTCAGCCAAAACCAAGAATGGCTACAAAAGGAATGGGAAATACAGTCATATGAAAAAGTTTGGGCACCCCTATTAATCTTAATCATTTTTAGTTCTAAATATTTGGGTGTTTGCAACAGCCATTTCAATTTGATATATCTAATAACTGATGGACACAGTAATATTTCAGGATTGAAATGAGGTTTATTGTACTAACAGAAAATGTGCAATATGCATTAAACCAAAATTTGACCGGTGCAAAAATTTGGGTACCCTTATCATTTTATTGATTTGAATACTCCTAACTACTTTTTAGTGACTTACTGAAGCACAAAATTGGTTTTGTAACCTCACTGAGCTTTGAACTTCATAGCCAGGTGTATCCAATCATGAGAAAAGGTATTTAAGGTGGCCAATTGCAAGTTGTTCTCCTATTTGAATCTCCTCTGAAGAGTGGCATCATGGGCTCCTCAAAACAACTCTCAAATGATCTGAAAACAAAGATTGTTCAACATAGTTGTTCAGGGGAAGGATACAAAAAGTTGTCTTAGAGATTTAACCTGTCAGTTTCCACTGTGAGGAACATAGTAAGGAAATGGAAGACCACAGGGACAGTTCTTGTTAAGCCCAGAAGTGGCAGGCCAAGAAAAATATCAGAAAGGCAGAGAAGACGAATGGTGAGAACAGTCAAGGACAATCCACAGACCACCTCCAAAGAGCTGCAGCATCATCTTGCTGCAGATGGTGTCACTGTGCATCGGTCAACAATACAGCACACTTTGCACAAGGAGAAGCTGTATGGGAGAGTGATACGAAAGAAGCCGTTTCTGAAAGCACGCCACAAACAGAGTCGCCTGAGGTATGCAAAAGCACATTTGGACAAGCCAGCTTCATTTTGGAAGAAGGTCCTGTGGACTGATGAAACAAAGATTGAGTTGTTTGGTCATACAAAAAGGCGTTATGCATGGCGTCAAAAAAACACAGCATTCCAAGAAAAACACTTGCTACCCACTGTAAAATTTGGTGGAGGTTCCATCATGCTTTGGGGCTGTGTGGCCAATGCTGGCACCGGGAATCTTGTTAAAGTTGAGGGTCGCATGGATTCAACTCAGTATCAGCAGATTCTTGAGAATAATGTACAAGAATCAGTGACGAATTTGAAGTTACGCTGGGGATGGATATTTCAGCAAGACAATGATCCAAAACACAGCTCCAAATCTACTCAGGCATTCATGCAGAGGAACAATTACAATGTTCTGGAATGGCCATCCCAGTCCCCAGACCTGAATATCATTGAACATCTGTGGGATAATTTGAAGCGGGTTGTCCATGCTCGGCGACCATCAAACTTAACTGAACTGGAAATGTTTTGTAAAGAGGAATGGTCAAAAATACCTTCATCCAGGATCCAGGAACTGATTAAAAGCTACAGGAAGCGACTAGAGGCTGTTATTTTTGCAAAAGGAGGATCTACTAAATATTAATGTCACTTTTCTGTTGAGGTGCCCATACTTTTGCACCTGTCAAATTTTGGTTTAATGCATATTGCACATTTTCTGTTAGTACAATAAACCTCATTTCAATCCTGAAATATTACTGTGTCCATCAGTTATTAGATATATCAAATTGAAATGGCTGTTGCAAACACCCAAATATTTAGAACTAAAAATGATTAAGATTAATAGGGGTGCCCAAACTTTTTCATATGACTGTATTTCCCATTCCTTTTGTAGCCATTCTTGGTTTTGGCTGAAAAAAACCTCAGCAAAACCTGCAACAAAAAAAACTGCGTTTCCGCATTGTGGGGTCTCAGCCAAATAACAGAGACTTTTTTTTTTCAGATTAGTGACACTGTTATTAGTGACAGATTATCACTAATATGCCTGTAATTGATTAAATCTGAATAAACTCTCCTATTACTAAGATTCTCTAGCTCTATTGCAATTTGTAATCTTTTAGGAACTCAGTTCTCTCTGTATCACACAGTGAGATGAATCACAGATCCATCTCTACATCCACAATCACTATTATGACTCATGTCCTTGCTTGCAGTACCTTATATAGTGTATATGATATCAGCACTGTAATGTCTACCTACCACTGACTTTTGGCTGAGAGGCTGTCAGCTAATGTTAAGTGGCACCAGAACGTCAGTGATTCACAAGACATGTTTCTATTCTGTATTTTTCCTACACAATAGATGTGGTGTCCACTTTTGTTCAGTGGTGACAAATCAGCATTTGTTCGCTTTTATAAAAAACCAAACAATTTGGAATATTTGGGTCGAACCTGGCTCATGACGAATCAGTTCACCCATCTCTAGTCATCAACTTTAATAATTTCAAGAAATGTCATCATTGCTAAATTGATGATATTTCTATGGAGGTGTCTCTGTAGTTTGGTTTATTGGTGTTAGGGCATAATCTCATTTGTCTTTTGCTGTTGAGACTCAATCATTGTTCATTTTCAGGTCCAAATTAATTGCACAGTATACCAGAGAAAAGGTAACACAAGAGTTTAAAAGCTTGTGTATCAGGGCACTTCCAGTTTGTTAAAAATAAGCTTATGTGTTTCTAGCTAGACTAGCCAAACTCAGACACAAAGCTTATCAGTATTTTGTCGGGAGACACTTCACAGAAATCACATAATTTCTAGGAAGACATAAAATGTACAAAGTTCCAATTACCTAAATTTCAGACGGTGTAAAGTATATATAAATATTGTATGCTGAATACAAAATGTAGCCCCTGTGCAAAATGTTACGCATACCTTAACAAGTGAGATTTCCCAGCTAAACTATAGGATTTGTCTAAAAGCCATCCTGGATAGTATGAATAAGAGGCATCTGGCCAGAGCCCCTCTCATATAGTGCAAGTTATTTTGGTTTTATTTTCTTTCATATAAGACTTTAGTAAGTGTCATTTGTACTTTTTTTTTGTTTACCATTCTGTTGTAAAACTAAAAAAAACAAAACATGTAGACAATGTACCAAGATTTACTAAATCTTTCTATATTTTGGAGACTTTACTGTACCTTATGCCACCTGTTTACTTTAAATTTTAGCACAATCTTGCAAATTTTAACACTTCTATAAGTCACACCCCCTATAAAAAATAACAGTTACATAGGAATCAAGGAATTAATGTGTACATTAAAATGTGTCTTTTAATAAACCAGCTAAAATACAGGTCTACAAAAGTAATGTTTAAAAATTAGAGAGTGACCCTTCCAGGCATACCCCTATTCAGTAATACATATGTCAGGAGGAGCTGGATATCCCAATGTGCGTATTTGTGAATTCTCTAACCAAGAGATACACCTTATTCAGTTGCCTCTGAAATTGACTTATTTTTGGGAATACAATTACTTGCAGTTGGAGTGACACAGTATTGAGTACACTAGTGTGTAGCGCTAATAATCAAAGAAAATAGGCAAAATTTACTACCTGAGGTTCATCACATGTAATTTTAGGCTCTGCAGTAGACTCAAAATAGACCCAAAAGAGTCAATAGTATTCTCTTAATTACTAGGTGGTATTATGGTTTAGACAATTCACCCAATTAGTCCATGTCAGCATCTATACAGTAGATGTGGATAATGGTAGTACATATATAGTATATATATAATATAGTAATATAATATATAATAATTATATAATAATAATATAATAATATATATAATTATATATTATATAATTATTATATAATATAGTATACAATAATATACTAATCAAAGATATTAGCCACAGGCAAAGTACTGCCCACAACAAAAAATAGCCTGCAGTTCCAGGTCTACAGGTTTTGTTCTGACGAGATCTCTGTGCCTCTCAGTTAAAGACCACTAAAGCGCTCTAATCCTGAAGGAAAGGACTATCGTTAATCGTTTTCTCAATTATCAACGCAATTCTCCCGCATTGTCAGCGGGTTCATCAGGAAAAACATAAAAAATATGAGTGAACCGATAAATTTGCACTTAAAACCACATTTCCTGGTGTCCTGATGGTGGATACCAGTACTTTAAATACCCGACGCTGTTCTCTGGATGCGGCGGGGTTTGTATAGCTGGCTCCCGGCTGCCAAACTCTGTCACCTTCTGATGACAGTCTCGGTCTGCCAGTAGGGGCACCGGACACACCTCCATAGAGAGGTGCATTATGGGGGCGGTACCTTGCCGCTTTTATTTACATTGCAGGATTGGATGAGTCCAGGTAAGTATCAATCTATGTTATGAGAAACTTTGTATACAGTGGATCTGTGGTTCTAAATCAAGTTGGCAATGTTATATTCTTTATTTACAGTTCAACACTGCAGAGGAGCATATAGTGTATTAGAAACTAAGCCCGTCTCTGTTAATAATACTACAGTGAGACATATGTAAATCAGAATATCAGGCAGTCTCCAAGATCGCAAATTTATCTCATTTTGATTCAGTGCATCTACGAATTCCCAAAAAGCCCCTTCAGGGTCAGTCCACAGGACAAGTGCATCTATATCTATAGATCTATATACCTATCTATATACCTCAACCACAACAATATCCATGGAGTCCATCTTTCGTACAGTTCGGAAAAAACTAGATGCTCCTCCCACCAGATGAGAAACAGATTAGCAAAAGTTGGTGCGGCGGAACTGCTCATAGCAGTTCCACACAGCTGGTGGAAGAAGCGGCCATTAAATGTAAAAAATTTCCAAGTCAAGATAAACTTCAGTAGTTCTATCAGGAAATCATTGTGGGAGGCTAGATGAATGCTCCTAGTGCGTAAAAAAGTGTCCAACATCCCTCGTCATGGGGCATGGAGATGTACAGGGCATCTACATCAAGGGAGGCCACAAATGAACCTGGCAGGATCTCTATTTCCTGTAGATGCTGAAGCACATCCATGGTGTCTCGGACATAGGAAGGGAACGCTGTGACAAATGGGCGTAGTACAGTATCAAGATATATACTGGCACCCTCTGTCAGGCTTCCTATGCCAAAACTATGGGCCGGACCCTAAGAGGGTCAAGTCACTTGTTGACTTTTGAGAGGCTTTCGAATGTCACAGTTACTGGGAAGTCAGATTTAATGAAAGCTTGTTCTTTTTTACTAATGACTCCTGTATCCAAGACCCTCTGTAAGATGTTATCTAATTCCAGCTCCTCCTGAAATATCTATTACTGAATAGGGGTATGCCTGGACAGGTCACTCTCTAATTTTTAAACATTACTTTTGTAGACCTGTACAGTATTTTAACTGGCTGATTAAAAGTTAAGTTTTAATATGCACATTAATTCCTTGATTTATATATGCCTGTATTGATAGTTTAATTGCTATAGGTTTTTTCACCCACTTTGTTTTTAGAATTTTATAAAAACTTTGTAGTGAGGTGTAAAAAGTGTCTAAGGCTGAAGACCCACATTGCAGAAACGCAGTTTTTTTTGTTGCAGATTTTGCTGTGTTTTTTTGAACCAAAGCCAAAATTGGCTACAAAAGGAATGGTAAATATTTAGGAAGCTCTTATACTTCTCACTTCTGCTTAATCCACTCCTGGCTACAACGGACACTCAAATTATCAGTCATGTGAATAGGCCCATTCACATTCAGATAAATTTATGAGGCTGAGTGACAGTAGTTAAAAAAAAAAGTGTCTGTCACGCAGCCAATATTCACTGTCATGTAAATACAGTATAGGGTAAGGAAACACATTTTCCACTGTAAATTGTCGGAGCAAAAACTACCTAAAATCAGGTGTTTTTGGCTTTAATTGACTTACATTTGAAATGCTGTGGGAAGGCTATTTTATGCAGTATATGGATGGAATTTGTTTAAATTCCATCCATTATCCTGATAATAATAGTTGGCTTTTACAAATGAAACTGCAAAATACTTTTCAAAAAGAGAAAAAGAGTCTATAATGCACCACTTCTATTTAACAGTATACACCTTAGTAATACATTTAAAACACTTTTATTCTAAACTAACTTCTCTAGGTATAGATAATCTTTATTTAAGCCAGTATAAAAAAATCTGCTCCATTACGGATTCTTTTTTTTTTCTTGCTATATAATGACATGTTAAAGATTTTATTTGATACCCAATTTATTATATTATTTATTATACTGTAGATCGCTGTCAAAAGCCTGAGAATATAATAGGAGCTCAACTAGAAGGTGAATGGAATGAAGACAACTACCCACCTGGTAAGGTAGCAAATTATGCCTGCCTCCCAGGATACATCCAAGATGGAACTATTAAAATGGCATGTGTGGAAGGAACTTGGTGGAATATTGCTAAAGGTCAATGCAAAGGTAATTCAAATCCAAATTTTCTAAATTTTCCATTGTTTTGTAGATGAAAGAAAGTAAATAAATATATGTATCTAGTAGACGTGACTTTGTGCAGCAAATAAAAAATGTGGCAGTTTTTAATGATTGGGAATTAGTGACCAAGGACCTATGTGCATCAAAAGGACTGACCCTGTTTCTTATCCACTACATTGAATATCTTGAGAATATCATGCAAGACAGCCCAGGAATTTACAGGAATTGGAGACTTTTTGCCAAGAAGAATGGGCAGTTTTACCATCTGAGAAAATAAAGAGCCTCATCCACAACTAGCACAAAAGACTTCAAGCTGTCATTGATGTTAGAGGGGGCAATACATGGTATTAAGAACTGGGATATGTGAACTTTTGAACAGGGTCATTTTGATGTTTTTGGTTGTCATTATGATTTAAAAAGAGAAAACACAGACGTTTGACAATAAATGGCTTTAACCAACCACAAACCATGAGTGGAGAAAAAGTTTTTGTGTTATCAGTCATATTCTCTGAAAAAAAGCCAAAAAAACAAAAAATCTGCCAGGGTATGTAAACTTTTAAGCACAACTGTATATACCGCAAAGTGCAAATTAACATATTTTGATCACTTTGCTTACCCCAAAAAATAACAATAAAAAGTGATCAAAAAGTCATATACACCAATAAAAAGTACAACTTGTCCTGCAAATAAAGACATATCTCCGTCAACAATACAATAAAAAAGTTATAGGCGTCAGCATATGGTGACCCCAGGAAAATCGCTCATTTTCAAAAAGTGACATTTTATTTGTAAAAGCGGTAAAATGTAATAAAAACCAATATAAATATGGTATCGCTGTAATCGTAATGAACTGCCGAACAAAGCTTCCATGTCATTTTTAATGAAGAGTGAACGCCATAAAAACAAAATGAAAAAAACTATGATAGAATTGTGTGTTATTTCATATGGACCCTCAAAAAACGTAAATAAAAGCTAATCAAAACATTGTATGTAACCCAAAATGGTGGCAAATGAAAGTAAAACTCGTCACAAACATTAAGCCCTCACATACAGTGGGGAAAAAAAGTATTTAGTCAGCCACCAATTGTGGAAGTTCTCCCACTTAAAAAGATGAGAAAGGCCTGTAATTGTCATCATAGGTAGACCTCAACTATGAGAGACAAAATAAAAAAACAAATCCAGAAAATCACATTGTCTGATTTTTAAAGAATTTTTTTGCAAATGATGGAAAATAATTATTTGGTCAATAACAAAAGTTCATCTCAATACTTTGTTATATATCCTTTGTTGACAATGACAGAGGTCAAATGTTTTCTGTAAGTCTTCACAAGGTTGGCACACACTGTTGCTGTTATGTTGGCCCATTCCTCCATGCAGATCTCCTCTAGAGCAGTGATGTTTTGGGGCTGTCGCTGGGCAACACGGACTTTCAACTCCCTCCAAAGGTTTTCTATGGGGTTGAGATCTGGAGACTGGCTAGGCCACTCCAGGACCTTGAAATGCTTCTTACGAAGCCACTCCTTCGTTGACCTGGCGGTGTGCTTGGGATCATTGTCATGCTGAAAGACCCAGCCACGTTTCATCTTCAATGCCCTTGCTGATGAAAGGAGGTTTGCACTCAAAATCTCACAATACATGGCCCCATTCATTCATTCATGTACACGGATCAGTCGTCCTGGTCCCTTTGCAGAGAAAAAGCCCCAAAGCATGATGTTGCCACCCCCATGCTTCACAGTAGGTATGGTGTTCTTTGGCTGCAACACAGCATTCACTCTCCTCCAAACACTATGAGTTGTGTTTCTACCAAACAGTTCTACTTTGGTTTCATCTGACCATATGACATTCTCCCAATACTCTTCTGGAACATCCAAATGCTCTCTAGCAAACTTCAGATGGGCCCAGATATGTACTGGCTTAAGCAGGGGGACACGTCTGGCACTGCAGGATCTGAGTCCCTGGTGGCGTAGTGTGTTACTAACGGTAACCCTTTGTTACGTTAGTCCCAGCTTTCTGCAGGTCATTCACTAGGTCCCCCTGTGTGGCTCTGGGATTTTTGCTCACCGTTCTTGTGATCATTTTGACCCCACGGGGTGAGATCTTGCGTGGAGCCCCTGATCGAGGGAGATTATCAGTGGTCTTGTATGTCTTCCATTTTCTAATTATTGCTCCCACAGTTGATTTCTTCACACCAAGCTACTTGCCTATTGCAGATTCAGTCTTCCCAGCCTGGTGCAGTTCTACAATTTTGTTTCTGGTGTCCTTCCACAGCTCTTTGGTCTTCACCATAGTGGAGTTTGGAGTGTGACTGTTTGAGGTTGTGGACAGGTAGTTGTGAATAAAAGTTATGACTTTTGGAAGATGGGGAGGGAAATATGAAAAAAGTCACCGAGCATTAATATACAAACTATCCTGCATCATTAAAGGGTTAAGGAAGCACGGTAGTTTGGACTTGAATGCTCAACAACTCTTTTCATATTTGCCTTCCAAAATTCATAACTTTTTTAATTTTCTGTCAACATAGATATGAGAGGACTTATTCTTTTTGGGATGAGTTGTACGTTTATTTGGCACCATTTTGGGGTACATACAATGTTTTGATTAGCTTTTATTAATGTTTTGAAAAAATATACAATTTTAGCAGTATGTTTTGCCTTTTGTTCCTCTGCATTAAAAATAACATGGCAACTTTTTCCGGTCATTACAATAACAGCAATATCAGATTTTTATTGATTTTATTTTGTTTTACCGCATTTACATAATTTTTGAAAAATTAACTTTTTTTACTGGAGTCACTGTATTCTGACAACTATAACTTTTTTTACTGTTTAGTTCAGGGCCCTGTATTTGAATGGCAAGTTGCAGTTTATATCAATATATGGAACCAATTTTTGGTATGCATGACTTTTTGATCACTATTTATTGCTTTTTTTGGGGGGGAAGCAAGGTGACCAAAATATATTTATTTTACGCTGTTCACTGTACAGGATAAATAACGCTATTTTTGGATAGTGCAGACTTATACACACATGGGAATACCTAACATGTTTGCATGTTTGTTTACTTTATTTTGTTTACATTATTTATTTATTTATTAAAAGGTGGGCTTTTTGAATCTTTTATTTATTTATTTTTATACTTTATTTTTACCTTTTTTTTTTTTTTCTTTTACATTTTTCTGTCCCACAAGGGGACTGGAATCTGGAATCTGCTGACTTCAGGGGATCTGAAAGGTGACAGGCTAAGGTGATCTTGCTCCCGAAGCACCCAGATGTTGTGATCGCTATTGACCATAGCTTCTGAGGGGCTAAGGACCGGTTCACATCTGCGTTTGGGTTTCCGTTCGGGGAGTCCATAACTTACGCTATTTTTTGGGAAAGATGTATGACTGTGTTTTTTTTTTTTTATATATACACATGATGGTTATATTGCAAAGAGCAATGGTTTTATATAAAATTAGCCCATTTTGGGTACTGCAAAGTGCAACAGGCTTGTTATTTTGGAGAAATATTTGTGGTTGTGTGTCTGTTTGAAATGTAATGAGGTGATTTATTTTTTTTTTTTTAAAGTTCCATTTTATGGGAGCAGAATGCCGCACCAAAATTACGTTGGTTTTGGAAGTAGCAATGATGGGGTTGTTTGTTTTATTTTCTTATTATGCCAACATTGTGCAGTGGCAAGAGGTACTGGCAGAATTGAATAAAAAATTGTGACATCCTGTCAGCATGCCTGCCACATGATAAAGAATTGACTTAATAAAAAAAGTCACCATAAATTATCCCTTTCAGGGAGCACATGCAGCACTGAAATGGAAAGGATTCTATAACCATGAGAACAGATCTTGTGACTCAGAATACAACCTGGATTATGCTGCTGTTTATTCCTGTATGGGAGCAAATGCCACCTCAACATTATGTTGGTGGAGTGACAATTTACATAATTTCAAGAAAAATTTGTGACACACTGTCAGCCTGCCTGGTCTACCAGCTGAAAAAGCTAGAATATATAATGAATTGGAAAGGATTCTTTGACCATGAAAACAGCACTTATGATCCAGAAATGAACCTGGATTATCCATGCATGGGAGCACATGTGTCACATTACAATTTACAGAATTTAATTTAAAAAAGTGTGGCACACCACCAGTGTGCCTGTGAGTTGAAAAGATTTAAAGAATTGAGTGTGGAAAGCCATCAAAAATGACCCTTTACTGGGTGCACATGCGGCACCAAGTAGTGACAATTTACAGGATTTCATGAAAAATTTGTGGCACATTATCACGCCTACCGGAAAAAAAAGAAAATAATAATAATAATAATAAAAAAGCTGAACTATTCTCCAAAAGTGATCACGATGAGGTAGTTGTTCTTCTTCCTCCCATAGTTATCTGCCCCATTGTTTCTGTGGTTTGCTGCATGTGTTACTCATTCATTGAATACTGCTGCTCAAACTGTCGCCCCAGCATGTTCAACTCAATGTGCGCTTCACCTTAGAGCCATGAAATGAGGGAGGGAGAGTATAAGCCATGGCTTGCCCTAGTGAAGTTGGGAGCAGGAAGTGGTCCAGTGTGGAGGGACTAGAGGAGGCAGATGGATCCTTGCTGGTGTTAAAACTGGGCCTTCACATACAAGGAAATGTGGCCTAGATTGTGGCCACTAACGCTCAAAACACTGACCCAGTGGGCCATGAACGCTGTGTATTGACCCTGTCCATAATTGCTGCTCCATGTGTTGACAGTGGTGTGCACCTTCTCCCAAATGGACATTTACAAAAAGTGGCCCAAATGGCAATATCAAGCAGGGACAGCTTTCCTAGAGAAGTAATGGCAGCGAGGTAATCTCCATTTAGACTGTGCGCGCCATCAGTTGACAAAATGCAGTGGAATCCGCTAAGTGACATGGCAATAACTGCACTGGAGTTAAAGTTGCAGACCAGTCAGATGACTGGGTGCAGATTGCTGTTTACTATATACACATTGCTTTATGGATGATGACTGATGTTGGTGTGAAGGAGGAAAAGATACTGACGGAAATGATAATGATAATGGCAATGACCATGTGCTCGGTGTGGGTGATCTTGGCCTGTTTTATACCAGTAGAAAATCAGCCTCCATCTGGCGCAGTCTCCAGGATTTTCCAGTTTTTACTTGTACCAGTAGCAGGTCGTGCACTTTACTACATAATTCTTAATGGGAAAGCTAATGGAGCGCTTGTCTATACCAACCAATCAGATTAGTAGTTTCATTTTCCTTGGACAGATGACAGCTGACACCAGGTTGGTTGCTATGAGCAACTGTCTCTTTTTCTTTTCCACAATTTTAGTTTCAATAATTTTTTATTCAAAATTTCAGAACACAAAAGGAAAAGGACAGTATTGATATACTTTCATGGCATACAATGAGAGTTTGATCAGATTTAGATACATTTTTCGATCCATATACCAATAAAACATAAAAGTTTATTTACAGAATACTATAAACAGTAACAGTAACAATTAGGCACATCTATTAGGCTACTATGAAATATTTCTGCCGTAATTTCTACTTATTTGACCTTCCAGTGCTTAGGAGACTTACACTCGCATTCCTAATGTCTGATACTTGCTTAAATCAGTATATATATATTTCCCATCTCTACTTCTCAACATAGTTGATATCCTTTATATCTATCCCTGGAGATTAGGTTACTTGGACTCTCTACAGCGATGCCGGCTCACACTATATTACAAATCAAGACTGAATCCATCTGTCCCAAATAGTCACAAAGTTGTGGAAAGAGTTGTTTCCCAAAGCGATAACCCTTTCGTAGGTGTAAGTATTATTAATGGCTATCAACAGGGACGGAATGGGCAGAGGGGCCGCTGACCTCCACCTCTGTACTAACAATAATTTGGCTATAGTCAAAATTTTACAAAGAAGCTTTTTGTACAGATTCAGCTCCCCCGGGATTCTAAGTAATAAAACAGCAAGGTGTGAGGTATAGGGAAGTTGGAAATTAAACAACTCCGAAAGTATATCAAAGACCTTGTTCCAATAATCATGAATTATGGGGCAATGTCCGAGGATATGAAAAAGGGTTCCCCTGCCTCCACATCCTCTCCAACACTTTCCAGAGACGGAGGGGTAAGCTAACTGTAGAACAGACGGGGTCCGATACCATCTTAGTAAAATTTTCATGGCTGTTTCTACATGGGTGCTACATTTCAAGGATAAATGGATCAGTTGGATTGTTTGTTGCCATTCATCCGAGGTAAAGGCCATTCCTAAGTCTCTCTCCCCATACCGGAACGGGGTAGATTTAGTAAAGAACGAAATTTCATCCATCTTATCATATAAAAACCGTAATCCCCTCATTTTAGTCGACAACCAAGTAAATATCATGTTATTATGAGGTAATTTCATTGTAGGGTTTCTGGACATGAAATGCAATATTTGAAAATGTTTAAGAAAGTCTCCCATGGGAATTCCGTATTTTTGTCTTAAATCCGTAAATGATAATGGTTGTTTATTATCGGAATATAGTTGGGAGACCTGAATAATCCCTTTCGACTCCCAACTTGAGATCCTTAAATCCTCAAACACCCAGGTCAAAAATGATAGAGGCATATCTGAGATATTTTTTTTTTTTTTTTTTTCCAAGATGGCGCCGCTGAAGTGGCTGCCTGGTCGGCAGCTCTGAGACTCTCTCTCTCTTATTTTTTCTTTCTCTGTCTGTTTTTTATCTCTCTACTTGGACTTTACACTATGAAGAAATGAAGAAACAAAGACTTGGAATTGGACCTTTGTGATACTTTTTTTTTTTTTTTTTTTTTTGTTTTTATCTGTCTTTTTGTCCTGCTGAAATGGGGACTCTTGTGTCTGCAGGCATTTCTTTTGTCTACACAAGAGAGAAATTACTGCAGCTTAGAGTCACAACAACAGGGCTGCATACCATTTGCCCACCCATCCCCCAAGAACTCTGGAGAAAGAAAAAGCGGGGGGAGGGGCTGCAGAGCAGGAACTCTTCAGAGGATTAAAAAGAGGCGTTACCGACCAACTGTTCCCTCCATCATTATGGGCAATGTGAGATCTCTTGCAAACAAGATGGATGAACTAACAGCGCTCACCAGGCACCATCAGGAGTTTCGGGTGTGCAGCATGATGCTACTTACAGAGACTTGGCTCACTGAAGTTACTCCTGACTCTCTGGTCTCCTTGGATGGTTTTAAACTCCTTCGGGCAGACAGGACAAGGGAGAGCGGTAAGAGGAAAGGAGGGGGGCTGGCAATGTTTGTGAATAATAGATGGTGCAATCCTAGACACATTGTGATTAAGGAGCAAACTTCCTGTAAGGACATTGAACTATTAGCTGTGAGCATGAGACCTTTCTATCTACCAAGGGAACTATCACATGTCATCGTGATAGCTGCATATGTCCCCCCCTCTGCGAAAGCTGACGCTGCCTGCGAGGTCCTACAAGCCACGCTGAGCCAGTTACAGTCTCAGCACCCCCAGGCCCTCCTTCTTGTGTCTGGCGATTTCAACCATGCCTCTCCATCATCCACACTTCCCAGTTTCACACAGTATGTAACCTGCCACACAAGAGACAACAAAACACTGGACTTGTTCTTTGCCAACGTGAGGGAGGCATATAACTCATCAGCCCTACCGCCCCTGGGAAGATCGGATCACAACCTAGTACATCTCCGACCTGTGTACAAGCCACTTGTACGTAGAGAACCAGCTGTCACCCGCACAGTGAGGATATGGTCCGAGGAGAGTGATGAGGCTCTGAGGGATTGTTTTGACACAACCGCATGGGAAGTTTTGCAGGATTCGTATGGAGAAGATATAGAAGGACTCACACACTGCATAACGGACTACATTAATTTTTGTGTGGACAACACAGTACCCACAAAAGTGGTGAGGTGCTTCTCCAACAACAAACCATGGATTAACGCTGATATAAAAACACTACTTAAGGAGAAAAAGATGGCATTCAGAACAAGAGATAAGGAGGGGTTGAGGGAAGTACAAAAGGAGCTGAGGCATCTAATCAGGCAAGGAAAAGCCAGTTATAAGGAAAAAATGGAAAAGCAAATGGAAAGAAAAGACATAAGGGGGGTCTGGGAGGGGCTTAAGTCAATTTCGGGTCATAAACAGTCGGTCTGCCAGATTGAGGCAGATGTTAACTGGCTTAATGAACTAAACCTATTCTTCAACAGATTTGATCACACACCAGCTCCTCCCACCCCAGAATGTCCTTCAGCTCCCCTCACCACAATGACTTCACCCCATTCACCCCATGTGGCTACTTCCCAACAGACCAGTAAATCCAGAAATCTGTCTTTATCTGACCACAGTCTGACCTTCACACGGGCCCAGGTGAGGAAGGAGATGAAAAAGATCAAGGCGAGGAAAGCCGCAGGGCCAGATGACATCAGTGCAAGGCTAATTAAGACTTGTGGGGACCAGCTGTGTGGTATAATTACATATATGTATAATATGAGCCTGAGGCAGGAAATAGTCCCTGAATTATGGAAATCTTCTTGTGTGGTACCAGTTCCAAAGAAACCTCACCCTATGGACCTCAACGACTACAGACCTGTAGCACTGACATCCGACTTGATGAAGATCTTAGAGAGATTGGTTCTCACACATCTTCGCCCTCTAGTGAGCCCCGCTATGGACCCTCTCCAGTTTGCTTATCGACCGGGCATTGGGGTAGATGATGCCATCATCCACCTTCTGCACAGGGCTCTGTCTCACCTGGAAAAACCAGGGAACACGGTGAGAATAATGTTCTTTGATTTCTCCAGTGCTTTTAACACCATACAGCCCAGGTTACTGAGAGACAAGCTGGGCCTTGCTGGAGTGGACCACCACCTCTCCAACTGGATCCTAGACTACCTCACAAATCGACCTCAATACGTGAGAGCCCAAGACTGTGTGTCAGGTACCGTGATCTGTAATACGGGGGCACCTCAGGGTACGGTTCTCGCCCCTTTCCTCTTCACACTGTACACTGCTGATTTTAGGTGCAACTCATCCAGCTGCTACCTACAGAAGTATTCTGACGACTCTGCAATAGTAGGCCTCATCACAGACGATGATGACAAGGAGTACAGAGAACTGAACTGGTTTTTTGTGGACTGGTGCCACCGGAACCACCTGAAGATTAACGCGGGGAAGACCAAGGAGATGGTGGTGGACTTCCGTAAAGGCAGATGCCCTCCAAAACCAGTGGACATCCTGGGGACGGGCATTGAGATTGTGAACACCTATAAGTACCTGGGTCTGCTCCTTAATAATAAGCTGGACTGAGCAGATCATATGGAGGCCCTGTACAGGAAGGGCCACAGCAGGCTCTACCTGCTTAGGAAGCTGAGAGCCTTTGGAATCCGGGGGGCACTTCTTAGGACTTTCTTCAACTCGGTAGTGGCATCAGCCATCTTCTTTGGAGTGGCCTGCTGGGGGAGCAGTATATCAACCAGGGACAGAAATAAACTTGACAAGCTGATTAGAAGGGCCAGCTCTGTCCTGGGGAGCCCACTGGACCCAGTGCAGGTGGTGGGTGACAGAAGGATACTGTCCGTGGTGAGCTCCATGCGGGAGAATAACTCCCATCCCATGCATGAGACTGTGATTGCGCTGGGCAGTACTGTCAGTGACCGACTGCTCCACCCTAGGTGTGAGAAGGAGCGCTATCGGAAGTCTTTCCTCCCCACCGCGGTTAGGCTGTACAACCAACACCGACCTAAGCGGAGATCATTACATACAGAGAACTGAAATATCTCTCTGCCTGTTAAATCCCCCCCCCCCCCCTGCTACTTCCTATCTGTCTGTTTGCTATTAATGTAATGCCTCTCACCTTGGAACATTCCTGTACATGTTGTATTTGTATTTGTATCTGCTTATCTTATCTTTGCTGCTGTAACACACTGAATTTCCCCACTGTGGGACTATTAAAGGACTATTATTATTATTATTATTATTATTATTATTATATTAAAATGCTTCAAAGGGCTTGATTTCTCATGAAGTATTTTCCATGCAGTTAGTGAAGCATGCATAACGGGGGAGAAGGACCCTGGCGCAGGAATATTCCAAAAGGGTAACCATAGCACATCCTCCAGTTTTAAGGGAGATATAAACAACTGTTCTATGTGGAGCCATGGAACCAAAGTGTCCATTGACTTCCACCTAGCGCATTGAATGACCAGGGACGCCACATAATAATTCCGCACCACTGGGACACCCAGCCCTCCCGCCGCTTTTTGTTTAAACAGGAAGCTTTTGTTAATTCTAGGTCTCTTTCCATTCCACACATACTTCGAAACCACCCTCTGTACCGTTTCAAAAAAGGAAACAGGGAGGAATATTGGGAGCGTGCGAAATAGGTATAGGAGTCTAGGAAGCAGTAACATTTTAAAAGCAGCTACACGTCCTATCTAGGAGACATCTGTTTTCGACATACGCTCAGTCTCGTCTTGCAATATCTTTAACATTCGTGTATAGTTTTGTTTGTAGAGAGACCCTGAAGAGGGAGTTACCTGTACTCCCAGATATTGAACACTGTCTTTCCTCCAGTCAAAATTATAAGTTGACTGTAGGGACTGGAGCAAAGAGGGGGGGGACATTTAAAGGGAGGGCCTGCGATTTAGCCCAATTTAATTTATAAAACGATAGTTGCCCAAAGCTATGAATGATATCCATGATACGAGGGATAGATGTTTGTGGGTTGGACAGGGTAAGAATAATATCATCAGCATAAAGCGATATGAGGTGAGTTTTGTCTCGTATATCAATACCTCCTACCTCCGAGTCCAATCTAAGTGTTTGGGCCAATGGCTTTATAGAGAGAACAAATATCAGGGGTGATAAGGGGCACCCCTGCCTAGTCCCATTAGTGATCAGAAAAGGGTCCGACACCACTCCATTGGTGAATACTCTCGCAGAAGGTGCTGAATATAGTGCCTCAATAGCTCCTAATATAGCCCCAGAGAACCCCATAGCTCTGAGCACCGAGAAAGCATACGACCAACAAATGCTATCGAACACCTTCTCAGCATCCAACGCAAGAATCACCTCCTCCACCCTCCGGGAACCAATGTAATGTATTAGGTTCAAAATACGCCTATTATTATTATACGATTGCCGCCCTTTGACGAACCCTACTTGGTCATGGTTTATCAAACTTGGGAGACAAACCGCTAATCTGGTTGCTATTAATTTAGCATAAATTTTCAAATCAGATTTCAGTAAAGATATAGATCTAAAATTCTGGGGGTGGGTGGAATGCTTCCCAGGTTTGGGCAGCGTAACCACCAATGCCTCTTGCTTCTCTTTTGGAATGGTTCCAGATTCGACCACAGCTGTCAAGAAGGACAACAGAGGGGTAAGTAAAATTGGAGAGAAGAGTTTGTAATATTCATTAGTAAGGCCATCAGGGCTCGGAGATTTATGAGATGGCAGCGACTTAATTATGGACAACAACTCTGCTGGGGTAATGGGTGCGTTTAGAGAATCCAGCTGAGCTTCAGTAAGTTTGGGTAGTTGAGCAGCTGCAAGAAATCGATCAACGTCAGATCGCGATGGGGGAACCACAGAGGAGTCCTCTGCTATATTGTAGAGGTTTGCATAAAAGGTTCTAAAGGCATTAGCGATGCCTCTTGGGTCATAGATTTTATATGTACCATCATCACTTTGAAGAAACGGGATCCTAGACTTCGCATGCTTTTGTTTAAGCTTGAAAGCCAGAAGTTTACCTGCTTTATTTGACTGGGAGTAATATGTAGCTTTCACCCGTTTCAAATTTTTCTCATACTTGTGTAGTAAACAAGCAGTCAATTGGTGGCGTAATATTGTCAATTTAGCTGCATTAGAGGGAGAAGGAGATTGTTTGTTACTAGTATCTATAAGTTTTATCTGAGTAAGTAATCGATCAATTTCTGCTAGTCTATTCTTCTTTTCTATATGTCCCAGGCGGATAAACGTTCCTCTAATAAAAGCTTTATGAGAATTCCACAATATGTCAGGGCCAGAGGCAGGGGGAGCATTCATCTGAAAAAATTCTTTCAAATCATTCTCCAAAGTTGTCTTAAATTTTGGGTGTGACATCAAAAATTCACTGCATCTCCACACATATGCCCTTGGGCATTCATACTTTTCTGCTAGGGTCAGGGTTATCGCCGCATGATCTGACCACGTTATTTGTGAAATGTCAGATTGCATGGCAAGGGGTAGAACAGACTGCTCAATTAAAAATAAATCTATTCGGGAATAGCTATTATGTACAGTTGAATAATAGGTGTAGTCCTTTTCCGTGTTATGTAGAATACGCCAAACATCAAATAATTCATGGCGCCACAGGGCTTGTGAAAAAGAAGGGTGACGCGGCGACAAACCAAAGGTAGTGTCTATTAGGGGGTCTGGAGCCAAATTGAAATCTCCCATCAGTAGTAGACATCCCTGTTTTCTCCTCTCTATTGCTCTCAGAAGTCTCCCCAAAAATGCCACCTGTCTCCTGTTAGGAGCATAGACTGATACCAGCGTATATGTAAATGAGATAAAAGGACCGTTCCCAAAAGGGATAAGGATCAGCGCTTGCTCCAATTCAGTCAAACGAATTCCTTTATTAGATACCAACACAGACGCGTTTCGGAGAATCTGCCCCTTCTTCAAGTGCATACAGGTAATACATATGTCTAAAACAAGCTGTCTTTTATAGTGTCAAAGTAAAAAAGACACACCCAAATGGGAGTGGCACAGCAGAGAAACACTTTTTTTTTTTATATAACTTTTCCCAAATGTCAAAATGACGCTAGCTCTATAGATCAACACATGAATGTTACCATATAAAAATAATGATGAATGCTACAAGAATAAAACAACTTTAACATGAATAACACATAATATAATAAATGACGAAATACATACATACTATATATGTAGTTTATACTACATTAAAGAGAAAAAAAAAAAAAAAAGAGAAAAAAATATATATAAAAAATCAATTCAAAAATAATGGAACGTACAAAAGTAATTACCATACCCACCCAATGTTTTTAAAATATCGACATATATCAATTCACGTATAATATATAATTTAACAATAAATAGTTAAAAATAGATACACAAATAAACACATATATATATACACACATATGCAATCACATACCTATATATATATATATATATATATATATATATAAATATACACATACATACATACATCCACATACACATAAATAAACATAAATAAGTAATTCATATAAACATAAAAACTTAGTATATAACCAATAAAAAATTTTTGTGTGACATCTTCCAATGCCTCATTTAGACCAACAGGACTTAGGGTATTGAGTTTATAAATCCAATACATTTCACGTTTTTTTAGAAGTTCAAAACGATTATGTTTATTGGCCTTTATTTGATCTATTGGAATAATTGTGAAATCTTTAAAGCTACAAGCATGTGCGGCTGCAGCATGTCTGGAAACACTATGTTTCAAGTAACCGTTATGGACATTTGATCGATGCTTATTTACTCTATCCCTCAGAGTCATTATAGTGTGCCCGACATACTGCAGCCCGCAGGTACATTCCAAAAGATACACTATGAAGTTAGATGAGCAATCTAGTCTGGATCTAATTTTGAATTTCTCATTCGTAGATTTACATACAATTTCTGTTACATTATGCTTAATATTCAGGCAACATTTACAGCGGTTATGTCCACATTTATAACTACCAAAAAGTCCCTCAAGATTTCCACTTTTGTTTTTTTGAATCTTAACCGTCCTGAGGCGACTAGGGGCTAGAATATTTTTTAAGTTTTGGCTCTACGGAAAGTGATTGTTGGATGTCCTGGGAGAGTAGTTTTCAAATACTCATCTTTTAATAATATGGGCCAATATTTTGTAAGAATTGCTCTGATTTGCAAATGAGTTCTATTGAAAGTTGTGATAAAATTATTCTTAAATGAATCTTTTTTAATTTTTGATTTAGGTTCTAAGCATTCTTTTTTGTGTAAGTGAGCTCACTTTTTTTCTAGCCCCCTCTATGATCTCATTAGGATAGTGTTTATTGCGAAAACGACCAACCAATATATCACTCTGGTCTCTAAAATCGGTGTCCCTTGTGCAGTTTCTTCGGATGCGCTTAAATTGCCCGAACGGGACGTTCTGTTTCCACTTTTTGTAGTGTAAGCTTCTAAAATCTAAAAGGCTATTACAATCTACTTCTTTAAAATGTGTTTTAGTAGATATTTGATTGTCTTTGCCTATAAGGACTAAGTCCAAATATTCAATTTCACTTGTGTTGGTTTTTCCTGTAAAGGAAAGACCCCAATTATTCTGATTAAGATAATCTGTAAAGGATTCAAATGTTTGAACTGATCCCTCCCATATAAATAGGAGATCATCAATATATCGTTTAAAATATATAATATTTTTAGACCATGGATGCTGCTGGTAAATATATCTATCTTCAAATTCCCCCATATATAGATTGGCATAGATGGGGGCAAAACGAGTGCCCATAGCTGTGTCTTTAACCTGTAAGTATGTTTCTTGTTCAAACTGGAAAGCGTTATGTTCCAAAATGTAGCGTATTGCCCTTATTATAAAATCTTTTTGAATATCAGGCATCAAAGTGGCTTTATTTAATGCCTGCTTTATAGCTCCTAATCCTTTAGTATGTGGAATGTTAGAATACAGAGAGGCCACATCAAGGCTGGCCCATATATAATTAGGTTTCCAAATTAGTGGGGTTAATTGAGTTATGACACTAGTCGAGTCACGTAAATATGAAGGTAAAATAGAGACCAATTTCTGTAAGTGTACATCAATATACTCAGATAAATTTCTTGTAATGGAGTTCATCCCCAATATAATAGGTCTTCCTGGGGGGATATAAATGCTTTTATGAATTTTTGGCAAGTGATAAAACAATGCCAAGGTAGGATTTATTACTGTTAGAAATTCTTTTTCTTTTTTAGTTAGGATACCTGAGGTAAAACCTTCATGTATAAGAACTAAGTATTCTTCAAGATGTCTACTAGTAGGATCTGACTTTCATTTGATATAGTGATTAGTGTCAGATAAAATTCTTAATGCTTCCTTTAAATAACATGACCTATTCTGTATCACAATCCCCCCACCCTTGTCTGCATTTCTTATAACTATATTGTTATTATGAGTCAAAGTTTGAATAGCAAGGCTCTCTTCCTTCGTTAGGTTTTTAGAACTATTATTCCTTTTTAATTTGCGAAAATCAGCTGCCACTAGTGCAAAAAATGTTTCAATAAAATTCCCTTTATGATGCACTTGGTTAAACTTAGATTTAGGCTTTAACTCCGTATGAATGGGATTAATATTTTGAGGATCATTATTTATAATTTCTGGTTCTACAGTGTTAGGAGTAGATCTGGCAATTATACTAAAATGCCTGCTTAAAGTGAGCTTGCGAACATAATTATTTAAATCTATAAATAATTGCAGGTCATCTAATGTTTGATCGGGGCAGAAAGAGAGTCCCTTTGATAAAAGGCTCTCCTCCGCCCCTTTTAGCTGATAATCGGATAAATTATAGATTCCCTTTTTCATGGGCGATTCTTTTTGGGATGAGGGCTGGTGAAATCCAATGGTTTTATCTCTATTCTTTCTTTTTCCTGCTCTACATCCCGTTTTTGTCTTCTGTATTTGGTGATGGGATATCCCTTATTTTTCGTTTCAAATTCAGTGGACTGTAATAATCGGAAATTTTTGTATAGAATGCTATTTCTTTGGTATGTATCGTATTGGTAGGTGTTATTGTAGGGGGAAGCCCTAAAAAAGAAACTGAACCATTAAGTGCAGATGGAGATTCAGATTTTTCCATAATTTTATCAATCTGTGTTAAAGAAAGTGGTGTGTTATACAATGAGTCCTCTAACTCACATTCTGTGGTGGACTCATTAGGTGAACAAGCCAGAATTGGTTGTGTCTGAATTGTTCCCAAAATATTATTGCCACTATTCTCACAGATTTGGTTTGTCAGAATCTCAGTTGTCATAGCATTTTTGGTATTTGAATTCCTCACCGGGGTATTAAATCCAAATTTCGTGGCAGGAAGTGAAAGTGATGTCACTTCTTGTATCCCTGAGAGGGATAAATCCATTTTAGTTGTTCCTTCTGTAGATTTGCTACTTGTACTATTTCAATATTGGTAGAATTTTTCAGATGTCCTTTCTTATTTATATTATGATGAGAGCTCCCAGGATTTACTAATGTTTGTCTAATCCCCTCACTATTGGTGATTATATTAGTTCTAAATGTTCTTTGGCGTATAGCTGTTCTTCTTAGGGATCTGGAACCAGCGTATATGTGACGTTGTTAAGAATACACACTAGTATTACAAATCGCCCCCCAGGGTATGCATATTGGGACAATAACTGAAATGCTACCGTATCCTTAATCCCAATCAATGCTCCTCTACGCTTTGAGGAATAATGGGCATGAAACACATGTGGGTATGACGGATGATGAACTCGAGTGGCGTCTGCTTTTAAAAGGTGTGTCTCCTGTACTGCGAGAATGTCACAGCTTTGAGCTCGGGCCTCACGCCATAAATTGGCTCTTTTTTGCGGGGGAGTTCAAACCCCTGACATTCATAGACATAATTTTAAGTACCATAATATAAGTTAAGGGATGCTCTAAGAATCCTTCCACATCTACCTATAACAAACAGAGCCAATGATAATGTGAAGTGGAGCTGTCTCCACGTTGTGTATTCATTTCGCCCAATGTGCCAAAACCAAGAAAGAAACAAACCGTACAAATTGCAGAACCAATGGATAGTCCATCTTAAAATAACCAGGAAAAAGAACGTGGTACAGCAGACCAACAGCTGTCGTAATCTTGGGGGGATAAGTTCAACAGCAGCGGACATATGTAGTCCAAGGTAGGATGAGTCTCTAGTTTGGTAGCCCTGTGGGTGGACGTCTCTGAGATTTCACTTGATGCCAACCATCAGACAAGGGATAGGGTGGTTGTTTGAGTGGGGGGGTCAACAATAGGAATGTTCCATTTGTTTAGCAGTGTTTTTCCTTCTTCCAGAGTTTTGATTACATTAACAAGGTCATCTCGGGAAATGATCACACGGACCGGGAATTTTCAGTCATGAAAAGAGCGGTGGCTGCCGTGTTATCTGACCAGACATTCGGTGGAATCCTCTGCAGCTACACTTCATACCAAAGCAATGCCCTGTATTTTCTCTACACAACAGAGTGCAAGCAGGTAAAAATGTCAGCATTGACAGCAGTCTTCCATTTACCACCACTTAGGCATACCTGACCTTCACAAATTATAATGTCCGCTCAGTGGCCCCACATAGTATAATGCCTTTTAGTGACCATGCAGTGGGCATGTCCATGGCATAACCTGTCTCCAACACTGGCCCTTCAGAAATTATATTATAATGCCCCCCTTCAGTTACCCCAATGTATAAAGTTCCCCTCCTGGTTGCCCCCACAGTTTCCTGTCACCCTCCAGGTTGCTTCCATAAAGTATAATGTCCAATAACAGCTCTCCATATAGCATGATGTCTCATAGTGGTCCTTCCACACAATATAATGTCTCACAGTAGCCCCTCCACACAGTATAGTATCCATTAGTGTCCCCTACGAATTTTCAAAAAATTTTGGGTTCAACCAAACTCAAAAGCTCTTACTTTCTATACAGGGCCTTGCAAAAGTATTCATACCCCTTGAACTTTATCACATTTTGTCACCTTACAGTGACAAATCTAAATGTATTTTATTGAGATTTTAAGTGATAGACCAACACAAAGTAGCAGATAATTGTGAAGTGGAATGAAAATGGTTTTCAAAATTTGAATCAAATAAAAATCTGAAAAGTATGACATGTAAAAGTATTCAGCCCCCCTATATCAATACTTTGTAGAGCCACATTTCGCTGCAGTTACAGCTGCAAGTCTTTTGGGGTATGTCTCTATCAGGTTTGCGCATCTAGAGACTGAGATTTTTGCCCATTCTTCTTTGCAAAATACCTCAAGCTCAGCCAGATTGGATGGAGAGCGTCTGTGAACAGCAGTTTTCATGTCTTGCCACAGATGATCAGTGGGATTTAGGTTTGGACTTTGACTGGGCCATTCTAACACATGAATATTTTTTTATCTAAACCATTCCACTGTAGTTCTGGCTGTATGTTTAGGGTCGATATCTTTCTGGAAGGTGAATCTACTTCCCAGTCTCAAGTCTTTTGCAGCCTCCAATAGGTTTTCTTCTAGGATTACCCTGTATTTAGCTCCATATATCTTCCCATCAACTCTGACCAACTTCCCTGTCTCTGCTGAAGAATAGCATCCCCACAGCATGATGCTGCCACCACCATGTTTCACAGTGGGGATGGTGTGTTCAGGGTGATGAGCAGTGTTATTTTTCCGCCACACATAGCACTTTGCATTTAGGCCAAAAAGTTCAACCTTGTTCTCATCTGACCAGAGCACCTTCTTCCACATGTTTGCTGTGTACCCTACATGGCTTGTGGCAAACTGCAAACGGCACTTCTTATGTCTTTCTTTCAACAATGGTTTTCTTTTTGCCACTCTTCCATAAAGGCCAGATGTGTGGAGTGCACAACTTATAGTTGTCCTGTGAACAGATTTTCCCACCTGAGCTGTGGATTTCTGCAGCTCCTCCAGAGTGACCATGGGCCTCTTGGCTACTTCTCTGAGCAGTGCTCTCCTTGCTCGATCTGTTAGTTTAGGTGGACGGCCTTGTCTTGGTAGGTTTGCAGTTGTGGAGCACTTTTTCCATTTTTGGATGATGGATTGAACAGTGCTCCTTGGGAGGCTCAAAGCTTGGGATAAGTTTTTATAACCTAACCCTGCTTTAAACTTCTCCACAACTTTATCTCTGACCTGTCTGGTGAGTTCCTTGGTCTTCATGATGCTGTTTGTTCACTAGTGTTCTCTAACAAACCACTGAGGCCTTCACAGAACAGGTGTATTTATACTGAGACTAAATTACACACAACTGGACTCTATTAACTAATTAAGTGACTTCTGAAGGCAATTGATTGCACTGGATTTTGAAAACCATGAATCAGTTTCATTACACTTCACAATTATGTGCTACTTTGTGTTGGTTTATCACTTTAAAATAAAATACATTTAAGTTTGTGGCTGTAAGGTGACAAAATGAAAAAAAGTTCAAGGGGTATGAATACTTTTGCAAGGCACTGTACTCTGGTGTCTCTCCTGGAGGCCCAGGGGAGGTGATTAAACATAACAGTGTTACTCACCTCCCCTGGGCACTGGTCTTCAGGCCTCTTCCGGTCTCAGACAGGTCATGAATGATATCAGAGACTGCTGAGGCCTGTGATTGGGCCTCAGCGGTCACGTCAGTGTCATTATACATCATGATGCCAGCGTGTCCATTGAGGCCCAATGAAGAGACCCCAGAGTATAATAACAGTAGTCCCATTTTAGATGTGTTCACTCCAAACGAAACTACTTGGTGAACCTCAGAAGACAAATCTCGCAAGATTTAACCAACAAATACTGTGTGCCACCTCCTCAGGGATTTGGCAATCTGCTGGCCGAGGCATCATGGTAGATGCCGCCCTGGGACTGTACTGCTGTTAAAAGCGGTCCCCCACTACCATAGGGCTCATTAAAGTGTTCCTGTTGCAGACAGTTTATGTGGTTTTTATAAATCAGATATAGACCTTGAACTCCATTACATTGCAAGCTAAACTGTGTCACAGAAATTGCTCCTCTGTGGTTTCATAGGTGTACCCTGTAAAGGACTTGACAAAGCCTTTATTTATACAAGGGCCCTAAACCCAGGGGTGTAGTTATAGGAACAGGAAAGAATGGCAGTCATACCTGGACCTAGGTGCATGCCCTATGACAAGGCATCACCTGGCATTTTGGCATTATGTTTATGATAGAAAAATAATATACAATTAAGGCGCAGAGTCGAGGATTTTTTAGGGTACATTCACATGTAGGACTCTGCCGCGGAACTTGGAAGATACCACAATGTACCGCAAAAGAATGGAACTGAAAAACCGGCTTAAGAAACTTGCACAACTCAACAGCGACATCTTCTTCTTAACAAAATGCAAAAAGGAGAGACTCATCCCAAAAGGCTTCAATTTATGTAACCCAACCCGACACACCTACAACAGCCGATATGCAGAACAACTATGTATTCGGACATCTGAAAGGCTGCGGAACAATATGATAAAAATTTCCTATAACAACAAAAGAAGAACACAGGAGGAGATACAGGCCCTGAAATCATCACTGGATAATGACACAGAGGAAATGAAGGAGAAACTCCACATATACTACCGGAAACTTCAGGACATGCTTATTAACAACAAAAAGAAAAAGCTCCACAGACTGAGACAAAAAGGCCTCATTACTACAACCACAAGTAACAGCCCAGCTCACCAAAGCTGTGTTGTGAAGCTTTCCTCCTATGAGCCAAACAAACACGAAATGTCAGTTCTCTCCAATGGTCTCTCCTTCTGCCCCTCAGCACACACTGACTATATCAAACTCTGCAATGATATGGAGGAATTTATCAGAAAAATGAGATTGAGGGAATATTTTTATGACAAAGACCTTCCATACAGCAGCAACTCTGAGATGGAACAGCCCATAAGGAATCCTACCAAAAAATCTACCTGGACCCCACGCCCTGGAACTAACTCAGCACTGGATAAATATATTGACTGTTTCAGAAGCAAAGTAAAATCAGAAATCCTAGAGAAACAAAAGAAACAGGTGCATAACCTAACCCTGCAGGAACAGAAGGTCATTTCACTGAAAGAAAATCAGGATATAATAATAAAACCGGCTGACAAAGGGGACGCAATAGTCATAATGAACACCTCAGACTATATCTAGGAAGCAAACAGGCAACTGTCAAATCTCATCCATTACTCCAAACTTGGAAGTGATCCCATAGAGGTCTACATGAAACAACTAAAGGATATGATCAAGAAGTTTCCAATCCAAGTCCAGAAGCAGGTAAAAGGGCTTATCCCAGAGGATCCCAGGCTGGGCTGCTTCTATATGCTCCCAAAGATACACAAAGATGGCAACCCTGGGAGGCCTATCATTTCTGGCATTGGGACACTGACAGAAAACATCTCGGGTTGGGTGGAAAATCTCCTGGAAACCCCTTGTCAGGGATACTCCAAGATATATCCAGGACACCACTGACCTTCTTAACAAACTGAATGCCCTGGGCCAACTACCTGAGGGTACCATTTTGGCCACCATGGATGTGGAATCCCTGTATACCAACATTCCCCACAAGGATGGAGTTGCAGCATGTCGGGTACACCTGGAAAAACAAAACCTCCCAACAGAATCAGTAACGCAGCTCATACAATTCATCCTTAGCCACAACCATTTTACCTTTGGAGAGGATCTATATCTACAGCGAATGGGATCTTCATTGGGGACCAGATGTGCACCCCAGTATGCAAATCTCTTTATGGTAGAACTGGAAGGAGCATATTTATCAACATGCACCACCAAACCTATATACCACAATATACATTAAAGACCACCGGCTACTCATATCAATATACCACAAACCCACAGACAGAATGGCCTACCTGAGAAACGACAGCTTCCACCCCAAGCACACAAGACAATCTATTATTTACAGCCAGGCTATACGATACAATCGTATTTGCTCCGACAAAGCAAACTTGCACAAGCACCTCCTGCATCTGAGGACGAAATTTCTCTGATTGGTATACAAACCAAAAGTGACGGACAACCAATTAAACAAAGCGGCCGCCAACAGAGACAGTCTACTCACATATAAAGAGACCCATTATAAAGCCCGAGTGTCCCTAGTTGTCACCTACAACCCACAGCTGGAGATCCTACTAAGGATTGCCAAGGAGCTCCAACCTGTGCTACATAGGGTCAACAGACTCATGGACATATTTCCAGTCCCCCCCTCTCCTCTCCTTTCCTTTCGGCAACCACCAAACCTGAGGCGTATTATTGTTCAGAGTGCCCTGAAAGCCAAAACTGAAAATGGCACCTCACCTTGCCTGCAAAACAGGTGCATGACCTGCAAGCACATACACACCGCTGACAGTGTACCTATCCTACAGTCACAACAGGTGCACAGAATTAGGGGGACATTTCCTGCAGGTCTTCCAATGTGGCGTATCTCATAATTTGTGTGCAATGTCCCACCACAGGCCTCTATGTGGGGGAAACAGGGCAGAGACTTAGTCAACGCATGAACTCACACAGATTCAACATTAACAGCAAAACAGATCTCCCAGTGGCCGCACATTTCTCTGGAGAAAACCACTCTATTGAAGATTTGCGGGTTGTGGTTTTAATGGTACATTTTAAGACGCAGAAGGAGAGGAAAGAATGGGAGTACAAGTTTATGAAAAAATTTCAAACTCTGAAATTTGGACTTAATATTCATACCAGTTTCATGTCACACTATGTATGAACTGTGATTTGGACTTAATATTCATGCCAGCTTCATGTCACACTATGTATGAACTGTGAGGGTCACAAATCACCTCCTGATAACAAACAGATAACAGATCCCTCTGTCACGCACCATAACTTTCCAGATTGTTTATTTTTTGACTGGTTGTAAATAACTTCTCTACTTAGATTGCATTTTGTTTTTTTAAGGACACTAAGATCCTTTGAAGGCCCATGTCTATAGGGTATAAAAAATCTGTGAATTTTCAGTTTCTTGTATAACACCATGTCTGATGAAGGGAGCTAGTACTTCCGAAAGCTTACTATAGTATATTTACTATATACTATACTAAATATACTCAGTTAGCCTCTAAAAGGTATCGCCTGATTCACTCCTAGGCGGATTTGGGGCAGATTCTGCCCCGAATCTGCCTCTCATTGTTTTCAATGGGAGGCAGAGATCGCAGCGTCCCGCTCGATCATGCCATGGCTTTGTGGCTGGGGAGTCCCTGCTGATTAGGCCCATTCATCCAGGCCTAATCAGCAGAGGAAAGCCACCACTCCTAGGGTATATTCAGACATAGCAGCTATGCAGCAGTTCTTGCTGGAAACCATTAGTGGATTTACCACAAATTACTGCAGTTCCACAGTTAGCAGAAGTAAAGTTTTGTGAAACTGTGAAACTGTCAATTGGTAGTAAAACCATGTCCCCAAGCGGACCCGAAGAACAAAAACCCAAGCGCTAGCATGAACCTAGAGTAAGAGAGGTGGTTCTGAGTGACTGAGCTAACTTTATAATCATCACATGCCGTGCCCAAGTAAGGCAGAGGGTTCATATGGAAGTTAAATAACTTCATTACTAAGACTGTGGTCACATTGAGTTAGGGGCTACATTCCACGAATACCATACGAATACCATACATACATACAGTTGCATACATCACTCATAGGCCCTCACACTTTTTTCTTTTATTACAGACACCTCCGGAGCCATTAGCAAAGGGGGACATGACTTTGGGATGGGGGAACCAATAACTCCTGCAGTTTCTTCTTTGTGCAGTAGTTGTGTAGATTTATATAGGCTGGTTCAGCTTTAAGAGTAAATGTGTGTATATTCAGACTTGGGAGTATACAGTGCCTAGTGTGTTACTGTAAGGAGGGAGAAGTTTAGGAACAGATGTAACTTCCTGTCTTATTCATTTTATCCTCTTTCTCTCAGCACAAGGACTGGAGGAAACATGTCTGCAGAATCAGGGATTATAATATTGGGGTTTATCACCTCACACAACACTGGTGTGACCACATTCACATTAGACATCACTACTAGTTTAGTATCGCCATTCTACATCATACTGTATATGCTTGCAGTATTACCTCAGGATTTATCCTGTCACATAGTCCCCTCATGTATTTACCTCACACACTGCAGACATGGCTGATATATCATAGATTACAACTGTATAATGCAGATTGTTCATGAGTCCTGAAGACTGAGGGGCTCTCTATGGTGGAGCTGGGAGGTCACATGTAATGGAGACACTGTGGTGAGAGAGGGACTGCATGGTCTGAAAGTAGGGGATCAGATATACAGTGTGGTGATGTTAATGGAGACTGCACTGATAATCCCTGTATATGACCTCTGTCTCTGCGCTAATACTGATCATGCTGGGGATAGGTTAATGCTAATAATTTCTATTTGACCTCCTTCTCAGGGCTGTATACGGGTCATAATGTGTATACTGGCCATACCGTATACAGGTTATTTTTAATTGGTGGGTCCTTGGAGTTGGTTGAAATTTTCGGGGGTGGGGAAACATGGTGGTTGGTTTCCCCTAGGATTAACTGCTGTTTTGGTCTGGCTGGTCTTTGGGCTCCTGATGGGTGGTGTCCCGGGGAGTGGTTTATTATATATGGTACACTGCCATTCTGTGTGTTATGGTGCACCTGAGCCTGTGGTTGCGGCTGGGGGTAATTTGGTGTGGTGGAACAGATTGGCGGCCAGACTTTTGTATCTCCAAGGTCCTCCCCCTCAAGAAGAAGCTTTTTGTATCTGGAAAAGTTAAGTGCTGGTGTTATTATTTCCCCTTCCAATATATGGCATCTAATGATCTTTATGTGACCTCCATATCAGGGCTGTATACTGAGTCCTGTGTGGTTATATCGCAGCCTTCTGTCCCTTTATACATGCTGTCCTGCTGATGTTGCTGCCTATAAAATGTCCGCCCTTTCCTCATGTAGCTATTTCATCTTCCATTTGGAAATTCATCTATTACCTAAAATGGTGGATGGTATAACATTGTGTAGATTACGTTGGGCCTTATCTAGATGTTTTTTCACAGTCTTCTAGCAGAATATATTATATCTAGATCATATTTATACCTCTGACAGGTGTTCATGGAGGGCTCAGCACATGGTGGGGATATGGATGGCCTGGGTGCAACTTACTCTGTAGGATACACAGATTTGTATAGTTTTATATCCATGTGTATACGGTGATATACTGACCGCCATGTTGTATTCTGACCTTTGAGTCTCCACCACATGTAGATAACGGATATCAGACAAATACTGCATCTGATTATTGCATTTCTTACTCTTCATGTGTAGCCGGTGACTTAGGAGCATTTACAGTCTGTATCCGGATAAGTATATGGATTACTATTCTTAAATGTTACTATGGCATCATATAATGCAGCAGCTCCCATCCCAGACTATGACATATACTATGTGAGGGGTTATTTCTCAGTGGTGTCCTATAATAGTATAATTTTCTACCCACTGACAGCTGCTAAGTCTTTCTTTATTACCTACATGCCTCTGGATTATTCTGGAGCTAGTATAACTTAATATTATAGCTTATACAGTATTTAGGGTGAGCTATCTAAATTAGTATTATTTCTTTTAAAGGACCTTTAATTCCATGGTGCTGTATATATATATATATATCTATATAGGTATTTACATACATAGTGCCAACATAAGTACAATACATACATAGCTAACTAGCTGAGTGATCTAGTACAAGTGGAAGAGAGGACCCTGCCTGCCTGGGCCTCCAATCTTTAGGCCAGTGTTTTACTCTGTTATTGTCAGTGGCCTTACCTTATTATGTAACCCCATGGGGCAAGGGTTCTTAGGATTGGGATGCGTACAAGTGCCTCCAAGCCAGTGTGTAACTGTTGTTGGTTTGGTTTGGTATACACTAAAAACATGTTTTTGCCATTTCTTGACTGAATGTGCTTAACAGAATGTAATATAGTTATTTACTGATGTGTTTTCTTAATACTTTAGCTTAAATATAATCCTACACTATAGCTATTGCTGTGCATTTTAATTTGCACTATTTACAATAAATATATATTGTTATTTTTTATTGGGTCCTTGAAGTTACTTATTTGGCCAGTAATGGGAAACCATCTCAAGTGTAGCCCAGTGCAGGGGTAACCATTGGAGGTATGGCCCCCTGGTGTGGAGGGGTCAGCATCGGAGGTATAGCCCCCTGGCGTGGAGGGGTAACCATCGGAGGTATGTCCCCTGGTGTGGAGGGGTAACCATCAGAGGTATGGCCCCCTGGTGTGGAGGAGTAACCATCGGAGATATGGCCCCCTGGTGTTGAGAGGTAACCATCAGAGGTCTGTACCCCATGGTTTCTGCAAACCAATTATTCATTTTAAAAAGACCCTGTTAGGATAAGTCCCTAGTGTCATGGCTATCAGTTTTCACATGCCTGTCCAATAAATTGAGCCCTCCGAGCTGGTGGTGGCTGCGGCAGGAGGCAGAGAAAAATATAAAAAAAAAACAAAAAAAAAAACAGGCATGTTTTTGATAAAAATCTATAGCTTCAAGGACCATTTCTGTTGACTTGTAATTTTTCTTGGTGAAGATATATGACCATTTATATTGACCAACTCATATTTCTCTTAAGGTTGTCGACAGTGTGATACACCATAGATGCAGTAGAGTGTCTGTTGCAGCCAGCTAGCAAATAGAGGCCAGTACTGCTTATCATGATAATCCCACACTCTGCATGCAGGAGCTATATAGTCCTGTAGCCCCCTAGTGGAACGGGCAGCATCAGGATGGTGCTGGCCCAGGTCCAGCAAAAGAGAGAATTCTCAGCTTTAAATTTCAGTCTGGATGCCCTTGGGTCGGTGCATGCGTCTAAGGGTAAAAGTCATCAAGTGCTCTGAAAATGATGGGGAGATGACATCAGAGGATCTCTCACTGCCTTCAAAGACTCCTGTAAATCAAGCAGATCATTGGCTTATTCTCATCATTATAAGCATCATTTATATGCCTTGTTTTACTGTTGATGTGGTTGGGACCCATCGAACAAAAATGGTGAGGTTTTACACTACAGTAAGGGCTCTGTGGTTGTTGTAGTATCTGGAGAAGCTGATGCACAGCAAGTATTTTTCTCTTCCCTGCTTTATACTCTCTGTCTTTCCTGGCAGTATAAGTGGGTATAGGGTTGCCAATGAATATAAATGGACAGTTCTAGTTTTTTAGTGGCAGAGGTATTCTTTGACGAGGTGTTATCTCATACATAGTATATATATCTATATCATTTGTTTACAGTTACCACCATAAATGGTAACCCACATCACATAAGTGGGATGTATATACTTACTGTATATGCATAAATGGTTGGCAATTATTCGTTTGTGGTATGGCAGAATCCCCTTTGTATACTGGTTTATGGTAATTTCAGTATCATAGTCTATTTCTCTTCTGTAGTTTCTAAGTACAGCCAGATCACTTAAGTTGCATTTTCAGCAACATTCATAGTTTAGTTCAACTGGCTTAACAATTTCCTTTATCCATCACAGTGGCTAAGGTATATAGTAGAGAAGATGGTATAGGACTTGTAGTATATAACATTTATAGAGGGCTATTGCATGCCTAACCAGTTTGGTGGCGGTCGAGTCCATTTAAGGTGTCAAATGGTCTCTTCTGTGGCGGTTGAGGAGTCAGGTGGAAGTTGCAGGCAAGTTATTGTGGACTTATTTTAACTAATAGAGGAGGTTATACCTCATGGTGGTGAACAGGCTTAGCTTTGGAAATGGCCAGCCTGAAGGATGTCGTAATAGTAACGTCATCCAGGGGTGGGCACAGTGGTTAAGCACAGAGTCATTGGTGCCCTTAAAGTGTACTGGCTCTGCTAGAATCGCAAACCAGAACGTGCCGCCCCTTTATTGCTGTCTGGCCATGAGTCCCAATGGTCTAGCACTTCACCTGACTCCTTCTGTGATTATTTTAGTTCTGTGATTTAAATAAAGCTGTGGCCATTTTGACACCCAAAATAAAGTGTTTTGTGTGTTTATTCCAAAGTCAATACTTACTGTAGTTTGGGTGGTTTTAAGGAGGAGTGAGGGTCCATCCCATATCCAAAAGTCATGTATAGAAAAGCATGGTTATAATGAACGCTTATGTGATGCCAAAAGAACGCTTATGTGATTTCCATCTGAAACTATGAAACTGCTCATAGTACACACCAGGTACTGTATATTTCTCATCATATACACTGAAGAAGTACTCCAAATGTGGTTTCAACAGGGTCTTAAATAAATGAATATAGTAGGTAAAAGATATGCAATTTGTTCACATTCCTTATGCTAGGTTCACACTAGTGTCAAGGTGTCCGTTGTTCTGGTCCATCGGACCACTAAAATAGCAGACAAGAACGAAGCCCATTGACTATAATGAGGTCCTTAGGGTCTCCATTCATTTAAACTGAAAATGCTGGCCAAAAAGTCGGACTTGATGGACTCGACACAGATTTGAACCAGCCTTACCTGTATCTATTATTAGATTTGTATAGACATACTAAATCATTTAATACAATAATTTTTCAAGTGTTTTTAACTGTGTGCAAGTGTACCTAGAACTGCTGTGTTAAAGAGCAGTCACACTGAGTATTAATATTACATTTCTCTTTTTTCTTTGCAGTATTTTTTCCCATCCCTGCCTAACACTTTTGCACACTACTGTAATTGAAATAAATTATATTATAACCTAGACTGCAAGATGTTATATGCATCTCATATTTTCAAACCTACCCAGCATCTTTTCTATTTACTTTAACCATTTATTTGGCTACTATCTTTTTATTACTTCAAATTAATATTAAAGTGTCCATCCCCAATATAGACAAAATAACATAGAATTCATCAAATATTGGCTATACTAGAAGATTAAAAAAAAATGACTGCTGGTAGTCAAAAAATTTTAAGAATATCTCATTAATAGTCTTGGAAACAGTAAATTTACAGAGTGGATTGGACAGCTAAAAATGCTGAGGCGCTGGCTCGTCCTCCTCTTGACATCTTCTGGCACCTGCGCAATACAGCCGGAGTGCTGGCATGCCGGCATTCTGGCTCTATTGCACAGGCATGGGAGGCTGGCAGACGTCAAGAAGTGGAGGAGCTGTCCCCCCCAGGAGGAAGTGGTCTCCCATGCCCAGAAAATCCGGACAGAAAGACAGGTAAGTATGATGGGGTGGGGGGTTAGTATTGGTAATGTTCCGTTTCCGGAAACAGGGAAACGGAACGTCACCGGAAAATCTGAAAATGTGCCTGGGGCAGTCACATGACCTCCCCGGTGATCTGGGTAAATATAGATTTTTTTGTAAAGTAAGTAAGTTAGAAGTTAGGTGTGGGGGGGGGGGGGGAGGGGGTATCAATCAACTTTCTTGATAACATCTCTCTAATTAGTATTTACTAATCTGAGATGGAGATTTTTGTTATAGTCTTTGACTGCCTTTGGATGGCGATCTTGCATTTAGAATAAGTCCTTGTGCATGACCTTCTTACCCCAGGGTCATGACCTACCATAACAACCAACAATTATCTCAACTTAAGCTCTCTGAACAATCACATCAACAAAAAGAAAAACCACGAGAACATCCACATTGATAAAATGATAAATATTTATTGAATCACATCACATACAGTGGGGAAAAAGTGTATTTAGTCAGCCACCAATTGTGCAAGATATCTCACTTAAAAAGATGAGAGAGGCCTGTAATTGACATCATAGGTAGACCTCAACTATGAGAGACAAAATGAGAAAACAAATGCAGAAAATCACATTGTCTGTCTGATTTTTAAAGAATTTATTTGCAAATTATGGTGGAAAATAAGTATTTGGTCAATAAAAAAAGTTCATCTCAATACTTTGTTATATATCCTTTATTGGCAATGACAGAGGTCAAACATTTTCTGTAAGTCTTCACAAGGTTAGCACACACTGTTGCTGGTATGCAGATCACCTCTAGAGCAGTGATGTTTTGGGGCTGTCGCTGGGCAATACGGACTTTCAACTCCCTCCAAAGGTTTTCTATGGGGTTGAGATCTGGAGACCTGCTAGGCCACTCCAGGACCTTGAAATGCTTCTTAGGAAGCCACTCCTTCGTTGCCCTGGCAGTGTGCTTGGGATCATTGTCATGCTGAAAGACCCAGCCACGTTTCATCTTCAATGGCCTTGCTGATGGAAGGAGGTTTGCACTCAAAATCTCACGTTACATGGCCCCATTCATTCTTTCATGTACACGGATCAGTCTTCCTATTCCCTTTGCAGAGAAACAGCCCCAAAGCATGATGTTGCCACCCCCATGCTTCACAGTAGGTATGGTGTTCTTTGGATGCAACTCAGCATTCACTCTCCTCCAAACACGATGAGTTGTGTTTCTACCAAACAGTTCTAATTTGGTTTCATCTGACCATATTACATTCTCCCAATACTCTTCTGGAACATCCAAATGCTCTCTAGCAAACTTCAGATGGGCCCGGATATGTACTGGCTTAAGCAGGGGGACACGTCTGGCACTGCAGGATCTGAGTCCCTAGTGGCGTAATGTGTTACTGACAGTAGCCTTTGTTACATTAGTGCCAGCTTTCTGCAGGTCATTCACTAGGTCCTCCGTGTGGTTCTGGGATTTTTGTTCACCGTTCTTGCGATCATTTTGACCCCATGGGGTGAGATCTTGCGTGGAGCCCCTGATCGAGGGAGATTATCAGTGGTCTTGTATGTCTTCCATTTTCTAATTATTGCTCCCACAGTTGATTTCTTCACACCAAGCTGCTTGCCTATTGCAGATTCAGTCTTCCCAGCCTGGTGCAGGTCTACAATTTTGTTTCTGGTGTCCTTCCACAGCTCTTTGGTCTTCAACATAGTGGAGTTTGGAGTGTGACTGTTTGAGGTTGTGGACAGGTGTCTTTTATACTGATAAAACTTTCAAACAGGTGCCATTACTACAGGTAATGAGTGGAGGACAGAGGAGCCTCTTAAAGTAGAAGTTACAAGTCTGTGAGAACTAGAAATCTTGCTTGTTTGTAGGTGACCAAATACTTATTTTCCACCATAATTTGCAAATAAATTCTTAAAAAAATCAGACAATGTGATTTTCTGGATTTGTTTTCTCATTTTATCTCTCATAGTTGAGGTCTACTTATGATGTCAATTACAGGCCTCTCTCATCGTTTTAAGTGGGAGAACTTGCACATTTGGTGGCTGACTAAATACTTTTTTTCCCCACTGTACATGTATATAAATTCATACACAATACAAGTAGGGCAATATACAAGATAGAGCAAATACCAATGCAGTAATAAGTAAAAAGCAAATTCAATAAAAACATATACAAGTACAGTGCCTTGCGAAAGTATTCAGCCCCCTTGAACTTTTCAACCTTTTGCCACATTTCAGGCCTCAAACATAAAGATATAAAATTTTAATTTTTTGGTGAAGAATCAACAACAAGTGGGACACAATTGTGAAGTGGAATGACATTTATTGGCTATTTTAAACTTTTGTAAAAAATAAAAAACTGAAAAGTGGGGCATGCAATATTATTCAGCCCCTTTACTTTCAGTGCAGCAAACTCACTCCAGAAGTTCAGTGAGGATCTCTGAATGATCCAATGTTGTCCTAAAGGACTGATGACGATAAATATAATCCACCTGTGTGTAATCAAGTCTCCGTATAAATGCACCTGCTCTGTGATAGTCTCAGGGTTCTTTTTAAAGCGCAGAGAGCATCATGAAGACCAAGGAACACACCAGGCAGGTCCGTGATACTGTTGTGGAGAAGTTTAAAGCTGGATTTGAATACAAAAAGATTTCCCAAACTTTAAACATCCCAAGGAGCACTGTGCAAGCGATTATATTGAAATGGAAGGAGTATCAGACCACTGCAAATCTACCAAGACCCGGCCGTCCCTCTAAACTTTCATCTCAAACAAGGAGAAGACTGATCAGAGATACATCCAAGAGGCCCATGATCACTCTGGATGAACTGCAGAGATCTACAGCTGAGGTGGGAGAGTCTGTCCATAGGACAACAATCAGTCGTGCACTGCCCAAATCTGGCCTTTATGGAAGAGTAGCAAAAAGAAAGCCATTTCTCAAAGATATCCATAAAAAGTCTCGTTTAAAGTTTGCCACAAGCCACCTGGGAGACACACCAAACATGTGGAAGAAGGTGCTCTGGTCAGATGAAACCAAAATCGATCTATTTGGCCACAATGCAAAACGATATGTTTGGGGTAAAAGCAACACAGCTCATCACCCTGAACACACCATTCAGGTCCCCTTGAACTTTTCAACCTTTTGCCACATTTCAGGCTTCAAACATAAGGATATAAAATTGTAATTTTTTTGGTGAAGAATCAACAAGTGGGACACAGTCGTGAAGTGGAACGAAATTTATTGGATATTTTAAACTTTTGTAAAAAATAAACAAATGAAAAGTGGGGCGTGCCAAATTATTCGGCCCCCTTAAGTTAATACTTTGTAGCGCCACCTTTTGCTGCGATTACAGCTGCAAGTCGCTTTGGGTATGTCTCTATCAGTTTTGCACATCGAGAGACTGAAATTCTTGCCCATTCTTCCTTGGAAAACAGCTCGAGCTCAGTGAGGTTGGATGGAGAGCGTTTGTGAACAGCAGTTTTCAGCTCTTTCCACAGATTCTCGATTGGATTCAGGTCTGGACTTTGACTTGGCCATTCTAACACCTGGAGACGTTTATTTGTGAACCATTCCATTGTAGAGTTTGCTTTATGTTTGGGATAATTGTCTTGTTGGAAGATAAATCTCCGTCCCAGTCTCAGGTCTTTTGCAGACTCCAACAGGTTTTCTTCCAGAATGGTCCTGTATTTGGCTCCATCCATCTTCCCATCAATTTGAACCATCTTCCCTGTCCCTGCTGAAGAAAATCAGGCCCAAACCATGATGCTGCCACCAACACGTTTGACAGTGGGGATGGTGTGTTCAGGGTGATGAGCTGCGTTGCATTTACGCCAAACATATCGTTTTGCATTGTGGCCAAAAAGTTCGATTTTGGTTTCATCTGACCAGAGCACCTTCTTCCACATGTTTGGTGTGTCTCCCAGGTGGCTTGTGGCAAACTGTAAACGAGACTTTTTATGGATAGCTTTGAGAAATGACTTTCTTCTTGCCACTCTTCCATAAAGGCCAGATTTGTGCAGTGTACGACTGATTGTTGTCCTATGAACAGACTCTCCCACCTCAGCTGTAGATCTCTGCAGTTCATCCAGAGTGATCATGGGCCTCTTGGCTGCATCTCTGATCAGTCTTCTCCTTGTTTAAGATGAAAGTTTAGAGGGACGGCCGGGTCTTGGTAGATTTGCAGTGGTCTGATACTCCTTCCATTTCAATATAATCGCTTAAACAGTGCTCCTTGGGATGTTTAAAGTTTGGGAAATCTTTTTGTATTCAAATCCAGCTTTAAACTGCTCCACAACAGTATCACGGACCAGCCTGGTGTGTTCCTTGGTCTTCATGATGCTCTCTGCTCTTTAAAAAGAACCCTGAGACTATCACAGAGCAGGTGCATTTATACGGAGACTTGATTACACACAGGTGGATTATATTTATCGTCATCAGTCCTTTAGGACAACATTGGATCATTCAGAGATCCTCACTGAACTTCTGGAGTGAGTTTGCTGCACTGAAAGTAAAGGGGCTGAATAATATTGCACGCCCCACTTTTCAGTTTTTTATTTTTTACAAAAGTTTAAAATAGCCAATAAATTTCGTTCCACTTCACAATTGTGTCCCACTTGTTGTTGATTCTTCACCAAAAAATTTAAATTTTATATCTTTATGTTTGAAGCCAGTACGTCCAAGCAGTTTTCAGTAGCTGCTGAAACAAGGAGCCGGCTGTAACTTCAGCCGGAGCTCCCAGTGCAAAGGAAGGGAAGGTTTATTACCGTCCCTGCCTCCCTGATCACTCTATAGACAGCGCTCAATGAGCGCTGTATACACTGCTATGCTATGCTATGCTATGATGAGGCTGCTCTCTGACCCAGCGGTCACGTGATCCACTGGGACCATATCAGCTCTATAAGCTCTACATTTATGTGCAGGAGGCTGTATTCCTCCTGCAACTGGGGCTAAATTTCCCATCCCCAGTTACAGGGAAAATCAGCCTCCCCTCCCCCCAAAAAAAAGTGATCAGATGTCCCCAAAAGTCTATTATGACCTTATGGGGACACAATGTAAAATAAATAAATAAATAAATAAATAAAATGAATAGAAAAATAATGAAAAATATAAATAAAATAATATGTCAAAAATACACCCTTATCACTGGTTCTAGCCTAACCCCTGACGACGACATACCAAATAAAAATTACTGTAATGGAGAGGAAAAACTAATTTTAAAAAGTTTTTTAGTTGCACTTTGTCCTATTAAAAAAAAAAAAGAAAAGTGAAAAACAGACACGTTTTCCCTCCTCTTTTGTTTAGATTTTCCCGGATATAAAAAAATAAAAAAACATGCAAAAATAAAGACAACATAAAAATAAAGCCCTATGTGTCACCGAAAAAAGACACAGAAATTAGTTTAATAACCCAAATGATAAAATGTTACAGCCTTCAAAACCGCACAAACAAAAAACCTCAAAATGTGTCTGGTCCTGGATCAGAAATTGGCCTGGTACTGAAGTGGTTAAAAAAACTACAATGTCCTGGTTATTTTTAATCTGTCAACTGTGACAATTTGGGGAGATTTAGCCTCAAAGGCGGCGGCCTCCTGGACTCGACAGCGGTGTAGGTGGTACTGGGTGCCGAGAGAAGCAGTGTATCAGGCAGTGTAAATCCAACGTAAATAGCTTTATTCAGCTTTAAACCTTGTACAGGAACAAAATAATAAACAGCCTGACCCACACATAGGGCACTAACTCACTGCTTGCTCCCTTACTAGCCTCTGGGGGCAAGAAGCAGCCTGGCTCAATCAGTCGTTTCAGGACCCCAGTCCTCTTGGGAAAGACTGACTGTCTGTCTCCGGCTGGTTCCAGCATACACTTGCTTCCTGCAGGTCTCCTCAGCAGCTCTCCTGCTGCACACACTCCCTCTGGAGTTACTGCCCCACCTATGGGTGCGGCTGAGGGGCTTTTCAATCCTGGTTTTGGGTCGCTCACTAGCACCCCCTGGGCTCACACACTCACACAACTAAAGCCTGATAGCATCCTTAGCATAAGGCTCCATTCTGCTTTTTGTTGTTGCAGACTTTGAGCCATGGAAGAGTGAAGAAATCAGGTGATACCTTTTAGAGGCTAATGAAGTATATTTGATGGTAAGCTTTCGAGAGTACTAGCTCTCTTCTTCAGACATGGTGTTATACAAGAAACTGAAAATTCACAGACTCTTTATACACAAAAGACATGGACCTTCAAAGGAACTTAGAATCTTTAAAAATAACAAAATGCAATATAAGTAGAGAAGTTATTTACAACAGGTCAAGAAATAAACAGTCTGGAAACTTATGGGGCGTGACAGAAGGATCAGAAAATCTTGCTGTTATCTGTTTGCTATCAAGTGCTGATTTGTGACCCTCACAGTTCATACATAGTGTGACATGAAACTGGCATGAATATTAAGTCCAAATTTCAGAGTTTGAACATTTTGCATTAACTTATATTCCCATTCCTTTCTCTCCCTCTGCGTCTTAAAATGTCCCATTAAAACAAATCTTCAATAGAGTGGTCTTCTCCGGAGAAATGTGCGGCCACTGGGAGATCTGTTCTGCTCTTATTAATGGTGAATCTGTGTGAGTTCATGCGCTGACTGAGTCTCTGCCCTGTTTCCCCCACATAGAGGCCTGTGGTGGGACATTGCACACACATTATGAGATACACCACATTGGAAGACATGCAGGAAAATATCCCCCTAATTCTGTGCACCTGTGGGACAGGGATACGGTCAGCGGTGTGGATGTGCCTGCAGGTTTTGCAGGTAAGGTGAGGTGCCATTTTCAATTGGGGCCTTCAGGGCACTCTGGACAATAATAAGCCACAGGTTTGGTGGTTGCCGAAAGGAGAGGAGAGGGGGGACTGGAAATATGTCTTGGGGTCTGTTGTCCTTATGTAGAACAGGTTGGAGCTCCTTGGCAATCCTTAGTAGGATCTCCAGCTGTGGGTTGTAGGTGACAACTAGGGGCATTCGGGCTTCATTCTGGGTCTCTTTATATGTGAGCAGACTCTCTCTGTTAATGGCTGCCACTTTGTTTAATTGGTTGTCCGTCACTTTTGGTTTGTATCCCAATCGGAGAAATTTCGTCCTCAGATCCAGGAGGTGCTTGTCCAGGTCTGCTTTGTTGGAGCAAATACGATTGTATTGTATATTCTGGTTGTAAATAATAGATTGTCTTGTGTGCTTGGGGTGGAAGCTGTCGTTTCTCAGGTAGGCCATTCTGTCTGTGGGTTTGTGGTATATTGATATGAGTAGCCAGTGGTCTTCAATGTATATTGTGGTATCCAGAAAGTGAATTTCACTCTCTGAATAGCTAAGTTTAAGGTTGATGGTAGGGTGAAAGTCATTGAAGTCATTATGGAACTGCAGTAAAGATAGCAAGGATATCATCGATATAACGAAGGTAAATCATAGGTTTGGTGGTGCATGTTGATAAATGCTCCTTCCAGTTCTGCCATAAAGAGATTTGCATACTGGGGTGCACATCTGGACCCCACTGAAGATCTCATTCGCTGTAGATTTAGATCCTGTCCAAAATAGTTGTTTGAGCCAAACCTGGTAGTGGCTACAAAATTAATGGGAAATATCTAGGAAGCTTTTATAAATCTCCCTTCTGCTCAATCCACTTCTGGGTTTGGCTCAAAAAAACAAACACAAAAAAAACAGCAAAATCTGTAACAATAAAAGCAGTGTTTACGCAACCTGGGGCCTCAGCCTTATACTTGCTAATTCTGTAGGGGTTTTCATTGCAGCAGTGACCTCATTTACATCACAAACAAGACAGGGTCACAATAGAAGTTCACACCTGTACAGATAACACTCATTGAGACCCATTGTGAAGGATCTCACCTTGCCAAACCTCTTGACACACCTGCGATCAACCTTCTTTACCTCCCACTCACACACTTTGAGCGGACCGGGTTCATAGGATAATATGAAACGAGCTTTATAAATTTTATGTGTGCAGCAGGCCTTCATGGTAAAATAGCTGCTAGGAAACCACTGCTAAGGACAGGCAACAAGCAGAAGAGACTTGTTTGGGCTAAAGAACACAAGGAATGGACATTAGACCTGTGGAAATCTGTGCTTTGGTCTGATGAGTCCAAATTTGAGATCTTTGGTTCCAACCACCGTGTCTTTGTGCGACGCAGAAAAGGTGAACGAATGGACTCTACATGCCTGGTTCCCACCGTGAAGCATGGAGGAGGAGGTGTGATGGTGTGGGGGTGCTTTGCTGGTGACACTGTTGGGGATTTATTCAAAATTGAAGAAATACTGAACCAGCATGGTTACCACAGCATCTTGCAGCGGCATGCTATTCCATCCGGTTTGCTTTTAGTTGGACCATTATTTATTTTTCAACAGGACAATGACCCCAAACACACCTCCAGACTGTGTAAGGGCTATTTGACCAAGAAGGAGAGTGATGGGGTGCTATGCCAGATGACCTGGCCTCCACAGTCACCAGACCTGAACCCAATCGAGATGGTTTGGGGTGAGCTGGACCGCAGAGTGAAGGCAAAAGGGCCAACAAGTGCTAAGCATCTCTGGGAACTCCTTCAAGACTGTTGGAAGACCATTTCAGGTGACTACCTCTTGAAGCTCATCAAGAGAATGCCAAGAGTGTGCAAAGCAGTAATCAAAGCAAAAGGTGGCTACTTTGAAGAACCTAGAATATAAGACATATTTTCAGTTGTTTCACACTTTTTTGTTAAGTATATAATTCCACATGTGTTAATTCATAGTTTTGATGCCTTCAGTGTGAATCTACAATTTTTATAGTCATGAAAATACAGAAAACTTTTGGAATGAGAAGGTGTGTCCAAACTTTTGGTCTGTACTGTATATACAGTGCTGGCCAAAAGTATTGGCACCCCTGCAATTCTGTCAGATAATACTCAATTTCTTCCAGAAAATGATTGCAATCACAAATGCTTTGGTAATAATATCTTCATTTAATTTGTCTTCAATGGAAAACCACAAAAAGAATTGTCAAAAAGCAAAATCGGATATAATTCCACACCAAACATAAAAAAGGGGGTGGACAAAAGTATTGGCACCCTTTGAAAAATCAGGTGATGCTTCTCTAATTTGAGTAATTAACAGCACCTGTTACTTACCTGTGGCACATAACAGGTGGTGGCAATAACTAAATCACACTTGCAGCCAGTTGAAATGGATTAAAGTTGACTCAACCTCTGTCCTGTGTCCTTGTGTGTACCACATTGAGCATGGAGAAAAGAAAGAAGACCAAAGAACTGTCTGAGGACTTGAGAAGCAAAATTGTGAGGAAGCATGAGCAATCTCAAGGCTACAAGTCCATCTCCAAAGACCTGAATATTCCTGTGTCTACCGTGCGCAGTGTCATCAAGAAGTTTAAAGCCCATGGCACTGTGGCTAACCTCCCTAGATGTGGAAGGAAAAGAAAAATTGACGAGAGATTTCAACGAAAGATTGTGCGGATGGTGGCCAAAGAACCTCAACTAACATCCAAACAAGTTCTAGCTGCCCTGCAGTCTGAGGGTACAACAGTGTCAACCTGTACTATCCGTCGGCGTCTGAATGAAAAGGGACTCTATGGTAGGATACCCAGGAAGACCCCACTTCTGACCCAGAGACATAAAAAAGCCAGGCTGGAGTTTGCCAAAACTTACCTGAGAAAGCCAAAAACTTTTTGGAACAATGTTCTCTGGTCAGATGAGACAAAAGTAGAGCTTTTTGGGAAAAGGCATCAACATAGAGTTTACAGGAAAAAAAAAGAGGCCTTCAAAGAAAAGAACACGGTCCCTACAGTCAAACATGGCAGAGGTTCCCTGATGTTTTGGGGTTGATTTGCTGCCTCTGGCACTGGACTGCTTGACCGTGTGCATGGCATTATGAAGTCTGAAGACTACCAACAAATTTTGCAGCATAATGTAGGGCCCAGTGTGAGAAAGCTGGGATTCCCTCAGAGGTCATGGGTCTTCCAGCAGGACAATGGCCCAAAACACACTTCAAAAAGCACTAGAAAATGGTTTGAGAGAAAGCACTGGAGACTTCTAAAGTGGCCAGCAATGAGTCCAGACCTGAATCCCATAGAACACCTGTGGAGAGATCTCAAAATGGCCCACTTCAAATCTCAGGGACCTGGAGAAATTGGCCAAAGAAGAATGGTCTAAAATTCCAGCAGAGCATTGTAAGAAACTCATTGATGGTTACCGGGTGCTTCAGATAGAGCCAAATACACGGCGTAAATGCACAGCAAGTGGTTGGTTTCCAACTTCAACCTGTGTCGGTATGTACAGTTTTAGGGTACAGCCCCACATTGCGGAAATGCAACTTTTTTTGTTGCAGATTTTGCTGCGTTTTTTTGAGCCAAAGCCAGGAGTGGATTTAGCAGCAGGTAGAAGTATAAGAACTTCCTATATATTTCCCATTCCCTTTGTAGCCATTCTTGGCTTTGGCTCAAAAAACCGCAGCAAAATCTGCAACAAAAAAAGCTACGTTTCCTCAATGTGGGGCCATAGCCTTAAGTGGTATTGTTTCAGTAAAACACGGGACATCCGGTATATTTATACTCTTGCTAGGTGTGTTGAGTCTAAAGCTGACTGTCAGGATTCTCTATCCGGCTGCTGCACCTTTAACGTTACCTGGACAACCTGGGAAGCTTTTGCAGTTCCAGAGACTTCCTGGCTTGGTCCAGTTAGCTGCAGAGGAGGCCTACAAAAGGCAACGCCCTCCTGACTCATGTGCGGACTATTAGCTCAGTTTGCGACTGACTTTGTATTGTTACTCATATACTGACCTCTGGCTATGTTTTTGGATTCCTCTCTGTCTGGCAATTCGGCTCTGGTGTTTCTGTTTGGTTTTAACTTTGTGATTTGACGACCATTCTGTGTTCTCTGTCCTTGTGAGTAAGTGTGTGGATTTGGTGTTTGGTTTCTGCTGCAGTGCATCTATTTGTTGTACACGTTTCTGTTTTGGTGACAATTCCGGTCTCCAGATTCAGCTAAAGTCCATCTCTTCTTGCAAGGAGCTCTGGTGAAGGCGTCTGGGGCCGGTTTTGGCTTGCAGAGGTGTGTTGCGTTTAGGTAGCATATTCTACTGCACGCAGTTGTCAGCCCATTTCTGCTGCTGCTCTCCTAAAGCCTGTTCTTAGCCAACCTTGTTATTGTGGCCTTGCATCTGAATCCTAACACTGGCTATACACATTAGATTTTAGACTGCCATTGCTTGTATGAAACAAATGTATGTCAATCGCTTGTACAGAACACTGTTCCAAACACACAAGAAACATTGAACATTCATCCCAGTGCACAAGGTTTCTGACTAGCCATAATGTGAAAAATACATGCCCAAAATACACATAAGGTCTGTCCCATGCACTAATACCAGGGCCGGCGTTAGGTGGGTTAGACTGAGCAATTTACAGGGTCCCTGTCCCCAAAGGGGCCACTCTGGATCTGGAGCCTGATGACTCCAGATCCCAGAGTCAGGCCCAGCCATATTGTTATCGAAAAGTGGCCAGGCATCATTTGCCACAGAGCCCCTTTCCAATAGAAGCCTGCCCAGTTGAGGTCCTTAAAAATAGCAAACATTTTACTCACCTCTCCTGGGCGTCCGTTGATCCAGTGCCATCTTCTGGCCATTTATGGCCTGTAGCTGATGTCACGCATGTGACTGGGCCTCAGGGGTTATGTGGGGCGCGCTGGCGTCATAACATGAGTGTGACCACTGAGACCTGTGACTGGGTCCAGAACACGTGACGTCAGCCTCAGACCTGAATATACTGGTGAGGACAGTGGAGCAGCACAAGGATGGCCAGGAGAAGTAAGGCCTGGTGAGTATAACTGTTTTTTATTTCCCCCTCACCTCCCTTGGGCCTCTGATTATTATACTCTGGGGTCGGAAGGGAGGAACTATTTATAAGAGGTCTATAAAAAGGGGGAAACTATTATATATAAGGCATCTATTATAAGGGGAGTTATTATTTATAAGAGGGGAACTATTTATAAGGGGGGTATAATTGTTAAGTGGGCTATTATTTATAAAGGGGGCTATTAGTGATAATGGGAACAATTATTTATAAGGGTAACTATTTAAGAGAGGGCTATTATTAATAAGGGGGGACTATTTATAAGAGAGCAGTAATATTTTTAAGGGGTGACTTACTGATAAGGGGAAACTATTACAGAAAAATATTATAAATATTATTTATAAGCAAGGACTATAATAACTGATACACCCTGCACCCCACATCTCCCCCCACACTACACCCTGCATCTCTCCCCCCATACTACACCCTGCACCCCACATCTCTCCCCCCACAACTATTACAGAAAAATATTATAAATATTATTTATAAGCAGGGACTATAATAACTGATGAGTGGGTGTAAAAATCTATTAGGCAATGAAGCAGAGTTAAGCTAGAATCTAGGTCTGCTAAAACAAATAACATACTGGTGAGCTCAGCATAAGCAGCACAGCTCCAGGTAAATAATTATTACAGGAAGTTATGCTGTACAGGAACGGCTGAGCTGTGTGGGTCCTGGGTGTAGGACCCTTACAGATCTCATATTGATGACCTATCCTAAAGATATGCCATCAATATTAGAATGTGGCTAATTCCCTTTAAAAGAACATCACAATGGAAATCCTAGAGAGCATGTTATTTAAACCTTGCAGTAAATGTTTTCTTGTGTCTGAGAATATCAGTCTAAGGCAGTGATGGCGAACCTTTTAGAGACCGAGTGCCCAAACTGCCCCCCACACTACACCCTGCACCCCACATCTCTCTATGTTCCTCCACTACTCGGGATACAACTTTTCTTCATGTAGAAGGGCCTTCTTACAAATAAAGACACGCCTACCTTGTCATGTGACCTTATGACGTCAGAAGGTCCTTTCAGAGTGCAGAATTTAGGCTTTACTGATTTAGCATGTCCCGTGGAAGCAGTGGTCCTGCAGATCGCGGCCTACACTGACAACTTTCAGCTGTATGTGCATTTGCACATACAGCTGAAAAAGCGATCGCTCACTAATGGAATCCTGTATCGGATTCCCCATTAGTGAGCGATCATGGCGACGGCGCACGTGCCAACTGAGAGAGCTCAGCGTGCCCCATCTAGCACGCGTGCCATAGGTTCGCCATCACGGGTCTAAGGCATCTGGACTTGTAGCGCTGTGGACAGTTCTGTAACTCCTCATATAGACAGGAATTATCTTCGTTTGTAAACAAGAACATCAGTACATTACTGTACTGTATACAGGGTCGGACTGGCACACCAGGGACCGGTGAATCCCCCAGTCGGCCCTGTGCTAGTAGGGGGCTCTACTGGACCCCCACTGCTTTTTTATAATAGGCAGTAGAGGTGCGGTAACTGCCTCTATTCACTTACCTTCGGGAAGAAGTGGTGCCGCCAACCTGGTTCTGCTACTAGAAGAGCAGAAAGCCACTGGCTTCCTGCTCTACCACTCACAGGTTTGTAGGCCTGCACCGATCGCGGCTGTTAACTCTTTAGATGTCGTGATCAAACGGGACCGTAGCGTCTAAATTGCGCAGCCGCCACGGGCGCCGCCATTTTTCCCCGATCGTCGCCCTCCAATGATGGCTCCCAGGCCTGTCATTACATTAGAACTATTACACGATGCCAGAGGCATCGTCTAATAGCAGTGAAGACATTTTGCTATTCACTGCGATACAGTAGTATCGCAGTGAATAGTATGATTGATCAGACTCCCTAGGTTTCAAGGTCCCTAGGAAGTCTGATCATGCACGTAAAAGTAGAAAAAAAAAAGTTTTTAAAAGTATGAAAAAATTAAAAAAAAAAAAAAAAAGTTCAAATCACCCCCCTTTCCCTAGATCAAATATAAAAGTAAATAAACAAAAGTAAACAAACACTTTAGGTATCCCTGCGCTCCAAAATGCCTGAACTATTAAAATATTTATCCCATATGGTGGACGGCGTAGCGGGAAAAAAAAATCAAAATGGCCAAATAGCGTTTTTTTTCAACACTTTGCCTCTTATAAAAAATTGAATAAAAAGTGATCAAACCATCAGATCTTTCCCCAAATGGTATCAATAAAAACGTCATACTTTGCTGCTTTTTTCTTGCCATAATACAAATTCTAACACTCCATTCAGTAGGACTATCAGCTGTGTATCCACCTGACTTCTGAACAACACAACTGATGGTCCCAACCCCATTTATAAGGCAAGAAATCCCACTTATTAAACCTGACAGGGCACACCTGTGAAGTGAAAACCATTTCAAGTGACTACCTCTTGAAGCTCATCAAGAGAATGCCAAGAGTGTGCAAAGCAGTAATCAAAGCAAAATGTGGCTACTTTGAAGAACCTAGAATATAAGACATATTTTCAGTTGTTTCACACTTTTTTGTTAAGTATATAATTCCACATGTGTTAATACATAGTTTTGATGCCTTCAGTGTGAATCTACAATTTTTATAGTCATGAAAATACAGAAAACTCTTGGAATGAGAAGGTGTGTCCAAACTTTTGGTCTGTACTGTACAAAGAGAAGACTTTCCATTTGTATACTATCTGTCCTATTGTTAAAGGAAGTCTGTAAAATCGGCATCAAACTAATGACAGTAACTTGTAGGGCGCCTTCTACACTGCCCAAAGATTCCTTTCTTATTGTGCACTGCAGGTCCATTTTCATGAAAAGAAGTGTTTTATTCCCTTTGCAAATTAGCTGAAAAGGGTTTTAGGGGCGTTTTTTCTTCTGCCAGGACTTGCTCTCTGTTCTAGATAACTACCCCTAACTGCAGACAAAGTGGAATATGTCACTCAAGAAATGTGGATGCAGTGCTGGGCGGCAGTTAGGTGCGGTTATCTAGAGCAGAGAGTGAAGCCCAAGCAGGAGAAGAAATATCCCTTAAGCCCATTTCAGCTAATTTGCATAAGAATAAAATTCTGATTTTCATGAAAATGAATCTGCAATGCAAAATAAAGGCATCTTTGGAAAGTGTAAAAGCTACCCTAAAAGGTAGTGTTATTAATTTGATATCGATTTTCCTGCTGACAGACTCCCTGTGAAATTAAAAATGGATGGTTCCTGACTCCTTCTGTCAGGTTTCTATTTTTTGGTGATATGAATAACGCAGATGGCAGTGCAGTTAAGATGGTTATGTATTCTGCCATCGTCTTGTCAGCCATATCTGTCATTAAGATCTTAGTCTTAGGGGGTTTCTCAAACATTTTTGGGACTTGTACTATACCTGAAAGTTCTTTCTACTGTTTTGTTTCTGCAGATAAATTATGTGACAAACCTGTCATAGCACATGGAGGTGTATCCTGGAGTTGGAGGAGTTTTCCAAGAGACATTGGAGGATATACAGACTATTATTGTGACAATAACTATTCTCCAACAACCCAAACAAGAGTCTACTGTACTAAACGTGGATGGGATACTGAACCAAAATGCGCACGTAAGAATCTAACCATTGCATTTATTACTTTTGTTTAAGCAAATAATGGTTCATTGTAGAAAGAAATGTTATACCATTTTCCATTGTGCATAGCTTTTTTTCCCCACTTTATTCAAGATCTTTGTTTGCAGTCATTTAGAATCAACTGGAAGTGAACGAGCGTTTCCAAAATTTCCACATGGGGCACATTTGTGTATGGCATAAATTGCGGGTTTTTTTTGTGGTCCTTTTCTGCCCTGCGCTTTATTTATTAAGCATTTGCGACTTTTTTTCCAGACGTTATGCTGCCCTCGGCACTTTTGTTTTTTTGTCTGTAAAAGAGGCATGGTCTATATGGAGATCCTTTTCATGCTGTATTTGACTTGCACTTTTTAAAAAAGGTGCAAATGCACTCCAGTGTAAAAAGGGCTGTTAGATCAGACAGCATTAAAAAGGGTCAACAGTGCTTTTTTTTTTTTTAGCAAAAAAGGGGCAAATGTGCCTTTTTAAGCTTACAAAGGCACATCTAAACTAATACTTGTGCGCAACATTTAAGGAGTTGCGTCTACATCACAAATAGAAAATCGCCTTAACTGCTTTGCGACGGCCGACTTTATATAAACGTCAGCGCTTGCTGGGCTTTGTGCAGCACCGATATTTATATACTGACCCTATTAAATTGGGTATCGCCGTCTCCCCAAGGTATGAAGGATCTCGTCCTAGCAGAACTCGCTTCTGGCCTACCTGAGATCGCTTCGATTACCTCACACCCACTTTCCGTGAATGTGCTGGGTCAACAGAGGATAATACGCAAAACGGGCCTTCTAAATTTTATATATTTATTAACCCCTAAATGGGTCGGCACTAGACACTTAACACATACATAGAATACATGAAGCGATTAACAAGCAGATACAAGTGAAAACAGCATAACACGGTACATAAAATAAAAATGGGAACAACAGAAAGAAAAGAATATATATTACCAACACTAACTTGTGATGGTTTCTCTGGCCTCCAGGTGGTGAGCCAGGGCACTTATCTTATGAACGTCCAGTAGCAGATGATCTTAGCAGAGCAAAGGGCAGAAGATCCTTCTGGAACAAGTAGTTAGTTCATTTCTCTGAGCCCATGTGGCAGGCTCAGGGTACAGTCTTGAGCAAAGCATGTATTGCTTACATGCAGTGACATCTCTTCCATGTTCACAAAATGGCCTCAAGTTTGGCTCCTTAGGCCGCATGTCAGCCACATGTTGGTCACATGGCTGGCTTCCCCCACACCTCGCTTCTAGCAATTGCACATCACTAAGGCCATCAGACAAAAGAGACTGGTTCAGCCTGGGCGGAGCCCTTTTGTCTCCCCTGGTCTCCTCCCTGAGTGAGGTTACCAGGGGGAGGAGCCCCACCCCCTCTCTACATCTATTAGAATTAATTTCCGGTATAAGTATTTGCCGGATGTTTATAGAGTCGGGCTGGTAGTATAATGGGGTTCCTGGCAAGATCCCCAATACATAGACTCCAAGATCAGCACTCCATCTCCCTTTGGGTAAGGAGATCAGTGCCTGAACCTTTCCTGGGCTTTGAACTGTGACATGTGTATATTCTGAGCGTGAGCCTTGACCTGACGCATTTGGGGAATTTATCGGGGCGACTATAAGATGTTCCCCAGGCCAGATCTTGTCATAAAACCATAATTCCTTTGAAGTAACAGCGGCGCCAGTGTGTCTATCAGTGATATGCGGATCGTTTGAATAACATATCCTGTCTAAATGAACCCCCGCTGGGTTAATGAGGGTTACAGTCTTATGCAGATGAAGGTTTTTGACCAAATGGCTGATTGCTTCAGGGACAGAACAATAGTAGTCTGACCACATTCCATTTGCCCCACTAGGCTTGATCCTAGGCCCCAACCCCCACTGTGCAGTGATATAGACCAATATTGATATCATAAGACCATGCCTGCACCTAATATCATGACACAAGGGTAAGGAACTCCATGAACACAGCACTAATACAGGTGCATCTCACTAATTTAGAATATTTTTGAAACGTTCATTCATTTGAGTAATTCAATTCATAATCAGCATCTTCCATGATTGTGTGTCCTACTGAACCAGACTGAGGGACCATTTAAAGGCTTAGGAAACCTTGGCAGGTGACACACTGAATTTACAATACTGAACTTTTTCACAATATTCTAATTATTTTAGATTTGGGTTTTCATTAGCTGTAATCCATAATCAACATTTACAGAACTAAAACACTTGAAATAGAACACTCTGTGTGTAAAGAATCTAGAAAGTCACTTTTTTAATTTACTGAAAAAAATAAACGTTTCAAAGATATTCTAATATATTGAGATGCACCTGTAGCTGCTGCTGTTCATGGAGACAAGATCAGAACCTGATAAGTTCAGGTCCCAATCATGTAATGGCCATATCAGGGAAAGTGTCCTGAAGTAAACATTCCCTGAGGGTTAGCTGCTGCCTGCGGGCGGCATTGGGAGTGGGTGTTAGTTGTAATTGACAGCTAGCACCCTGCTCCATAACCCCAGTCAGAGCTCAGCTATGATCGGGAGTATTAACCCCATGGATGCTGCAGTCAAAAATGACCGCGGCATCCAAGGGATTCTGCCATATTAAATGTCCCTTCTCCGCACCCCCCACAGAAAGATCGGGATGTGTATTTTCTGCAGTGTGGGGTCTGGCTCGCGACCCCAGGCTGCTAGCAGCCCCCAGTACCTGGTTGATCCTGCCGAGATATGAGCAACTCAGGCTATGCGTCTGCTCAGGCTCACTTCATCTATAGACTGCAATATATGTGTATACATGTGTATTGCAGTCTACAGTCCTGAACCAGCGATGCTCTGATTAGGTACTCTAGTGGAATATCACTAAAAAGTGTAAAAAAAAAAAAAAGCTATAAAAAGTGATCAAAAAGCCATATGTACCCCAAAACAGTACCAATAAAAAGCACAGGTCGTCCTGCAAAAAAATAAGCCCTGAACCAACAAAAAAAAAAAAAAAAAAAAAAAAATTGCTACACATTTCAGAAGATGGCGATGCAAAAATAATTGATTTCTGTCCCAAATGGGGTTTTTTTCTGCAAAACTAGTAACATAAAAAACAATATAAATTAGATATCGCTGTAATCTTACTGACCCACAGAATATAGGTAACGTTACTTATGCTGTACACTGCACTTAATAAAAATTAAAAGGTAAAAAGCAATACAAGAATTGATTGTTATTTTTTTTTTTAATCCACCAAGAAAGAGTTCATTATGCGTATAATGCGTAAAAGCAGTGGAAGTGCAGTGTTAAAGTCGGAATTGTATCCACTACTTAACATTCGTATTTCTATACACATACATGTTATTTTCACTTTGACATAACTTCAGCTGAGTTTGCCTTAGAGAGATAAGTTCCTAGGAGCCCCGAGACTGTTCTACACTATTTTAAGGTGAATTTCATTCCCACCATAATTGACCTGAAAAGAATCTTGCCAGCAGAGTTCCTGTAGCAGAGTGTGGGATGGCTTTGAAGAATGTTTATTGAAGATTGGAATGAGTGGTTTATGATCACTTATCACTGTGACTAGACGACCAAAGAGGTAAAGATGGAAATGAAGGCATCCCCATACAATCGCAAGAGCTTCCCTCTCAGTTTGGGAATAGCGCTGTTCCGACTCTGTTAAAGCCTTGCTTGCATAGGAGACTGTGGAAATGCTGCCAGTTTTGGACACCTGAGTTAAAAATAACACCAAGGCCTACAGGACTGGCATCCACAATGAGCTCAGTAGTGGGTCAAAATAGGTCATGACTGTGTCACTAGTCAAAGTGGACTTTAGTGTGTCAAATGCTGATTGATGTTCAACTGTCCATGACCAAGGAGTATATTTTTTTTTAGTGAGGTGTAGTAGGGGTTCAAAAACAGTAGCCAGATCAGGTATGAAACGTCCACAGTATGTGACCAATCCAAGGAAACACTGAACATCTAATACATTTTGTGAGGGTCTGCAGAAACGCCATTTTCAGAAAAAAATATAGCCAAAAAAGTTTAAGGACGTCTGGTTGAACTCACATTTTAACCGATTTATGGTTAGATTGCAGGTTTGCAGTCTCTGAAAGACTTGTTCTAAGTGATTGTCATGTTCCTCTTGGGTTGTGCCAAAGATAAGGATATTATCACTGACATTGAGCACTCCAGGTATTCCTGAAAGAACCTGTCTGATAAATTCTGAAATATTTCTGCAGCCGATGAAATGCCAGAGTTCAGCCTTTTGAATCTTCTCAGACCGACATGAGTGCTAAAACTTGTTATATATCTGGAGTCTGGGTGCAATTCAAGCTGATGATAACCAGATTTTAGATCAATTTTTTGAAAATATTTTTGCACCATTTATATCTGTGAGAATGTCATCAATGGTAGGCGTAATATGACTTTCTCTTTGAATGGCTCGATTGGCATGTTGCATATCCAGACAATCTTATTTTAACAGGCTGCTTTGGTTTAGGTGCAACAACAATTGGTGAGACCCATGGAGTTGGGCCCTCCACACATTCAAGAACATCAGAACTCTCCAGAGTTCTTTCTCCACAAGCTTGCGGACATGGAATGGGATGCGCCTGTGAAGGCTGTACTTGACTGGTCAATGTGTAATTTCACTTGAAAGTCTTTCAACATACATAGTACTTGAAACAGTTGAGGATATTTCTGCATAATATTTTGGACAGAAGAGTGTGTTACGCTGTGTACCAGTTTCACTAGGCCCAGAGATACCGCACTACTGCAGCTGAGAAGAGTGTCTGCAGAACACTCCACTACATAGAAAGTGTCCATGATGGATTTCCCATCAGATGTTAGTACTGACTGAAATTTGCCTCACAGGGGTAATGCAGTAGCTGAACCATAAGGATATATCTTCAGGTTAGTACATTGCATAGCAGGTTTGTTCTTTAGCTGGTTATAGGTGGCGTGACTAATAACATTGACAGACGCCCCTGTATCAACCAGTGTCTCCACCGCAGTGCCATTTATTAAGATGACTTGTTTGGGATTAGTAATTGCATGCACATTTTGAGACCCCTCTTCAGTCACTAAGAATAAGTAGGTGCTGCTGGGCTCATCAGTAGGGGGCACTGACTACACTGCCTGAACTTTCTGTGGCATGGCTTATTTTGCAGAGAGAGAAGATTGTGATTTAGATCTGCAAACTGCAAAGTGATTTTGTTTCCCACAGTTATGACAAGTTACTCCCTTTTGCTGGGCATGGTTTCTGATGAGGATAAGGACCTCCACAGTTGTAGCAGGTTGATGCCTGTGTGTGAGGCACATGTGGCTTCTGAGTGAGCTTTGCTACAGAAGTTGGCTGCTCTAGCACAGTCCGTGTTCTCTATAAGTTTAGCTTGATTCTCTGCTGCATCATGAATACGTGCAATGTCCAGTTGCTTTGCTAAAGCCATGGTGGGGTCTCTGAGTGCTTGTCTCCTTAACTTAGATGAGACACATCCTTGTATGATTTGCATCTGAAATTTCTTGTCTGTGCAGCATCCCAGAGTGCTACTGCTTTTATGTGTTTGTCTTGTGTGCCTCTGGGTTTTATGTTTGTGTAGCCCTATTTGGGGGGGGGGTATGAGTATTATCCCTCCCGCAACAGACTCTGGCGCTGACCTGTGTGTATAATGGGACCTGAAGCCTTCGCTGAAGGGAAGAGTGGGAACATATATGAAATATATCAGTGCCTCCACCCAGGATAGAGCCTCTGTATTACAGGGAGGATCTCTTCCTGGGACTTACCCATGAAGTACAGTTAGTAGCCTTAACAAGGATCACTGTACTAATCTCACAGTCTGAAGAATACATACAGATACCACATAAGGTTATAACAGTAGCTTTATAAGAATCAACAGGGTAATAATACATACATAAAATATACTCAGAACACAGCAATACTACAACAACCAGCAAGTCCTCAACCGTCTTAGGTTATATACCCGGGTATATATATAGATATATAGCAAGAGTCCAGTGCACAATACCTCCAGGCAACAGAAGAGATGCAGGGGCCCCTGTGGATGACTGTGGATCCTCGGATTCTTCCAGGAGATGACAGACAGCCGATCAGGAGATGATGATGATGATGGTGAGATTCTTCACAGGCAGCAAACAGGGTGACGGTGACGGCAGTAGATGCAGGCCTGACTACCCTAACACTGAGTCCTTAACCTGCCAGCTAAACTACTAGTGCCACCGGGCCTCTAACTAGCTAGTTGGCCTTCGGAAGCCTAACCTATCACTGCCCTGAACTATATATATATATGGATCCCTAACTACAGTTACTAGCTAGGTCCTGTGAGTATATAGGGGGTAACACATACCTAACTATATACTGTGAAGTAAAGAGGAACAAGTGGCTCTTAGACTCCCCCAGACATAACATGTCTGTCTCAGCAGCTCTGCTCACATCTCTCCCCCCAGCAGCTCTGCCTCACATGTGTCTGACTCACTGTATTTACAAAACAAAACTTGCACTGAATGCCTGGGGTCTCTGAAGCCAAACTGCAGGGGCAAAGAAGCCAGATACATTATATACTAGTAGAAATGGCAGTTCCCTACACTCTCCCTCTGGTGAAATCTTTACGTCACGTCAAAGACATACAAAGTCATAGTATACAGTCAACATTACCAATGACAATATCAATATGGTTGCTTTTGCATTTACAGAGTCACAACAGGTTAATAGGTATACATGCCAGCAGGAGCGAAAATTGGTAACATATTGACCAAAGTGGACACTGCACCCACCCAAGCATGGTATAAATGAGGCTGAGTAGTAAATCTGGGGTCCCCCAAACTATCATATGTCAGCATAGGTGGAGGGTGTCTAATTCTCTCTCCTCTCCGTACCTCTCTCTGAGGTAAACTAGCATGTCCAGGCCCTAAACTAGGGTTGTCTGCCATGGGAGGGGATGGTGCTGGTGGCGTAGGAGAGCTAGATCCCTGCTCATCTGTAGACACAGATCTAGGTACGAATTCTGGAGTTTGAGGGTTCATAGGTCTCCCTGAAGGAGAAGATACTGGTGATCTAGGAACTTCAGGAGCCACAGTCCAATCACTCTCAGGAGTTTCAGGAAGGTCAGGTGGAATATCGGCTAAGGACTGTGGAGAATCGCAGGCCGAGCCATCATTGGAGATATCCATACCATCAATCTGAGGTACAGGCAACAAATGATTTCTATGCCAAGTCCTGATCCTCCCGTCCCGTCCTTTTATCTTGTAGACTGGTATTCCAGGCAACCGATCTACCACTGTAAAGAGTTCACTCCGCCATCGATCAGCCAGCTTATGTTTTGCAGATGCTCCCAAATTCCGTAGCAGAACATGGTCCCCAGGGTTCAATTCTCGGTATCTTACTCGAAGATCAAATCTCCTTTTATTTCCTTCATTCACTTTGGCCGCATTTTCCTCAGCCAGCTGATAAGCACTCTTAAGCGTTTCTTTCAAACGTGCCACGTATCGGTAATGATCTCGATGACTGATACCATCGGTAGAGACTCCCAACAAGATGTCAATAGGTAGCCTAGGCTCTCTTCCAAACATCAGAAAGTATGGTGAATATCCTGTGCTCTCGTGCCTTGTACTATTATAGGCATGCACCATAGCCTCCACTTTTCTACTCCAGGATCGCTTATCCTCAATTCGTAAGGTACCAAGCATATCAAGTAAAGTCCTGTTAAATCTTTCAGGAAGGGCATCTCCCTCTGGATGGTAAGGCGTCGTCCGACTTTTGCGGATGTTCAACAACTGAAGTAACTCTTTGATCAGGTTACTCTCAAAATCCCGGCCTTGATCAGAATGCAACCGGTGTGGTAAGCCATAATGGATAAAATACTTTTCCCAAAGCACTCTTGCAACAGTGACTGCTTTTTGATCCTTAGTCGGAAAGGCTTGAGCATATCGTGTGAAGTGATCAGTCACCACCAATACATTTCCAAATCCTCTGGAGTCGTTGTCAATACAAAGGAAGTCTATGCAGACAAGATCCATGGGGCCCGAACTCTTCAAGTGTCCCATGAAGGCCGCTCGAACCGGGACAGTCTTCCTCTGCAAACATCTGCGACAGCACCTACACAGACAAGTCACGGTATCTCTCATTTTGGGCCAGTAGAATCGGTCTTGTATTAGGCCATAAGTCTTCTCAGGTCCCAAATGACCATGATAATCATGCAGACTTCGGAAAATCATCTTCTGAAAGCAGCTTGGAATAACTAGTTGGCGCCTTCCAGGGTGATCATGATATAGCACCACACGATAAAGTAGGCCATTGTCTATTTCAAACTTCTCCCAATCTCGTAGAAGTAGACTGCATTCAGAGGGTAGGGATGTCTTTAACATTTCTCTGTCTTGAGAACTCACTGCTTGATAAAGAGGTCCAATTAAAGGATCAGTCTTTTGACTCCAGATCATTCGCTTTGAAGATATAGAACAACTCTCAAAGGATCCTAAAGCGGCAGGGTAGGCAAACATGTCTGGTACAGCTTCGGGACCTCCCCCAATAGAGTCAATAAGCCGAGTTTCAGAAAAGGCTACTCGGTCTTCAACTACAGCAGCCATGGCACAAAAAGCTCCTACTCCAGGACTTGGCACTTCTTCCCATTCATCCACTACTTCCGGACTAGGTAATCCAGGCCGTCTTGATAGAGCATCTGCCCCAATGTTCTTAGGCCCCGATTTATACTTGAGTGTGAATTGGTAGTTGGATAAAGCTGCCAACCAGCGATGTCCTGTAGCATCGAGTTTAGCGGTTGACAAAACGTATGTCAGTGGATTGTTGTCTGTTCTTACTTCAAACGTGGCTCCGTATAAATAGTCATGTAATTTATCAACAATGGCCCACTTGAGCGCCAAAAACTCCAATTTATGTACTGGATAATTTTTCTCGCTGGGAGAAAGACTTCGACTTATGAAAGCTATGGGCCGTAACCCGGCCGGGTATTCTTGGTGCAGCACGCCACCTAATCCTTCAAAGCTGGCATCTACATGTAGCACATATGGCTTCTGTGCATCAGCATAAGCCAGAACGGGAGCTTCTGTCAATTTCTTCTTCAACAACTTAAATGCTTCTTCACAATCCGCAGTCCACCTATCGCCAAAAAGGCTTTTGGAAGACCCTTTCTTCTTTCCCGGATCTCCTGTATCACTCTTCAACAGGTCGAGGAGGGCTCGAGCAATTTTTGAATATCCTTCCACAAATCGTCGATAGAATCCACAAAACCCCAAGAAAGATTGCAACTCCGTAATATTTTGCGGTCGGGGCCAATTCACCACAGCTTCAATCTTACCAGGATCGGTAGCAACTCCTTCAGCAGAAACAATATGACCTACATAAGTGACCGAAGATCTACAAAATTTGCATTTGTCAGCCGACAACTTCAGCCCCTCTTCTTTTAAGCGATGGAGTACTCTCATGAGTCGTTCTTCATGTTCTTCCAGCGTCTTTCCAAACACAATAATGTCATCAAGATATACAAGGCATTCCCGGGGCACTAAATCACCTAACACTCTTTCCATCAACCTTTGGAACGTTGCTGGCGCACCTTTTGTACCTTGCGGCATACGAGTGAACTGAAAGAAACCCAAGGGGCATATGAAGGCTGTCTTTTCCTGATCCTCAGGTGCCATTGGGACTTGATAGTATCCCGATCTTAGGTCCAGCACTGTGAACCAACAGTTTCCATTCAGAGCTTCCAGAGCTTCTTCAATTCTCGGCAGTGTATACTGATCAGGTAAGGTTCTCCGGTTCAGAGTTCTGTAATCCACACATAGGCGAATTGCTCCAGATTTTTTTCTTACCACCACAATAGGTGAGGCATAGGGGCTCTTACTGTCCACAATGATCCCCTGACCTTTCATTTGCTGTAGAGTCTGTCTTAACTCATCAACATCCTTTGGAGCAACTCTCCGTGGTCGCTCCCGGAAGGGAGTAGAATCGGTCAATCGGAAAGTGTGTTGAGCACTTTTAGCACAACCTACATCCATATCATCCATGGAGAACACTTCCGATAATTCAGACAACTTCTGTGTCAGTCGCTGATTCCAGGCCTCTGGTAAATGTGGATCACTCAAGTCAAGATTGAGATTAGGGATTGCATCTCGGATTTGAATCCTGCACACTTCAGCGTATGGATTTACTCCAAGCACAGGGTAGCAGTGGGCCACATTCTGGTATGGTCCAATTACAATCGGATGCGGTGAACAGTTCCTCACTGTCACACAGGTAGATAACTCCACTTTATTTCTCCAGTCCTTTCTCTCTGGGATCACCATCCAGCCATTCTGGTTAATCATTTCTTCAGGGGTTTCCATAAGGACATAACTCCCCCCTTCAAGCAAATCGGGAGCAATGCTGGAGGCTACTCTCAGAATTCTCTCCCCGCCGGCAGGAACTTCCACGGTTCTCTCACCGATATGATATACCATTCCATGTCGATAGCCAGTAGACAGGGCATCACAGAGTTCTCTAAGATCAGAAGATATATTCACCGGCTGAGCTGCAGGGTTCCAATCTCGTCCAAGAAACTTCTGAAAAGCATAATGCACTGCGGGACAATTAGTGCCAAGTATCACAGGAGCTGCACAAGAATCCCCTGTATCAGGACAGACAAGAGCCGTAATCTTCATGGGAGCGACACTCTGATCTTCTAATTCAGGGACAGCTATAACTACTTGTAGGCTGCCATCTACAGGATATGATCCTGAATTAAGCCCCCACAATTTCATTTGTCCTGTAGACTGAAGAGGTATATCCCTCAGATACTTTTGGTAGAACGAGCGATAAATCAGGGTCACTTGAGATCCTGTATCAAACAGGGCAGGAGCGGCATGACCATTGACAGTGACTTTGACAACAGACCTGGAGCCCGCGATAGCGCCTCTGGTATTTACTCGGCCCGCCTTCCTTCGGTGTCTTTGATTCTGAATAGAGAAGACAGCACTGTGTCCCAATCCCTCACTGTCCTCCGTACACTGTCTGGCAGTATGGCCCGTCTGACCACATTTATAACAGGTTCTAGCATCCTTCCTCCATTGAGTGGCAGTGGGTGGAGTGGCGGACTGTCTAAGTTCTGACCGCTCCGCTGGTTTGTCCTTGTTTGAATTAGGAACAACATCTTCTTTAGAGATGCTTTTCGCTTTCTTAGGGGTACTAAAACTAATGTCAGCTTCTTGTTTCTTCACTAACTTCATTAAGTCAGGAAATGGAAGGACTCTATCAGATAGTAAGACCTTGAGTACTTGAGCAAGAGGATGATGAGGTTGTAACCCTCTCACCAACTGACTGGTTCTCATAGCGTCTACCTCTGAAGTAGATATAGCTGCGTGGTACACCAGACGTGAAAGAAGTAGCTGTAAACGGTTAATAAAAGTACAGACATTTTCCCCTTCTTTTTGACGAACCATTCGGTAATCAGCAACCATCTGGGCAAGGTCATAGTATGGCTCAAAGTGATCAGACAGTACTTGTATATAGTCCAATGCACTCACTCCTTCATGAGAGTCTCTGTACAAGCGGATCAATTCTGCAGCAGGAGACCGCAAACTTTCACTGATACGCTGCCGCTTGCCTTCTTCAGAGCAAGACCATTCCTTCAGGCATTGGAGAGTATGTTCTTTCCATATCTCAAAGTTTTCCTCCCCTTGTGGTACTGGGACATTACCAGAGAATACTTTTAGTTTCTTGTAGTGAGTGGCCTGCAGGCCCTGAGCTAACATTTCAGTCAGCCTGGCTAAAGTGCTAATAGCACTGTCACTAGAGGAACTGCTAGCGACGGCCATACTAGGGGGGTAACTGGCTGAGCGGGGTTCTTCCTTTACCTGAACCAGGGGAGGAACAGGAGGTCGGTAATCCCATGTAGTAGCTAGTGGGAGGTTCCCCTCTGAGCTATATCGCTTCTCCATATCAATGACTATTCCCACTTCTAAATCTCAGCAGTGCCTCCAAATGTAGCCCTATTTGGGGGGGGGGTATGAGTATTATCCCTCCCGCAACAGACTCTGGCGCTGACCTGTGTGTATAATGGGACCTGAAGCCTTCGCTGAAGGGAAGAGTGGGAACATATATGAAATATATCAGTGCCTCCACCCAGGATAGAGCCTCTGTATTACAGGGAGGATCTCTTCCTGGGACTTACCCATGAAGTACAGTTAGTAGCCTTAACAAGGATCACTGTACTAATCTCACAGTCTGAAGAATACATACAGATACCACATAAGGTTATAACAGTAGCTTTATAAGAATCAACAGGGTAATAATACATACATAAAATATACTCAGAACACAGCAATACTACAACAACCAGCAAGTCCTCAACCGTCTTAGGTTATATACCCGGGTATATATATAGATATATAGCAAGAGTCCAGTGCACAATACCTCCAGGCAACAGAAGAGATGCAGGGGCCCCTGTGGATGACTGTGGATCCTCAGATTCTTCCAGGAGATGACAGACAGCCGATCAGGAGATGATGATGATGATGGTGAGATTCTTCACAGGCAGCAAACAGGGTGACGGTGACGGCAGTAGATGCAGGCCTGACTACCCTAACACTGAGTCCTTAACCTGCCAGCTAAACTACTAGTGCCACCGGGCCTCTAACTAGCTAGTTGGCCTTCGGAAGCCTAACCTATCACTGCCCTGAACTATATATATATATGGATCCCTAACTACAGTTACTAGCTAGGTCCTGTGAGTATATAGGGGGTAACACATACCTAACTATATACTGTGAAGTAAAGAGGAACAAGTGGCTCTTAGACTCCCCCAGACATAACATGTCTGTCTCAGCAGCTCTGCTCACATCTCTCCCCCCAGCAGCTCTGCCTCACATGTGTCTGACTCACTGTATTTACAAAACAAAACTTGCACTGAATGCCTGGGGTCTCTGAAGCCAAACTGCAGGGGCAAAGAAGCCAGATACATTATATACTAGTAGAAATGGCAGTTCCCTACATTTGTATGTTCTGTTCTGTGTTAAATGTAACATGTTGTGCAGCTTTCCCCTCGGCGTTTCCCCTCTACAGTGTTCAAACCCAGAATTGGTTCAGCCCTGACCTATCACAGGTCACTGGGCGGGGTTGTAGGGAGGTGTCATCTCCCCGGCGACTGTTGGTCTCCTCAGTTCAGTTCAGTGCATGCAGCAGACTAGTCTTGGTGTGCAGAGCTGACATGCCACCAGCCTCTGGACTGAAGGCCAACCGCCGCTTTCACAGCCCCAGGAGGGATACCATCAGCACCAGGCTCACCTGAAGACAGCCCAGAGCAAGGGAGTAAAGATTTCCAAGTGGCCTGATTCATTCGGTGCCGTGCCAGGAGGAGCAGGAGAGGACCCTGGCAGGAGAGTCGTACTCGGGCCTAGCACACAGGTAAGAGAATCTCTGTCAGGGTTCCCTGTAACTCCATCCCCAGTGTACCTAGCTGGGAGAGGCACAGAAGAGGAGTAGAGAAAGCCATCCCGTGGAGCCTATACCATCTTTGGGCACCCTCCTAGAACCAAGGCTCGGGGTTGGACACTGTAGGACTACTACCTCCATCTGGAAGCTGCTGTTGACCCTCTGTTCCAGTTGCCTTAATAAACGGCTGTTTGGTTTACCTTCATCGCTGAATCCTGAGTCGTGTCTGCTTTATGTAAGCCGTGTACCGGGGTGGGCTCCCCAGGATACAGCGAAGTCACGAACAAAGGAAGCAACTCCAAGTCAATTTAGTAAAAAACAAGATTTTACATTGAGTAGTAACACCTATTTACCAGAAAAACACTCTCAACTATTTACATATACTCAGCCAGTAAGCTGAGACCCTGGTGTTGTACAGTGCGGTGCCTTCTCATGTGTACTGCAATAAAGTCCAAGCTTTTACCTATCTGCAGGCTGCAACTAACCAGCCGCTTGTTACCTTTTTATCACCCTAGTCACAGGAACAATTCAATGAGTGTGATAGAGGCACCGGCAGTATAACCCAAGAGCTTAAAAACTTATCAAATACCCCTATTCCCCACAAACAAAGTATAACTGAAATATCATAGTAGGTCAGCTTGCAAGCCAAAGAAATCTGACAACGTGTAAAATGTCACTTCTAGACTTCCTCAGAAGCTCCTCTCTGGGAGGTACAACTCAATAGAATTCTCTGAGTCCTTACTACCAAATAGGTAGATAATTCACCAGTAGTGTGGCCTGTGAAGATGAGTATGCCTAACTAATCTAACTACAGGCCCTTACTCAGTCCCAAGCAATTTGCGCCAAAAATCTAATGCGGTGCGTGCACGATTACTTCTTTTACTGATTCAGTTTTGTTGGGTACCTTGCAGTTTCTCTCTGCAACCTCTGAAAGCAGGGCTCATCCAAACATGCGGACTCACTGACTGGGCCACCTCTCAGCTGGTCCTTGATAGTAATCTTCACCTTAGGAGGCTGTCTGAACAAACCCTGAACAGTCTCTGCTTCAGCAAACTCTTGTCTGTAATCCTGTAAGGATGTTTTTCCTCTCACTTCAGCCCTTCTTCTTCTAAAAGCTCAGAAGCACACACAGCTAAGATGGCTGCCAGACACACTCTCACTCTTCTTGTTCCTCCTCTGCAGAACAGGGTCTCCACGTCACTACTCCAGGGAATTACAGAATTACAGTCTCTTCTATTTCTGAGGTAACAGTGGCCTCTTGTGGTCAAACAAACAAATGTCAGTTTATAAAAAAAATAAACTTATCTACAGAAACAGTTACATTCATAACATGAGGGCTGTTTCCCCATCTTACATTTACCTTCAGGGCTCTTCCGACCAACACCACACCGGCTCAGGTAGGAGAGGTCCCCCTCTTCAACTGGAAGAGCCCTGGGAGAAAGAACTACTACCACCACCATCCGGTAGTGCTGCAGGACCCCCCCTTGGAGTGGGACTGAAGCTGTTTGGGAGCGTGCTAGGTGGCACAGCATCCGCCACTACCACTCCCATCCTCCGGTCTCACCCAACTGGGTTGCGGCATCTATATCTGCAAATTCACAGTAAGTTGCAAAATGTCTTAAGCGGAAATGCTTTCTGTTGCTGACTGTTTTGACTGTCTAAGGGGGCGTTCACACTACTGTTAGTGACCGTCGGTAGTGTCCGTTGCTATTGTCCGTTACAAGATTTTAGCATAGGACACTAGCTGAACCGTCAGAAATCAGTTAAAATTTCCATTCATTTCAATGGGTTTTTATATTGTGTCCGTTTACACATAATCCATGCAGGACTTTTTTGTCCGTTTGAAATAACGGATTCTTGACGAACAGCAAGTGTCCGTTATTTTTTTAACATTGAAGTCTATGGATAACGGACTTATAACGGACAGAAACTGATAGCCATCAGTTACTGTCCGTTATTTTATGTCCGTTTTTTTTTTTCTGCGCATGCTCAGAAAGCAGAAACAAAAAAAAAAAAAAAAAAAAACGGACAGTGTTAAAAAATGGGCACTAACTGATGTTAATGTGTCCTTTTTTTTTAACTAAACCATTAATTGGATCAGTTAAAAAAAAAATGGACAACTTAACATCAGTTAGTGTCCGTTAATGTCTGTTATGATAGGTATCCGGTTTTTTTTGTTTTTTTTTGTTAACGGACACCTTCATAACTGAATCCAAGGGTAGTGTGAACCCTGCCTAGCCTTGAAAATGTCAAAGGCAGCATTTATGTATGGAGAGAAGTGCTTACTTAATGCTGCTTTGCATAGCTCATAGTCACTGTCCTCCCCTGTATTAGGCAGAGTTCTGAAGATATCATCGACTTGCTCCTCTGCATAGTGTAACAACATTGCTTTCTTTCTTACATTGTCAGTAATGTTCAGTGCCTGCAGGAATATCTCAAAGCGTTTCAGCCATTTATTCCAGCATGCTGCCAAGTTTGCTTAGGGCTGGAGCACATCAAATGCAGCAAAGGAGGGTAAACAGACCATGGCTGGTGCTAGTATTGCAGTCTTGTACACAATTTGCTATAGCTGTGAAATACCTTTAGCTGATGATTCTTAATCCTCGTCGCCAGTTGTAGTGTTGTACTGAGGATGCAGGTCACCTGGAATAAATCCACTATGCGATAGTGACTTTTATGGATCAGAACTCTTTATTCCATGCTTCATCCAAGGCTCCCTGCCTAGCATCTCCTCCTAGCTCAGATCCTCCTCCCATACTACCTCACTGTTCCTAGGCAGACAAAGCAAAATGAATAAGCAGCAAAGATCACAGAGCAGCTTGAAGCAAAGCCAATTTAGGAGAGCATTGCACAGCTTAAAGGGTTTGTCCGGGGTAAAATGTAATTCCTACACTAATCTAAACACCCTGCCCCCGCCTACTTTCTAAATTACCTAATTTATCAAAAAAGTATATTTACCCATATCTCTGGAGCAGTCATGTGAGCGCCCCAGGTAGATTTTCTGGTTACCGTTGACATTCCATTTCCCTGTTTCTGGAAACTGAACATCACTACTACTCCCCTTTCACCCCCACACACTCCATCATACTTACCTATCTTCCTTTCAAACTTCCTCCTGAGGGAAGGCTCCTCCCTCTTTTCTGACTCTGCCGGCGCATGATAGTGGTCGGGGGAAAGCTATACCTATTGTTAATGGAAAGGGGCCGGGCCCCTTTCCATTAGATGCCAGCCCAGGGGAAGTGACAAAAAATAAAATAAAAAAAATACTCACCTGGCTGTCCTGGGCTCAGCATAGTCTCCGGCGCTTTTCCGGCCTCACTGCAGAGGCCTGTGATTAGGCCCCAGTGGTGACATGGGGCACGCCAGCATAATGATGTCATCACTCCCCATGTGACCACTGAGGTCCAATCAAAGGCCCCAGCGGTGACGTCTGGGGCATAGGACGTGGAGAACAGGGGACCAAAGAAGATGGGAAAGACAGCGGGACGAAGCAAGGATGTCCCGGAGAGGTAAGACAAAGTGAGTAAGTGTTTTGTTATTTTTAATCACTTCTCCTGGGCCTCTACTAGTTATATTCTGGGGTCTGAGGAGACCCCAGAGTATAATAATAGCACCAGCTCTGGGGAGGGGGGGGCACTGTGGGCATATAATACTGTGTGGGGGCCACTGTGGAGCATATAATACTGTGTGGGGGCCACTGTGGAGCATATAATACTGTCCCAGTATTGTTTACATGCGGGTGCTACGCTGCTCACTCACCGTATTCTTGATAACTGCAGTTGTGGGTACTAAAGCTGTATCTCTTTCAAGTATCTGAGATATTGCTGCAGCACCGTAACCGTCACTATCAAGAATTCGCTCTAGGGAGGGGGTAGGGGGCCCCGGACAAAAGTTTGCACCAGGGCCCACAAGACCTTAGTTATGCCTCTGCCAATACATTTGCATAGGCAAAATGATGACTAATAGTGGTCAGGGGCTGGATCGGCAACCTCGGGGGCCCCAGGCTGCAGGCAACATTGTAATGATTAAAGATGGATGGCTGCCGGCATAGCGAAGAGGCGGGGAGACCATCCCTACCTTCTTGTGGGCCCTCCCCCTGTAGCCTGGATCCTGATGGGCAGCCGCTGCAACCAATTCAGTTGCAGCTTGTCGCTGTGCGCAGCTGCGGGTTTCTGCATAGGAGCCCAGACAAGCAGTGTGAAAGGTAAGTACAACTTTTCCCCCTATTTTGCCTCCAAATCTTTCAACTTCACTGACCAGTCTGAGAACTACAACCCCCAGCAGCTGCAGATGCTCTGGGTCTGTTGACAGTTGTAATTTTTCTCCCCCTCCCAACCCAACTAATTTCCCACCCTATTGTTATGCTCTAGGGCTCCAGCATAACAATACCTAAGTTGCAGAAACTCCAACACTGCTATAGGAGAGACCAGTGAAGGGGCCACTGTGGGCATACAGTGGCCCCTTCAATATCCCCCCCTATAATGTATGGGGACTATTGATGGGTTCATTATACAGTATTGTGGAGGGGGGGGCAGTGATGGAGGCCAATAGCCTGGGGGACATTAAAGGGGTTGTTCAGGATAACTTTTTTTTTTTAATTACACTGGGGCAGGTGAAAAAAACAAAACAAAAACTTTCTCTCCTGTCCCCAGTGTCTCCCAGAGCGGTTTGGTCCTGCAGCTATGTTTTCTTCCAGCGCAAGTTCCCCCTGTACATGACTACCTGTGATGTCACGTGACCCCTGAGGCCAATCCGCGGCCTAAAGGAAGGGACCTGGGACGTCACAGCCAGTGAGGACTTCCAGCAAAAGAAGACAGCGGAGCTGCAGGACCAGACCGTGCTGGGACCTGCTAACACCGGAGCATCGGGGACAGGTGAGTATGTTTATTACGTGTTTTTTTTTTTGTTTGTTTGTTTTTTTGTTTTTTTTTTGGGGGGGGGTCACCTCCCCCAGTCTAATTATAAAAAAGAAAAAAATTATACTGGACAACCTCTTTAAAGTGTGAGGCATTAGGGGGTTTATTAAAGGGGTTGTCCAGGCATAATTTGTTATGGTTTATCCTCAGGATAGGCCATAAATACCTGATCTGTAGGGGGCCGACCCTGGACCAATCAGCTGTACGGAGCCACTTCTGGTGCCCGTACTGTACACAATACAGGGCCAGAAGCAGAAAGCTCTGTTCACTGTATATTAGCTGGCCACCTTCACTGCATCTCAGCACTTTTTGAAGTCACTAGGAGCTGAGCTGCAGTGAAGGCGCCAGGCAAATAAACAGCATATGGAGCTTTCTGCTTCCGGCCCTGTGTTGTGTACAGAACGGGCGCTGGAAGTGGCTCTGAACAGCTGATGGGGCCGTGTGTCAGCCCCCTACCGATCAGGTATTTATGGCCTATCCTGAGCATAGGCCATAAAAGAGATTAACCCTGGACAACCCCTTTAATATGCATCACACAGTTTAATGTCCCCATCACTTCACCCACACAATATAATATAATATAATGTTCCCCTTACAGTATGGGGGACCAGTGAAGAGGCCACTGTATGGAGGGACCAGTGAAGTGGCCATAAAAATTTTTTTTGCCTAGACAATCCCTTAAAAGAGGTTGTCCATAAACGAGAGAGACCACTGTGTTTTCTGTGCAAAAATACATCCTTAATACAGAAAACACACCGTTATACAGAATAATGTCCCATAGTGGCCCCTGCACACGGTAGAATGTTCCAACTTTTATAATATTCCAATTGTCGCCACTCACTAGCTATTATACTGTGGGGTCTCTTCAGACTCCAGAGTATAATAAGTGGAGGGCCAAGCGAGGTGACAAACATAAAAAACAATGTTACTCATCTTCCCTGTGCTCTGCAGCGGCTCTGTTCTCTTCGGGCGCTTCTGCCTGTAGTCAGCGACTGCTGGTTGAGTCTCAGGGGTCACGTTGTGTCATTATGTGTAATGACGCTGGACGTGACCCCTGAAGCCCTACCAGCTGTCGCTGACTTCAGGCAGAAGTGCTTGTAGAGCACAGAGTATAATAATTTTGTATGGGTGGGCCACTATGGGGCATAATACAGTGTGCAGGGGCCACTATGGGGCATAATACGGTGTGCAGGGGCCACTATGGGGCATAATAGTGTGCGCAGGAATGCGGTTTGTGCGGGGGGGGGGTTTGGAGGGTGCGGTCTTGGGGGTGGGGGGGGGGCGTCGGTTCAGGTGGGCCCCATGTCAAATGTTTGCCTTGGGGCCCGGCCATTCCTAGTTACGCCATTGGCTCTAGGTGTTATGATCTAGGGATTTCTGACCAGGGACTGGCCCCTGACTGATAACTTCTCAGTCAAGTATACAAAGAAAAACACAAAAGAAAACAAAAAACTTAGTATAATGAGCAGTTTGGAATAACTAGTGTGTGATACTCCTAATCCCTGCCTTGCACACTAGAAGTAGCTGTGGGCCCTACTATATAACCTGAGAGGGCACGAACACAGCCGGAGAAATAATTCACTTGCAAGAGAAACCGAAAACCTGACTGATTTCACATTTTTGAAAGCAGAGGTTAGCTACAGAGAGAGCCCGACTGGACTAAAGGTGAATATGAGAAAACACAAAGTATAGAGCAGAAAATAAACGTGAAACACAGCAATACTGACATTATACAAAAGGATAGGATAAACAGAACTTAGCATCACACAAAAAAACCTACAAAAGTCCAAACTTCAACGCAGTAAAAAGACGAGGGCTCACTGCACCCAGAACAACTATGGTTGGAACAAAAGTGCTGAAATACTTATCAAATATCCACATAGGATGAATAGGCAGCAATGTATAACTGAACGGACCAGACTCAAATGATAGGAGGAATTTCAGGCAGACAAATCACTTCTGGAAACCACAGGCAACTGAAGTTTAAGACTGGCAACTGACAGCATGCAAAGCGGAGTTATATAGCAAGGAGCAGGAGTAGTCAGAAAGGGAATTGGATAGCAGCGCTCTGAACTGCCCACAACCTGTAATGAGTCCTCAGCATTGCAGAGAGACTTAACCCATTCCGAGGCAAAGACACACTAGAGCACTGACCAGCGATGCAACTCATCGTGTGAGCCACGTGTGAGTGCTGCCGCAGAGACCGCTTGCCCAGTGTGAACATTCCCCTGCAGCGCGTCAGACGATTCACATGCAGGCTGATATTGCGAAGACCGGGTCATAACACTGGGGTCTGAAGAAATAATAATAGTAATTTGTGGGTGGCAAACCCCAAGAACTTCATTTTCACCCAAATCCAAAATTTTTGGAAAATTCGTAACAAGAACTGGTTCAGTCATCCCTATGTATGTCTTTTTCTTTTTTGTTGTTGTTTTTTTCATTTTATTAGTGTAGGGGCCACTCTGGGGTATTATACTATGTGGAGGGCTACCATGGGACATTATACTGTTTGGAGGGGCCACTATGAGACATTATACTGCATGGAAGGCCACTATAGGACATTTTTCTGTCACAGGGATCTTTGGCATGAATGGGAGAAGGCAAGCTTTCTGAACAGCCAAGGGACCATGGTACCCTAAATCCCCTGATCACATATTATTAATAATGTGGAAAAAGGTGTCATGATCTGACTAAGGGATTACTGGAATATTTGATAAAATTGTATAGGATTCACTTGTATAGGACCTGAGCTGTAGTCAGTCAGGGCGGCCACACAGAGAACAGAGGTATCTGCTTCCAGCTCTATTCTCTGTATACTGCCTGCTGAGAACAGCTGATCAGCAGAGGTCTGGGGTTTCAGATCCTGCCTGTCTGAAAAATAGGTCATCAATATCATTTGCACAGAAATTCCCTTTAAATGTGGAAGTCCTTATGGGGACTCTGCACCAAATCTGTCATGTTGAACAGAATATAGTATAAATATATAGTTATAAGTAATGCCATATAAATGTATCTGAGAATGAAAAGATAACTAATATAAACTGCTTTTGTGTGTTTTAGGACAATGTGTATACCAAAACGCTCTTCTCGATAATGCAGAACTTGTATATCCTCGGAGCACCTACACAGAAGGAGAAAACGTGACGTTCAGGTGTAATAATAATTATCAAACGCTGGATGGAAAAGAACATGGAGAAAGAACATGTCTTCCTAATGGAGAATTTACTCCAGCAAAATGTTCTAGTAAGTATTACTTTTCTTATAAACATTTTATTAAGAATTTCCAACAAAGAAAAAACAAGACTATGTTAATTCCTTAAGGACACAGCCATTTTTCGTTTTTGCATTTTCGTTTTTCCCTCCCCACATTCCAAGAGCCATAACTTTTTCATTTCTCAGTTCACAGTCACATGATAGCTTATTGTTTGCGAAACAAATTGTACTTTGTAATGGCACCATTCAATATGCTGTGCAATGTACTGGGAAGCTGGAAAAAAATTCAGAATGAGGTGCAATTGGAGAAAAAATGCATTTACACCAATTTCATATGGGTTTAATTTTTACGGCATTCATTGTGTGGTAAAAATGACATGCTACCTGTATTCTGCGGGTCAGTACGAACACGGCAATACCAAATTTATATAGTATTTGTACTGTTTTGATACCTTTTAAGAAATGAAAAACTGTGCAAAATAGAAAAAAAAAATGTTGTGTCGCCATATTGTGACACCTGTAACTTTTTCATATTTACATGTATAGAGCTGGGTGAGGCGTCTTTTTATGCGGGACTATATGATTTTTTTACTGATACCATTTGGGGAAAGATCTGATAGTTTGATCACTTTTTATTCAATTTTTTATATTTTTTTAAATTGTTGAAAAAACGCTATTTGGCTATTTTGATTTTTTTCGCTGCTACGCCGTTCACTGTATGGGATAAATATTTTAATAGTTCGGGCATTTTGGAGAGGGGGGATACCTAATGTGTTTGTTTATTTTAGTTTATTTTTATATGTGATCTAGGGAAAGGGGGGTGATTTGAACTTTTATTTTATTTTTTTATACTTTTAAAAACTTTTTTTTTTTTTTTTTTACTTTTATGATCAGACCCCCTAGGGACCTTGAAAACTAGGGAGTCTGATTGCTCATACTATTCCTCCACGTCTATTAGACGCTACCTCCTGCATCGTGCAATAGATGTAATGCAACGACAAGCCTGGGAGCCTTCAATAGGCTCCCTGCTGTCATGGCAACCGATTGCCGCCCTCCGATGCTGTGCAGGAGGGTGGCGATCGGTGAAAAATGGCAGCTGGTGGCGCCTGCGCAGTTTAGACGCCTCGGTCCCGTTTGACCGCGGCGTCTAAACAGTTAACAGCCGCGATTGGTGCCTGCAGGCACCGATCGCTGCTGTCAGCGGCGGGTCCTGGCTGTATTACACAGCCGGCACCCACCGTATATGGAGAGAGCTCAGCTTTGAGCTCTCTCCATACACCCCTTTACACCTAATCACGTACATGTATGTGAAATAGGGTTCAGGGGTTAATGACAATTATGGAGTAGAAGTCATCTCGCGCGCTCTCTCTCTCTCTCTCTCTCTAGCTTAGAAATAATAAGTAGAAATACAGAAGGAAAAACAAAAAATAAAAAAAAAGGAAAACAGTATAGCTGTTTATTAAATTATCAGTTGATCTGTGAAGCTTGTCAAGTGAGGTTATCTAGAAGAAGGGCTACATAAGGGGAGGGCAAACTGGGCAATTACCCAGGGTCTCATCCCCCCAAGGGGGTCTCCAGCTGATTCAAGACAATTGACTTTTAAGCTGGTGTCACAAGAAGTTTATCGATCAGCCTGCAGAGTACTGCTGACTCGATAAGATCCGTGCGCTCAAAAGTACATTGAGCCTCCCTTCCTGAAGGGGGCGCCATTTGGCAGGCTCTGTTTAGCAGTTTTTCTTTGATATCGGTCATTGGACAGAAGGGGATACAGCAGCAGGATGCTCCATCCACATCCTCTGCAGGAGGTCTGCCAACCTGGACAACTTTGGGGGTAAGTGACATACTAGTATATGAGCGTATACATGTATCTGTGTGTGTGCATGCTTATACCTAAATGTCTGTGTGCAAGCCTGTGGATCAGTGTTGGACTGAAGGGCCTAGGGCCCACCAGGTGAACTTGTTCTCAGGCTTCCTGCCAATAGCCTACACCACAGCTCCTTCCCTGAAATCTTACATATGTGCTGACTACCTGGCATTACGGAGTATTTTCTCGGAATGGTCATCTCCTATAGTACGGTGCATGCCCCAAGAGCTCCATGGCTGGTTCATGCATAGTATGCTCTGTTTGAAGAATGACACAGACACACTACACACATGCGCAAGATTTTAGTCAGGAAGCTGGAATTATGAGCCCCTCCCCCCCACAGTATAATGCTCCATGTGGTGTATAATGCTCTACAGTGGCCCCCACAGTGTAATGTTCCACATGGTATATAATGCTTTACAGTGGCCCCCTCAGTATATAATGCTCACTTGAGCCCCCCATAGAGGCCCTGAATGGTAAGTAGTGCTCCAAACAGTATAATATACTTCCCAGAGCCCCAACATGGTATAATACTTCACACTGGCCCCACATATTATAATATGCTCCCCAAAGCCTAACCCCCACACGGTGTAATTCTCCATAGTGGCCCCCACACAATATATATAATGTTCCACGATAGCCCCACACAGTATAATATACTCCCTAGAGGGCCCCCAAATATAATGCTCCACTGTGGCCCCACACAGTATAAAAGGCTCCCCAGAGCTCACCTCCCCACCCCAGTATAATGTTTTACAGTGGCCCTACACAGTATAATGCTCCACAAAGGCCCCACAGAGTATAATATACTCCCCAACCATCCTACACAGTATAAAAGGCTTCCCACACTGCCCCCTGTATAATGCTCTACAGTGGCCCCATACAGTATAATGCTCCACAGTGGCCCCTCACAATATAATATGCTCCCCAGAGGGCCCCTCCCTATATAATGTTGTACAGTGGCCCCACATAGTAAAAAATGCTCCCAAGAGCCTTGAGCTGCTTCAGGCAAACCCCTCTCTTTCTTTTTGGTGCTGTTATTATACTCTGGGGTCTCTTCAGACCCCAGAGTATAATAAGTAGCGGCCCAGGGAGGTGATGCAAAATAACAGTTTTATACTCATTTTCCCTTACCTCTCCTGGGCATCCTTGTGTTGCTCCACTGTATTCGTTGGCTTCGTCTTCAGGGCTGCGGCTGATGTCACGTGTACCAGACGTCACCGCTGAGGCATGTGTCACATGGGGCATGCTAACGTTTTGATGCCAGTGCGCCCCATGCCCAAACACAGGCCTCAGATGGGACGTCTGGAACACGTGATGTCAGCCACAGGCCAGAAGATGGACTGCCAGTTCCCCAGGAGAGGTAAGTGTAAAAAAAAAAAAAAAAAAAAATTGTAAATGAAACTAGATTAGACAAAAGGACCATACAAAAGAAAATTATAGAACATTGCAGCAGAAACTGAGCTTCTGTTGGTACTCTGGTGGGCCAGTCTGACACTGCTGTGGATGTCTGAATGTGTGTGTGCATGCATGGCTGTGGATGTCTGTGTGCGCATGCGTCCATTTTTCACGGCTGTTTTAACCCCAAGGGTTGCCCATTTTCACAGATCACTCATACAAGTGTATGGAAAAAGTGTAGCCAGAGTACCAATCGCAAAAGTATCATAAAAAAAGAAAATGAACATCAAAGTAATACAAATGAACAGACACTGTCACAAATCCATAGTAACTTTGCCAGTCTATCCATAGAAGCTTGCCAATGGGCCTATAATTTGATTTGGCCCAGTTAGTTTGCAGACCTGAGAACTGGCCAAATTTATCGATCAAGGCCATGACTCTGGAAAGAGTATGAGACGGATCAGCCATAAATAGGAGCACTGTCCTCTCTTCTCTTGTGCTTATTTCTACCCCTTTGTATATTGCATCAGTGTGTATGATTATAGCTAGTGGATCCATGAATAGTAGTGGGTACGGGGCAACCTTGTCTTGTTCCCATTTGGAGAGAGAAGTAGGGGGACAGTGCACTGTTTATGGACAAACCCGTCATAGGTGATTAATTAGTGATATCCAGTGAAATCCTTCCTCAAAGCCAAAGTGTCCAAGAACTTGTAAAAAAAAAAAAAGGTCACTCGACTGACTCAAATGCCTTAGTGGCATCTTAGTGGCCCAATCATGTTTAAGAGCAGCCCCTATTTGAGTGACCATCTGATCCATCTGAGATTTTCAGAGATGCACCTACTGGACATGAAGCCCATCTGGTCAGGGTGAATCAGATCAAGTATGACAGTATTCAGTCTATTTGCCAATATCTTGGTAAGCAATTTATAGTCAATATTTAGTCTCTATGACCCACAGTCTAGGGGGTCCTTTCCAGCTTCAACAGAAGGATAATGTTGGCATCATAAAAGGACGGTGGAAGGGCCCAATCAGCATATGTAGTTTTATAATAGTTAAACAAAGTTGGGAGTAGGATATCTTGATATTGCTTGTAGACCTACACTGGAATGCTATCCGGGCTTGGTGACTTATCCCTCGCCATTTTTGCAAGGGCATCGGACAACTCCAATGGGAAGGGGGAGTCCAAATAAATCTGCTGTCCCTCAGTTAAGGTAGGGAAGGAAATGTTTGCTAAGTATGTCACTAATTCTTGAGTTAAGGCAGTTAATTGGGACTGATATAGGTCATTATAAAATTGATGGAACGTTCAATGGATAGCGGGGTTATCAGACAGTACCTCACCCGTAGCAAACATAATACCATGATAACATGTCAAGGTAGGCAGTGTTTTGGTGTATTAGGTGGGCCAGTAGGCTGCTAGACTGATTACCTAGTTCATAAAACTTTTGCTTAGTAAAAGATTGGGACCTTTGGGTATTTTCTTGCAGCACATGTAGATATTATTTGCCCACTTGGAGCCATTCAGTACAGGAGTCCTCACTCAGATTGGAAATACATGCTGCCTCCAAGGAAGTACATCTGTTGGCAAGCTCCATCTCCAAGTGCAAAGGCTCTCTTTTAACATAGGGAATGGATGACTGGATGCAACCCTTCAGTTAGTGGTCTCCCATTAGCTGTGCGCTGTTTGGGGTGTTGCTCTCCAAGAATGCTTTAGGTCAGGAATATGGTCATGAGGTGCAATGAGTTTGAGCTAAAAGGGTGGATTTTGGTTAGTAACTTCACCCAACTCCACCAGTAGGGGGGCATGGTCTGAGGCTGCTCTCGACAAGTATGAGATGGATAATGGCACAGAGCAAGTCTGGACATTTCCCAGGGCATGGTGTATCCTAGAAAGGGATTGCCTAGGGTCAGAGTGGCAGAAGAAGACTCTACCGGTGGGAAAGTTAAAGTGCCATAAGTCTTGTTATCCCAAGTCCTGTACCAGCTGGGCCAATTTAGTAGGGTGAGAGGAGGGCCACATGTCAGACCCCGAATGAAACCTACCCAGGGAGTGGTCCAGTACTTTATTGAAATCTCCCATACATATAAGGACCACCCCAGGGAATTAAGCAGCGGAGTGAAGTATGCAAAATCTGAGGCCAGAGGCATATATAGACCCAGTATAACACATTGTTGGGATTCATTCCAGGCATTGACGAATATATAATGTCCATCAGTGTCCCTGACAGTGACACCTGGTTCCCATCTGATCCTACACTGTAGCAATAGGGAGACCCCTCTAGAGTATGAGGTGTGGATGGAATGGAAGGCCCACTGAACCCATGGTTTCTGAAGCTGTCAGACTCTGTCCAGTATCAAATGCGTCTCCTGTAGACAGATGAGGTGGGGGTTATACTTCCTAATACGTGAGAAAATAACTGAGCATTTCCTGCCCATGCCTCTCATGTTCCACAATAGTAACTTAAAGGACACCACATTGTCTTTGACTCATAATGAGATTCCCTCTGGCCAGTGTGGCTTAGAAGAATAGCATACCCTATGGATAGGACTGTTACTGAGCTGTAGCTAAGTGTCAAACTTTTTTGAACAGCACAAAGACAAACCTGAAATAAATCTGAGAGAGGAATATAAAATCTGGATATATGAGAAATCAGGTTTGGGAAAAAGTGTAGTTGCGACTAACTGAAAACTGGAGAAGATGTGCACTCAAAGGTACAGTGCCTTGCAAAAGTATTTGGCCCCCTTGAACTTTTCAACCTTTTGCCACATTTCAGGCTTCAAACATAAGGATATAAAATTTACATTTTTTGGTGAAGAATCAACAACAAGTGGGACACAATCGTGAAGTGGAACGAAATTTATTGGATATTTTAAACTTTTGTAAAAAATAAAAAAATGAAAAGTGGGGCGTGCCAAATTATTCGGCCCCCTTAAGTTAATACTTTGTAGCACCACCTTTTGCTGTGATTACAGCTGCAAGTCGCTTGGGGTATGTCTCAGTTTTGCACATCGAGAGACTGAAATTCTTGCCCATTCTTCCTTGGAAAACAGCTCGAGCTCAGTGAGGTTGGATGGAGAGCGTTTGTGAACAGCAGTTTTCAGCTCTTTCCACAGATTCTCGATTGGATTCAGGTCTGGACTTTGACTTGGCCATTCTAACACCTGGAGATGTTTATTTGTGAACCATTCCATTGTAGATTTTGCTTTATGTTTAGGATCATTGTCTTGTTGGAAGATAAATCTCCATCCCAGTCTCAGGTCTTTTGCATACTCCAACAGGTTTTCTTCCAGAATGGTCTTGTATTTGGCTCCATCCATCTTCCCATCAATTTTAACCATCTTCCCTGTCCCTGCTGAAGAAAAGCAGGCCCAAACCATGATGCTGCCACCACCATGTTTGACAGTGGGGATGGTGTGTTCAGGGTGATGAGCTGTGTTGCTTTTACGCCAAACATATTGTTTTGCATTGTGGCCAAAAAGTTTGATTTTGGTTTCATCTGACCAGAGCACCTTCTTTCACATGTTTGGTGTGTCTCCCAGGTGGCTTGTGGCAAACTTTAAACAAGACTTTTTATGGATATCTTCTTCTTGCCACTCTTCCATAAAGGCCAGATTTGTGCAGTGTATGACTGATTGTTGTCCTATGGAAAGACTCTCCCACCTCAGCTGTAGATCTCTGCAGTTCATCCAGAGTGATCATGAGCCTCTTGGCTGCATCTCTGATCAGTCTTCTCCTTGTTTGAGATGAAAGTTTAGAGGGATAGCCGGGTTTTGGTAGATTTGCAGTGGTCTGATACTCCTTCCATTTCAATATGATCGCTTGCACAGTGCTCCTTGGGATGTTTAAAGTTTGGGAAATCTTTTTGTATCCAAATCTGGCTTTAAACTTCTCCACAACAGTATCACGGACCAGCCTGGTGTGTTCCTTGGTCTTCATGATGCTCTCTGTGTGGCATCCCAGAGCTGGCTATGGCTGGGCTGAGGGTGATCTCTGTGCATTGTATTATTTCCTGTTGCTTCATAGCCTGTGTGACATAGCAGGGGGTCCTGAGTCTCACACAACACAGCGCCACCTAGTGAGCCTCACACATGCATTACACCTCCCATAAAATTGAATAGTAACCAAATGTCCAATGGGAGGACATTGCCTGGGAAAAGGGGAGGAGTCAGCTGATCACTGGGTCCCCATGGTAACACCTCTGCAGGAAGGTCCTGCGTGTGAGGAGTTAGAAGTGTGGAGTGTTAGGAGGAGGAGGTGAGGAGATAAGTGTGATGTCCTGTGAAGAAAGCAGTGAGTTTAGTGCAGGAATCTCAAGTCCTAGACAGGACCAGGAAGGTTGGAGAGCTGACATACTCCAGCTATTCAGAAGATCCTGTCCCCTGTCTGCCTAGCCATCGCCCTGAAGGAAGTCAAGCATCATTATCTTGTCAGCCTGAGACTGTGGAGAGAACATTCTGGAACACGTGCTCCATAGCAAGTATCACAGGATCCAGGGGCCAAGGCCAGACCTGTGGAATATCCCGCCACCCTGACTATTGCACCCCGAAACTCTGAGCTATCAGGACCACATAACGTGAGTGGGGAATATTATGTACTAGTATCATGGTGGGCATCCTCCTATGAGCCAAATAGGAGCCCAGACGCACCTCAGGGCTGTAACACTGAAGTATAAGGGGCTAGGAACACCTTTCATCAAGTCTACCCTGCACCCCAGGACTTTGCTGTGTCACCAGGCGTACCCCGTTGTTTTGTATTGAAGAAACTGTTTAAGCATTTGTGCCTCCACACCCATGGAAGTAAAAGTTCAACTTTACAACCGTTTCTGTGTCTGACTCTGCACCGACAACATCAGGGCGCCCCAAACACCACCAGTCGGCACAGTATAGGGGAAGCGCCCCGGGGGAACAATCACCACCAACATTTGTGCAGCCCCCTCATCACCGGTACCAGTGGTGGTAACGTGGGACAGCACCAGCGCTGCGCCCTCGCGCCCAGAGACCGTGACAAGTCTGCGCTGTTTGCACCCCCGCAATCCCAACTGCAGCGTTACCTTCCATCTGGTCACCGCAAGAAAAACGTTACCTTCCATCTGGTCACCGCATCTGCGCTTTAAACAGAACCCTGAGACTATCACAGAGCAGGTGCATTTATACGGAGACTTGATTACACACAGGTGGATTATATTTCTCATCATCAGTCATTTAGGACAACATTGGATCATTCAGAGATCCTCACTGAACTTCTGGAGTGAGTTTGCTGCACTGAAAGTAAAGGGGCCGAATAATATTGCACGCCCCACTTTCCATTTTTTTTATTTTTTACAAAAGTTTAAAATAACCAATACATTTTGTTCCACTTCACAATTGTGTCCCACTTGTTGTTGATTCTTCACCAAAAAATGTAAATTTTATATCCTTATGTTTGAAGCCTGAAATGTGGCAAAAGGTTGAAAAGTTCAAGGGGGCCGAATACTTTCGCAAGGCACTGTATTATGCTAGTGGGGCCTTATCTTAAAACTTGGGGTGATAAAGTAGTAACAACTGAGTGCATCCACTACCTAGCACCCTGGAATAATATACCTGGTGTCCCGTGACCTGGGCCGCATTAGTATACCTACAGCGAGGCACCACCAAACCAGTCCTCCACTTCTTTAGGAGAAGTAAAGAAGATAGCTTTATCCCCATGTATCGCTCGGATTCATGCTTTATATACAAAAGAGTACTGGATGGATCGCTCACAAAGCCGTTGTTTTACGCTGACAAAGAGGGCTCTAATCCAGGGGTCTCAAACTCAATTTACCCGGCGGCCACTGGAGGTAGAGTCTGGGTGAGGCTGGGCCACATCAGGTTTTCCACACCGGTAATATACTCCATATTGGCCCCTGCACACGGTATTATGCTCCCTAGTGGCCCCTGCACTTGTATTATGCTCCCTAGTGGCCCCTGCACTTGTATTATGCTCAATAGTGGCCCCTACACTGGTATTAGGCTCCATAGTGGCCCCTGCACACGGTATTGTGCCCCATAGTTGCCCACCCAAGAACTATTATTATACTCTGGGTTCTTTTCAGAACCCAGAGTATAATGATCGGAGACCCAGGGGAGGTGACAAACATAAAAACGAGTGTTACTTACCTATACTGGAAACCGGAGCACTCCCAGCAGCTTTCGGCCCTTTCTAATTAAGTCGCGTGATGAGACCGACGATGCGACCTGATGACGTCGCCAGAGTGCCCAAGCCTGCTCGGAGTGACAGCGGATCGCAGGAGAGGTGAGTAGCATTGGTTTTTATGTTCCTTCACCTCCCCTGGGTCTCTGATTATTATATTCCGGGGTCTAAAAAGACCCCGGAGTATAATAATAGTAGTATTTGAGGCCCGCGGCCTCACTTACCGATGCCCGCGGCTTCTCACAGCGGCATCCACTTCCCTTTCTGCGTCCCATAGCAGAAGGGGAAGTGGGGGCTGCCACGAGCAGACGCCGGGTAGGGAAATAAATAGGCCGTGTCCTGCCGGGGACACTCCAGCAGGTAACGGCCTATTTATATAAATAAAAAAAAACTTATCCTCACCTACCTGCGATGCCTTGATGCAGCCGCTGCCTCCTCCTCTTGTCCGAGACGTCTATGTCTCAGCGTAGGAGGCGCGATGACGTCATTATATCGCTGCCTGCGCTGTGATGCGGACGTCTCGTAAGCCAGCCCAGGACAGGCCCCGCTCAGCGTTGTTTTTTTTAAAGCGGCCAGTCCTGGGCTGGTTTACATTAGATAGTAAAAAATGCCAACCCCAGACAGTGCGCCCCTGGTGCCATTCGCATCAAACTCGGGCCGCACTAACATTAAACTTTGATATTGAGGTGGGGGCCGCGAGTTTGAGACCCCTGCTCTAATCTTTTGCAGGGCTGTGGAGAAATCTGGAAAAATTACAATGTGGCATTGTATTTGATTTCTTGAATTTGCCATGCTGCTTGGAATGTTGGATCCCGGTCTTTGCTACTGAGGAGACATCCAAGATGGGTCTTGGATGGGCTCCCTGAGATGTTGGTTTAGCAGGGACCCATTGAGCTTGTTCAATAGCAAATGTAGGAGAGAACCAGGCTTCTGGCAGAGTATCACACAGCCATTTCTCCATAAACTAACATCGGTTAGCCCGTTCTACCCGATCTGGTAGAGGCGATAACCTGCAAATTTTGGGCCTAAGTCTGTTTTCTAGGTCTTTTGCCCACTGAGTCCACAGGTCTGTCGCCCTTTCCAGTTTAGTTAGTTTAGCAAGTATAGGAGCTGTGGTATCTTTCAGCTGTAAAATCTGATCCTCTGCCTCTCTAACCCTGCCCTGTAGAGTTTGAAGATCTTGACGCAGCAGTCAAACATCAATTTTGACCTCTTCTATTTTACCTGAGGAACGGCTTAGTAGCCCAATCCACTGCATAGTGGTGGTTCTAGGCAAGTGCAGCACTGCTCCCATTTCTTGAATAGGAGTGGCACTGCCCATCCAGTAGCAGGTTTTCGTACCTGGAGGCTCCTGCCAGAACAGCTGTTCTGTGTGGGGTTGCAGGGTTTAGACCACTACAGATCACATATTGATGACCTATCCTGTGGACAGGTCATCAGTATGAACTATCGATTTAGGGCAAAAAAGCTTAAAATTTTTGTGACACACTCCACACTGATTGGACAGCATCATGCCTCCATCTCAGGGGCAAATATGATCCATAAAAATCCAGACCGCATGTTGGCCGCATTTCCAGGACTGAATCTGGTCTGCAGACCATGACTCCTTGCTTTAACTCATACATTATGTTATTTTAGCGACCCATAGAATTATTGTTCTCCAGCAGCGCATCAGTTGGTGTAATCTGGGCTGTGCTGTCAGTAATCATTAAAAGTACAGAAAGGAGGAACATTTGCTTTATTGATTGTTCCTCCTGCATGTGCCTCTGCACCCAGCTTTGTTAGCAGGCTAGTGTGAATGAGTGCTGATCGCTCTGTTTTACCATTGATTAACTCTTTTTTTAAAAAAAAATCTTTTGGCCTGATAGGACCCTTAGTGTGTGGATGTCTTTCATTACTTTTATTAATATTCTATTCTTTTATATTCTGAATATCTAATCACTATATAGTGATAATGTTGGTGGTCATGATGTGCCAGTATTATTTGAGCATTATTTTAGTGATACCATATCATTAGTAATATTAGTGTTTGTATAGTGTACCTTGTTCAGAAATTTGGGTTAGTTTGAACCCGTAATTTTTGGGTTTCGACAACCACGGATTGTTATTATACTCTGGGGCCTCTTTACATCTCAGAGTATAATAATCAAGGGCCCCAGGGAGATGCCTAAAAATAAACTGATACTCGCCTGATGGGGCTTCAGCAGTAATGCTGGGCATGTCAATGTCATGAAGTTTGCGTTAAAGTGGCATGATGTTGATGTTCCCCACAGGGTACAGGTCTCAGCTATACCCTAGGGTCACTGATGTCTCCCAGAGGCCAGAAGACCCCAGGAAAGAAGACTGGATGCCACAATGGAGCCCCAAAGAGATGAGAAAAGGTAAGTATGAGCTGTTTGTTAATTTTCCGCACCTCCCTGTAGGTATATATTGTGTATGGGTGGGGGTATATGTGTTGGAATTGTGTCCCTGACTTTTTACAGCCCTACTATTGCCCTTTAGAAATGGTAGAAATCCAAGCTGTAGGTATTTGTATAATGCCTTTGAAATAAACTGGATGTGACTAAGTTGTTGGTGCAGTATTTCAGTGTTCGGGGCCCTACTTTGAATTTTGCCCAGGGCCACACTTTTTCTAAAACTGACCCTGTCTAGGAGGTGACACTGTACAAAAAAATCTGCTAGAAAAGTGTCAATTAGAGATGGGTAAATCTCTCAAGATTCCTTTTGCTTTGGGTTCAGATGGTTCGCAACAAAGATTTGTTTCAGGTCTAACAAGTTTACGAACCACACCTTAAAGTGGCTTAAAACATAGTGTATAACACTCTTAGGCCTCCTAGGAGCTTATCTATGCAATTTCTAGCTCTTTAAGGCAAACACAGCCGAAGTTGTGTCAAAGTGAAAGTGACATGTGTCTATGGAAAAACAGAAGATAAGCAGAGGTTACAAACTCCGAGTTTAACCATACACTGAGCTGACACTCACTTTTACGCAGTTAACATTTAAATGTTCCAAAAATGACCCTTTTTTGGGGAAAACGGTGCTTGCTGTGGTTTTTTATAGACACACGTGGCAGTTATATTACAAAAAGTAATGGTTTTGTAGAAAAACTAGCCCATTTTGATGGTTTGTTATTTGGGGGACAAATTTGAGGCTGTGAGCCACTTGAAAAGTGAAGAAGAATTGGCTTTTCAAAAAAAAAAAAAAAAAAAGCCACCAAAAATTAACCTGTGTTGCGAGGAGCTGTGCAATTATTATTTTATTAATTATTATTATTATTACTATTATTATAGCACCAACAGTGTGCTATAGTGGAATGTGATAGCGGACCAGGCCACAGGACATGTCTGTTTGAGTGATGGCAGTGGTGATAGGCACTAGGCTGCTGTGGCAACATTTGTGGCAGTGCATCAGGGCTTAATATGATGGACCAGGCCATAGGACATGACTGGCATTGGTGTTAGCTATTTAGGAGTAGCAGGAGCCAGCATCAGCAGCAGTACAGTAAATGGAAGATGATGATAAAGGGAAACGGTGACAACACTATTCAGAAGCATAAGCCGCAAGTGTTTGAAAATCCTCACAGATCCATGCCTGATTCATTTTGAGAAAAGTAATTTTTTCCACGCTGGACAGTTTCATCCTATTAGGTGTTACAACGCTATCTGCAGCACTGAACACACTCTGGGCCATAACACTTGTGGCTGGGCAAGAAAAAAATTCCATGGCAAAATGGGTTAGCTCCTACCATTGCTCTTACCTATTGACCCAGAATTCTATGTGGTCAGTGTTATCTGCTGGACTATAGGTGCACTCTAGGTACGATACTATCTGCTATTGCATTCAGTGGGTGTCAGTCACCTGTTGTGGCTCTGGGTGGTGCTGCGAGCTGAAAAATTTCTGGTTCAGGTATTGTACTGGGCCTGGCTTCTGCCGCTTTTACTTCTCCTGACACTTGTAACATTGGCAGAAGAGGTGGAGCACTGACTGAGTGAGGTACACTGGGATCAGGTAGAGGCCACCTGGGTACATGTGCAACTGGTAGTATACAGCCTGTCCTAATAATATTCTAATTTTTCTTCCTTTTTGGAAGCAGGGAAGAATTCCCCCATTTTGTCTTTATAGCGAGGGTCTAAGAGCATTGCCATCCAGTACTCATCCCTCTGCTTGATGCTAATATGCTTATTGCTATGTAAGCAGCAGAGCATATACTCTGCCATGCTTGCCAGCATATAGGCGGATCCAGGGGCCTGCCATGGTTGGTATTCTTGGCCAGTATGGTCATCATCATCATCTTCTTGAAACAAGTAAGGGTCAGCCTCCACCCCTGGCTGTGCCTGTGACATATCAAGGGCCCCCTCTTCATCCAAGGGAGAGTCTTCCAGTCTAGGAGCCCCAACCTCCCACTGCTGCCGTCCTGCTGACTCCTGGCCATACTACTGACTTGCCGGCTCCGCCTCTGCCTCATGCGCAAGCTGCCACTCTCTTCTCCCGATGATGATGAAGCACCTTCATCGCCCGGCTCCCAATTGCGATCGGCTAAATCATCATTGAGTACTGTCTGCACGTCACTGATGTCCTCCTCAACTCTCTCTGAGCCAGGAGCCTGACCGCTCACATCAACAGCTCCCACGCCACTCTTCTTATCACTACTTGTCCACCTACTGGAGGAAGTTGCGGATGTCTCCTCCAGATCTTGGCTGGGAAGTAGCTGCTGACTGTCCTCTAGTAGCTCGTCCTTGCTCTATAGTGGATCTGAGCCCACAGCATAGAGTACTTCTCTGGCTGAGGGAACAGAAAAGGATAGAGGCAGGTTGAGGACAGGTGAGGGCACAGGGCCTGTTTCCGGGCCATGCCAACTAAGGGTTGTGACTGACAAACCCACTGATTCTTGGCTGGGGGTGTCTGATGTGACTGTGCCTGCACCAGAAAAATTTAGTCCTGTGCCCCTCCCCTGTGCATGGCCTGTCGCTTCTTTGTCTGACATACTGTTAGATCAAATACAGTGAGTACGGAAAGTATTCAGACCCCTTTAAATTTTTCACTCTTTGTTTCATTGCAGCCATTTGCTAAAAGCAAAAAAGTTCATTTTATTTCTTGTTAATGTACACTCAGCACACCATCTTGACAGAAAAAACAGAAATGTAGATATTTTTGCAAATTTATTAAAAAAGAAAAACTGAAATATCACATGGTCAAAAGTATTCAGACCCTTTGCTGTGACACACATATTTAATTCACATGCTTTCAGTTTCCTTCTGATCCTCCTTGAGATGGTTCTACTCCTTCATTGGAGTCCAGCTGTGTTTAATTAAACTGATTGGATTTGATTAGGAAAGGCACACACCTGTCTATATAAGACCTCACAGCTCACAGTGCATGTCAGAGCAAATGAGAATCATGAGGTCAAAGGAACTGCCCAAGGAGCTCAGAGACAGAATTGTGGCAAGGCACAGATCTGGCCAAGGTTACAAAAAATGTCTGCAGCACTCAAGGTTCCTAAGAGCACAGTGGCCTCCATAATCCTTAAATGGAAGAAGTTTGGGACGACCAGAACTCTTCCTAGAGACCTGGCCGTCTAGCCAAACTGAGCAATCGTGGGAGAAGAGCCTTGGTGAGAGAGGTAAAGAAGAACCCAAAAATCAGTGTGGCTGAGCTCCAGTAGGGAGATGGGAGAAAGTTCCACAAAGTCAACTATCACTACAGCCCACCACCAGTCGGGGATTTATGGCAGAGTGTTTAAAATATAAACTTTATTTTTTTTATATAACTGTAATTTTATTGAAAAATTTTTCATTAACAAGGAATAAAGAAAAAACAAAAAAACAATAATAATCAAACAAACAGGAAGCATTGAGGTAAATAGAGGCTATCTGCCTCCTCCCCCTTAAGCAATATGCATTTAAATTAAGCAGTGAACAAGGGAGGGGGGAATGGAGGGGTTAAGAAGACAAGGGTAGGACCAAAGGGAAGGGGGGGGAGGGAAGGAGAGGACTAGAGATCAGAGACCCTGTAATGTACAATACATGTCCCAGGGTGCCCAAATAGCCCCAAAGGCTTCCCGTGAATTATGTAGGCCAGCAGTCAGGTATTCAAGACTCCTCACATCCTTCATTCTAGCCACAAGCTCAAGACTAGATGGGGGACTCACCTTCTTCCAGTTTCTAGCTATGAGAGTTTTAGCTGCAGTACAAAGATGCAAGAAAAGCCTGGATGACTTATTGCTCAGGTGCCTGGGGGGAAGGTTCAGGAGATAAAGAAGAGGGTCAAGAGGAACCTCTTGCAAAAAGAGAGCAGTCGTCAGAGTCCTGACCTCCCTCCAAAAACCGAGGATGAGAGGGCACGTCCAAAAGATATGGTGCAGGGTACCCACCGCAGCTCCACAGCGCCAGCACCATGGGGGAACTAATGGGTTTAAAGTATGAAGGAGAGCCGGAGTATGATACCAATGCATCAACAGCTTATACTGCGTTTCCCTAAACGTAATGCACTGAGATGATTTCTGGGCCCGAGACCATACAATCCGCCACTGTTCCTGGGAGATGGGTTTACCCACCGCCTCCTCCCATTTAAGCATATAGCGATGATTAACAGGAGAGCCTGTAGTTTGTGAGTTAAGAAGTTGGTAAATAGAGGATATAAAGCCCCTAGTGGACGTGCCTGCACGGCAAATCTTTTCAAAAGCGGTGGGGAGTGACACCTTAAGAGACCCATGGAGGGAGCGGACAAAGTGAACCACCTGCAAGTAATGGAACCATTCAGTACTTGGCAGGTTTTGATTAGCTGTAAGATAAGCAAAGGACCTGAGTTCCAAGGTTCCAGGGTCAACCATATCAGCAATCCGGTAAAGGCCAGCTTCAGACCACACTTTAGTCATGGCAGAAGTCAGGCTCTCTGGGAGAAGGGGGTTGTATAGTATGGAGACCATAGATGAGCGCGGGGACATCAGGGAGAATCTAGCACAACAGGTAGACCAGATAGATCTAGTAAACCGAATGGGGCCCAACAGGTACGAGGCAGGGGGGGGGGGGGAGCTGACCCACAGAAGCGCGTTAGGATGCATGGGTGCCAGCCATAGCTTCTCTACCTGCACCCATCTGGTGTATGCTGGCATAGCCGCCCAGAATGGGATATGGCGTAAGTGGGCCGCCCAGTAATAATGTAACAGATGTGGGACAGCCATACCCCCAGACCCCCTATCCGCCAGCATAACAGATCTAGGTATTCGGTGTCGTTTTGCTTTCCAGATAAACTGGAAGATAGCTTTCTGTAGGTTCCGTAATTCTCCCCGAGGTATCGCGACTGGGAGAGTCTCGAAAAAATACAGTAGCTTCGGGAGGAGAGTCATCTTGACCGCAGCAATTCTCCCCAAAAGGGAGATAGGCAAGGGTTGCCATTTGTCCAATAGGGCTCTTAGCTCACAAAACAACCGCGGGTAGTTTGCCGAGTAGAGGGTCGCATAGGAAGTGGATATATGGACTCCCAGGTAGCGGATAGAGGACTCCCGCCACTGGAAATCGTAATTACTGCGGAGGAGAAGGAGAAGGTCCCGTGGGATGTTAAGTGGGAGTGCCTCAGTCTTCGCGGGGTTCACCTTATACCCTGAGAGATCACCATAGGTCTCTAGCGAGCGCAGCAAGTTTGGAAGGGTAGTATGAGGGGAGGTGAGAGTGAGGAGTACATCGTCCGCAAAGAGAGATATCTTAAATTCCTTATCTTGGACCATGATGCCCTTGATATTAGGGTCTCGCCTAATCTTGGCCGCTAGCGGTTCAATGCAGAGGGCAAATATGATGGGTGACAGGGGGCAACCCTGCCTAGTGCCATTTCGAATAGGGAAGGAGGGCGAAGATGCATGGGGAAGCTTGATTGCTGCTGAGGGTAAGGAGTAAAGGGCCTGGATAGCTGTGAGAAAAGGTCCCGTAAGCCCGAACGCCTTAAGCGTAGTATGCATAAACGACCAATTTATGCGGTCAAAAGCCTTTTCAGCGTCCAGGCTCAAGAGAAGGGCCGGGGTAGAATAATGATTGGCCACCTCCACCAAATCCACAGTCCTCCTGGTGTTGTCACCACCCTGACGACAGGGGATGAATCCCACCTGGTCCTTATGGACAAGCAGAGGGAGCCAAGCATTCAGTCTATTGGCTAAGAGTTTGGTGAAAAGTTTCAGGTCCGTGTTCAGCAAAGCAATCGGTCGGTAGTTAGCACAATCCTGCAAGTCCTTACCCGGTTTAGGGACCAATGTGAGTAGTGAAGAGAGCATAGTCGGGGGTATAGGGGAACCTGAAAGGAAGGAATTGAAGAGGGACAATAGATGAGCAGAGAGTTCACCCTGGAAAACCTTATAATAATTGTAAGTGAACCCATCTGGGCCTGGGGCTTTCCCATTTGGGAGGTCCCTCAGGACCCCTTCTAGTTCCTCCCTGGTGATGGGGGTGTTCAGGGAGGTTAGGGCCTCAGGAGGAAGGCGTGGGAGACAACAATCCTTTAAATAGTCTTCCAGTAGTGTTGAGTCATCCCCAGGGAGTAGTGCTCGTGGGGGGGGTAAGTCATACAGCTTAGAGTAGTAAGAGTGGAACGCCAGCGCCACAGCATCAGGGTGATGTTGAAGAGTACCCGCGGGGTCACGGACAGAGTGTGGTGTGGAAGAGGCCCGATGATCCCTGAGGGTTCCTGCCAGGAGGGTATGAGATTTATTACCTCGTTCAAAAAACCGCTGACGGGTATAAAGGAGAAGTCGTTCCACATGGCGGGTCTCCAAATCACGGAGGTCCGCCCGGGCCAGGACCAAACGGCGAAGAACCCCCAGGGATGGATGCGCTGCCAAAGTCGTCGTAAGGGACCGAATACGGGCTTGGAGAAGCTGTTCCTGGGCCTGTCTGTCCCTTTTAAGCCTAGAAGCCAATGCGATACAGCATCCTCTCATGACCGCCTTATGGGCTTCCCAGAGAATGGCAAGAGAGTCTACCGAGCCTAAGTTGTCCCTAAAATAATCTATCAAGTGTGTGCGCAGGGTCTCGAGGGAGGTCGGCGAATTGAGCAATGTTTCGTTAAGACGCCAATGACATTGGCGAGTAGGCACTGGAGTCGTAGATAAGGTAACCACGACTGGGGCATGATCAGACCAGGTGAGAGGGCCAATGTTCGTGTCCCTAAGCAAACGAAGAGCGGGAGCATTTCCAAAGAAGTAGTCAATGCGGGTGTGAGTGTTATGAGGGTGAGAAAAGAAGGTGTAGGAGCGCGCCGTAGGATTGTCCACTCGCCAAAGGTCATACAAAGAGTGGGCGCGGATCAGCCTGCGGAACTCCCTTGCAAGTTGGGCCAACCTATGGGGGGTTGGGCCCTGGGGTAACGCCAGACGATCCGCCCGTTCAGAGAAGACCATGTTAAAGTCTCCCCCCACCAGCCAAGCTGATGGTGGGAGAGCGCGCAGACGGGAGAATACCCGGCGCAAGAACGGGATCTGTGCTGAATTGGGGGCATAGACATTGCATAAAACAATCGGGGCACCATAAAGGAGCCCCTCCAAGATAACAAACCGGCCACCTGGGTCTATGTGGGAAGTCGTCACTGTAATTGGGCAGGATCGAGAAAGAAGGATAGCCACCCCAGCTCTGCGTCGATTGTGGAAGGCTGAAAAAGCTACGGGAAAATAATGCTTAGCGAAGGCAAAAGTACCAGCGCGGTCAAAATGAGTCTCCTGAAGAAACGCCACATCCGCTCGTAAGGAGCGGAGTTCTCTAAGGACATGGCGCCTTTTAATGTTGGAACCCAGGCCCTTGACATTAATTGTCACGCACCTAACCATTGGGACCCAGGATTGGAGGACAGTGGCGGATTGCAATAAGCTCACCCATCTCACATGACGCTGGCAAGTTTCCCTCGGAGAGGCAAAAGGGCAATCCACAAACAGGAACCCAAAGTCGAGGCAGGGTCTCTAGATCAGGGAGGGGGGGGGGAAAGAGAGGGAGGGAGGGAGGCAAAAGACATCATAAATGACAAAGTAAAAATAAAAACAGTTAAACAATACTTTGTGGGCGAGGCTAAGTCACTCGCCTGGGGACCAATGAGGGCAGCCAGAGGTCCAATCAGGATCAATGGCCGCACAGTCCAAGTATCCCCTTAGGGGGGAGAGCGTGGACAGGAGGTCGGAGGGGAGGCGGTGGATCCCCAACCACCAGTAAAAAGAAGGAAGGAAGGGGAGTCACCGGAACCCCACCCCGCCCCACTCCGCTAAAACAATCCAATAATAAGCATAATAGATGAGACCCGTAGACCTAAAAAAAAAAAAAAAAAAAAGAAGCAAACATAACATTAAGGCATGCAGATTCCAAAGCACCACCGAGAAAAGGGAGAACGTCTCAAGGGGGGGGCAGCCTCCTCAGGGATCAGTCTCCAGCCGGGGCCTCCGAGTGGTCACCACCGCGGAGGATGCATGACGTCGTCTGGGCTCCAATCGTTGCCAAACCGGTGGTGGGGGAGGGGGGTGGAGAGAATAGCTCCCAGTCTGTTAAATCCGGCAGGGGAACATCCAATAGGTCACAGAAGAGAGGCAAATCGGCAAAGGAGCGAAGCGTAGCGGAGCGACCATCCCTACGAGCAATGAGAGCAAACGGAAATCCCCACCGGTAAGGAATTTGGTGCTCCTGAAGAATCTGGAGGAGGGGTCGGAGATGGCGGCGTTTCTGGAGGGTGATTAGCGACAGATCCTGATAGAATTGTAGTGGAGCTCCCTGAAACTCGAAGTCTTTGAGTTTGCGCACTTTGCTCATTATAGCCTCTTTAAGGGTGAAGTCGTGGAGGCAGCAGATGACATCACGGGGTGTGGCGGAAGATCCTCTGGGTCGAAGGGCTCGATGTGCCCTATCAAACTTAATTTTGTGGGACGGGGGCTCCTGCAGTATAGTGTTGAAGACAGCCTCCAGCAGAACAGGCAGATCCTCAGATTGGTCAGCCTCTGGGAGTCCCTTGATGCGTATATTGTTGCGCCGGCCCCTGTTGTCAAGATCCTCCAAGTGGCGTTGCATGTCCCGTATAGCTGAACCCTGTTCAGTGGTAGTATCATGCAGTGAGGCAACATAGTCTCTGGTAGTGTCATGGTCATTCTCCAGCGTGTCCATTCGGTTAGCAATGGAGTGTAAATCAGTGCGGAGGGTAGCAATTTCAGATCGGAAGGACGCTGTGATTTCCGCAACCATACTTTTAAGGTCTTGTTTAGTAGGAAGTTGAGGAAGAAGGTCCGCCATGGATGATGGTGCTGAAGATGGGCCTGGAATGCAGCTCTGGGGGTGCAGGACTGGAGGGGGGGAGGCATAATCCTTGGGAGTGTGGGGCGGAGGAGCCCCTACGCCAGCGCCTTCCACCGCGCCATCCCCCCCTGAGCTATGGAGGGGGGGGGGTGATGGGGGAAGATAGTAGCTGGGGGGCCACAGAGACCAGCTCTGTGGCCACAGGCTGCAACTCATCAGCGGTGTAGGAGGGAGCAGAGCCACTGACCTCAGAACTCCTTGAGAAGCTGGAGACATCCGGGGTCCTCTCATGCCGCTCTGCCAGGAGTGCTGGTGAAGCAGAATGTAGCTGCTGGGACATCCCAGGGTGAGGAGACTGTGGGAGCACTCGTGCTGGGGAAACTCTGGGTTGCCCAGGCGCCGACAGGGATCTCTGTTGAAGCGGCGCTCCGCTGGCTGACAGGGGGAGCGCGGGAGGAGAGAAGCTGCGCTGCGACCCCTGTGCCTGGAGAGCGGAGGGAATCCAAGATGGCCGCCCCGCAGCAGCCTGGCCCGGTAGAGAAGGCCGCTGGGCCAGAAAGGCGTCCAGGGTGGCCCCCCCAGACCTCTCCACGGGCGCTGGGGTGCCCGGGGCCACCTTCCTCGGTAAGCGCTTGCCCATACTGCGCCTGCTGAGGGGTCCACGGGTCTCAATAGCGAGCGGAGGAGCGGAGAAGGACCTGCGCGCGTGCTACTCCATGCGCGTCCAGGCCACGCCCCAAAATATAAACTTTATTAATGAATAAAAAGGGAATCCACCGGCAGGAGGCAGGAGCTTTTGCTGGGCAAACAAACAACAAATATTGACTTAGCTTCCAGTTTTAGATCCTTTTTGTTATAGCAAATATCAGTGCTGAGGGGGAGGCGGGAGCTTTTGCTGGGCAAACAAATAACAAATATTGACTTAGGGCTTCCAGTTTTAGATCCTCTTTGTTATAGAAAGCACCTTCTGTGAATAACTAATGATTTAAAGGGGAAATCGGGACGTTCTGTTGGGTATATAAACAAATACTAAGCTTCAGATCCTCTTCTCTGCAGAAAAGCACCTCTGATGAAAAACTAGTAAAATGAGAGTTTAGAAACGCGTCAGGTGTTATTATATAGGTGTTATTATATAGGTGTTAGTGTATGATTAGGAGCAGGTGGTCATAATGGGCTTTGTGCTGATACACTATTAGAAAGCCAGCAAACATTTGGTTCTGGTTTTAAATTGATATGTATTTCTCTTGGGTGCATTTAACACTGGCAAGCAATGCAAGAAGATAAAACCGTTGCTGCTGGTGATGAATGGCGAGTTAACTTGTAGTACCGCCATTTATGTTATTCTGCTAAGAGATAATGCACTACTGATACTGTGGATTATTATATCCTGATATGGTAGTGGCTTTATCCTGGATCCTTTTTGTATGGTCTCTGTGGTTTTTCTGTTGTTTTGTCCTATGGGTAGATTCCCTTTTTATTCAGATTAATTAATAAAGATTATATTTTAAATACGTCCCTTTTGGTAGGTTGCGACTCACCTGTGATATTTTTTGAAATTATTTATTGGGTACGTAAAACCCCCTTTTTCTTTAGTTGATTTTTATGGCAGAGTGGCCCAAGGGAAGCCTCTCCTCAGTGCAAGACAAATGAAAGCCCACATAGAGTTTGCCAAAAAATACATGAAGGACTCCCAGACTATGAGAAATAAGATTCTCTGGCCTGATGAGATGAAGATTGAACCTTTTGGTGTTAATTCTAAGCGGTATGTGTGGAGAAAACCAGGAACTGCTCATCACCTGCCCAATACAATTCCAACTGTGAAACATGGTGGTGACAGCATCATGCTATGGGGGTGTTTTTCAGCTGCAGGGACAGGGATATTCTGGAAGAAAACCTCTTCCAGAGTGCTCTGAACCTCAGACTGGGACGAAGGTTCACTTTACAACAAGACAATGACCCTACGCACACTGCTAAAATAACAAAGGAGTGGCTTTGGAACAACTCTGTGGCCATTCTTGACTGGCCCAGTCAGAGCCCAGACCTCAACCCAATTGGACATCTCTGGAGAAACCTGAAAATGGCTGTCCATTGGAGAACTGGAGAGGATCTGCAAGGAAGAATGGCAGAGGATCCCCAAATCCCGAGGTGAAAAACTTGTTGCATCATTCCCAACAAGACTCATGGCTGTACTAGTTCAAAAGGGTGCTTCTACTCAATACAGAGCAAAGGGTCTGAATACTTATGACTGTGTGATATTTCAGTTTTTCTTTTTTAATAAATTTGCAAAAATATCTACATTTCTGTTTTTTTTCTGTCAAGATGGGGTGCTCAGTGTACATTAATGAGAAATAAAATGAACTTTTTTGCTTTTAGCAAATGGCTACAATGAAACAAAAAGTGAAAAATTTAAATACTTTCCGTACCCACTGCAAGTAAATGAAAAGGATATTAATACAAGGCAAAAAGGCCTGTAATTTTCTCCCTTCAACACACACCGGCGAATAAGCCACTTATTTCACTTATTCAAGTGTTTTCTACCACTTTCCCTAGTGCCTGTTGACGTCTCTCCCTGCACTTACACTGGAAAATGCCTGAATTCAAAATGGCGGAGGGTATTTATAGGGCTGTGACATCACAGGGCTGGCTGCTGATTGGCTGCACGCATGGCATTGTGGGTGATCCCATGTTCCCAGAGTTCCTTTCCCCATGTCCTAACATGTGCAGAAGCCATTTTAGGAAAAAATATGATTCGTTACCACGAAGCATGAGGAAATCCAGACTCGATGCGAATCAAATATTTCCTGAAATTCGGAACGAATTCCACTTCTTCAGCTTCGATTCGCTCATTTCTATTCCTGACTGTTGACCACAAACCAACCCTTCTGTTGTCTATACACATGTTGACTTATGTGGTATTCGCAGTAAATAGTAACCTACTGACAATCTTGCACAGACTATCACCCACCACAACATGAAGGACAATAATTCAAACAATATAGTATTAGACACCAACTTCATACTGTATATTGTTTTGTTTTTTTAAAGCATTATTATTACATTTTACTTCTCCTGGAGGTATTTCCATCCATTACTTTTTCCTTCCTGATAACCATAGGTTAACCCTTTGCTCCAAACATTGTCTATTTGGGCATAAGCATCAAAGTGCAATAGTTCCCACAGTCATCATCCATTGCTGTTCCCAAGTTTAATAGCAGCAATGCACAGTAGTGCTGTTGGTCTGTTGGTAATGTTTACTTAGACTAACTTGTTCACTCCCCACAACCCAATAATACTCAAATTATCCAAATTCATGAAAGGATGAGAGAGAAAGTGATATTCCAGATAGTGCAAGTCTAATAAGAAGGCAATATAACTTTGTGTGTTGCTGTCTGTATTGGCTCCTTTGGGCCATCCTCTCAATGTTTTACCTCCATAGAGTGACCAATCAACCGTTATTTTGTCTCTCTTAAAGTCTATAAGGGGAATCCTAGGAGTTCTAGCTTTTCCATGGGACCACAGAATCATCAGTGTCAGCGTCCATATCACTGGCAGAAGCAGTAACCTTTTTGCAATGGCTGCAGAGACGTAGCTAGTGGGAGGGCAGGTGGGCGGCAGCTCTGGGCCAGGGGCCCACTCACTCTGTGGGGCCTACCTCGGGGCTGCCGCAACACAGATTAACCCCACACATCAAATGCATCGGCGTCTGCATGACACCGATACAGTTGAAATACATAGTAGAGAAGGAAGCGTCTAGCTAAACCAAGTCTAGATTTTGAACACTGCAGGGGGGAAAATGCCGAGGGGAAAGCTGCAATAATACACTTAACATAAAACGGGACGTACCGACACAAAACCCAGAGGCACAGAAACAAACACTATAAAAACAGCAGCCTCTGGGATGCTGCACTATCACTTGTTCAGAGTGTGGAAAAGAACAACAGACATTATTGTGTACTTCTCTCAATTCATTATGCAATGCTGCAACATACTCTTTCGGTATGCTATAATGGAATAGCATCTGTTGAGGAAAATACAGTCCTAGTCTTGGGACACGACCAAAAAGTACCTCATAAGATGACAAGTGTGTGTTCCTATTTGGTGTGTAGGTTACTGAGAATAGGGCCATAGGGAAGCACCTGATCCATGGCTTCTCTGTCTCTTCCATGGCTTTTTGAATTTCCAGTTTGAGGGTACCATTTAGCCTGTCCACTTTCTCACTACTCTGAGGACAGTGTGGGGTATGGAACACTTGCTATATCCCCACGGCCTTCATTATTTCTCTCATTACCTGTCCAGTAAAATGAGTTCCATTATCACTTTCAGTGGTCTCTGGGATCCCATACCTGCATACCACTTCCTTCAGTAGTTTATCTGCAGTTGCTTTTGCAGTGGCTTTCTGTACTGGAAATGCCTCAGGCCATCCTTAAAAGAGATCAATACACACAAGCACGTACTCATACCTTACCACCTTTGGTAACTGTATATAGTTAACCTGCAATCTCTGGAACAGGTACAAGGGCTTCAGGGTTTATTGCTGAGGAACCTTTACTACACTGCGCCTGGAACACGTTATGCAGGTTTACACGTATTTGACTGCAGTGGTGCTAAAACCGGGATTGTTGAACTCTCAAAAAACTGCAAGAACTCATTAATATAGTCCTCAACCCAAAGTAACATAAACGTCATGCCACAGATAGTGTGGGGTCATATCACAGGATGCACCAAAATCACAGTTCCAACTCTCCACTTATATCTGCAAGAGGTAATTGCAACCCACAGACTGCGTCACGTTAAGGATAATACAGTACAGTACATCAGTGCAATGCTCATACATTGGTTAATACAATGTGGCTGGGTCCCTAGGTCTCCTGATCGGTCTTCCATATACTGTAAGTACACAAATCCCTGGGAGTCATCAGTTATATCAATGAGGTAATGTTTTTTTTTGCAACATTCAGCTGAAAGCTTATTGAAAAGTACATTCAAATAGCTTATCACTGTGGTATGGACTAGTGCCTAATGAAGTAATCTAGATCAGCACTTCTCAAACTGAGGCTCACAATTTATGAGGTGCAAGTCCACAACCAAATACATTACTACTTCTCCAGCAACAACTCCAAATCTGGTTAACACTACCAAAATCAGCAGTTAAAGCACCCATCTCAAATATATTCACAGCAATGTGGACAGAATATAAAACATAACCTTTAATTCCAAATAATAAAGAGAGAGTTTATTTGAGTACCTAACAAAACAGTAAAAGAACCCCTCTTTAGTTCATGGGGGCACTGATTTTCATTTATACAGATTCCCAATCTGTTTTAATGGAATCCAAATTGCAGTAAAGTATCCAATGTAGCACTTGTTTAAATTATTCAAGAGACCAAATGGTCCCCAAGTGTCAAGTGACTCACTATAATACCGCATTGAATTATCATACACATGCAACAGGTCATTAAGATGCCATACATAAATCCTCATCCTATGGCATCTACTTCTGTATTAATACTGCATGTATGAAGACAAAAAAGGCCGAGAAATAAATGGTTAGATCTCACCACTTAACTGTCTTGAGTTCCAGGTGCATGACTTGCCTTCATTCACCATGCTCTACTGGGTGGGATCAAAGATGTCCCAGTCATTAAATGGTTAACTGACCCTTACTTCAGTCAGGCCCCTATTTCCCAGAGACTCCTGCCCTTACAAGAGCAGTCCACATCTGACCCTTTGGTATAAACTTATTCATCCTACGCGTTTCATCATCAATGTATGATGACTCCTCAGGGGATCTACATAACATCCAGGGTGTCCCAGTGTCTAATACTAAAGTTTCAAATGGCTAAAGTTGTCTCTCCCATTTAGCAATCTGATCTGCACTGAACTATGCTCGGTCTGTAAACAGGTATGGGGGCACTGTCTGTATCCCACGTGTGATTTATAAGGATAAGCTTACCAGTACTTCCAATAGCAGGGGGTTAATTTCCTGGTAACCATAGTAAACATCAACACAGCACATGGCTAATTAAGGCCAGTCTTACCTCCTTTTCATCAACGGCCATCTGCTCATGTGTTGTGCTGTTGACGCTATCTCCATCCTCCCAGCATACGGCTAAGTCTGCCCTCTTGTTGTGTCACCTGATGGGCAGAGCCCAGGCATCCCGAAAAAGCCGAGCGCACCATCCTTCCAACAGTTGCTGCAAAGCCCGCCCCCGGCACCACTCCCCAGGGAAAGAAAGAGCGACTCGCACCACGCCTGGACCAAGACACAGTATGAAGGTGTGTCAGGTCTATATCCGGGTTGCAAGTAAATCCCACCTGTATAATAATGGGATGATTCCACCCTTATCCCATTGAAAACCAATAGGAGAGTTAGAGTCGAGAGAAGGGGCCCAGGATTGAGTCCCCTCAAGGACACCTTGTTTGACTGACTAAGTATTGATGTTTAAAGATGGCAGCAAAAGAGTTAACAGAAATGTTAACAGAGAAAACCTCAAAGAGACTCAGAATATAGATAAAGACAGAGCTATCGGACAAAAGATGTACTCATATTTATAATTTCGTAATATTAGACAATAGATTTACTTATATTTATAATTTCTTATACATCAATTAAAGATAATTGATCAAGGAAAAATAATGAAACTAAACCGGATCCCAACAAAATATACATAACCAGATATGCATATATATACACATGAACAGATATATGTATATAAACATGCCTGACACAGGACCGATTTACAGGAACTAGACTATGAATGCCTATGAAAATCACACCTGTTATAGAGGTGCTATTGAAATGAGGAAAAACAAGGGCATTCCTACTTTAAATGTCCATGGGAAAGAGAAGGTAAGTCAAACCCCCATTTGGCTCAATATCTTAATATCGCCACATTGTTGAAAAAAGACGTTATACATACATGGAGATCCCAGTACATATACCCTTGGTGTAAAAGATAACATCATATAAAGCAACTGTAGTTAATCTGTTCATTTAAGCCATAGGGGGTGACTGTATTCAAACGGAAGATCCATTTTGTCTCCCTTTGTAACAGGAGATGATCCCAGTTGCCCCTCTTTTGGGGTATGGTACATGCCCATGAATCTTATTACTCCTGTCTCCTGAGGGTGAAAGATCCTCACATGGTGAGCAATTGGTGTGTTCCGTTCATGGGTAATGTCACCTAGATGCACTCCTACTCTCCTCCTCAGTTCTCTCTTGGTCTTTCCAATGTATTCAAGACCACAAAAACATGTGGCCTTGTATATCACACCTTTTCATCTGCAATTTATGAAATGTCTGATCTCAAAAGTTTTGTTTGAAACATTGGATTTAAAACTTTCTTGTTTCCAAGGTGGTACATGCCATGCATCCACTGCAACTGTAACATCGTTTTATCTGTACATCCAACCACGTAGTTCTTTTAGGTGGTTCAAAATGGCTGCGTACCAGTTTGTTGCACAGTGATCTCTTCATTTTATAGGTGATTGATGGACTGTCACCAACCACCTCCTTAATATCTGGATCAATAAGGAGCATGTCCCAATATTTTCTCAGGACATTCCTTGCCTCCTTAGATCCATTATCAAAGGAGGCTATGAATCAAATTTTTTGCAAATCATCTCCTTCGGTTTTGGCTCCAGAAGAGTCTCCCTTTCTGTGCCAATGCAAATTTATGAGCTTCCTGAATGATACCGCCTTTTGCGGAAGTGTTCCCTTAGATCACATGCCTGTTCCACATATTTCTCTTTTGTTGAACAGTTCCATCTTACCCTCAAATATTGTCCCTTTCTGATCCCTCTTTTGAGTGGTAGCAGGTGATTACTATTCCAGTGCAACAGAGAATTTGTGGAACTCAGTTTGCGGTATACCTCCATCAGGAGATCCCTACCATCTGTTCTAGATATCCTAATATCAAGGAATGGGAGGGTATTTCTATCCAATTCACAAGTAAATTTCAATCTAATAATGTTGTTGTTAAGACCCTGTACATAGTTTTGGAATGACTCCTCATCTCCACGCCAAATTACGAAAATGTCGTCAATGTACCGCGCCCATAGCTCAACTCTATTACCAATCTGGGAATTTTCACAAAACACGATGGTCTCCTCCCACCAGCCCAGCAGCAGTAAATTTCGTGTCAGTAAAAATTGCAATAATACCAGAATGAATGAATTGGCTATGGGCACGGTACTGAAAACCCCTCGAGGCCAACAAATAGTCTACTGCCTGCAATCCCTTATCACGAGGGATCGAGGAGTATAATGCTTCCACATCAATACTTCCTATGATACACTCATGGTCCAGAATGATCCCCTCAATCATATGGAGGAGATCGCTTGTATCTCTATATATGATGACAGAGATACCGCAAATGGTCAAAATGTTTGGTCTAAGTACGCTCCATTTTCTGATTTAAGATATCCACACTTGATACTATGGGCCTCCCTTTCATAGGATCTAGGCCCTTGTGGCCCTTGGGGAGTCCATAGAATTTTGCAGTCCGGGGAAATTTGGGTAGCATAAAATCAAACTCCGGTCCACTTATGATATCACTTTTCTTGGCCTCAAAGAGAATCAATTTCAGCTCTTGATAATATTCACCTGAGGGACTCTTCCTGAGGATTTAATACAGTATGTGTCCATATCTCTCAAGAGATTTTCACACATCCTCTGATACTATATCGTGTTCATAACCACGGTGTCCCCCCCCCCCTTTATCCGTTGGCTTTATCGTTATGTTGCTGTCTTTCTCCAAATTTATGATAGCTGCCATCCCTTCCTTAGTACAGCTAGATCTGGTTTGATTACCCTGTACCTTACAGAGGTCGTTGGTTGCCTTTTCCATGAATACATCAATTACTGATGTTAGCTATCGGAGGCATACTTACACTTTTGTTTTTAAGGGAAGTAAAAGGACCCACACCTTGTGAACCCTCCCCACCCTAGTCCAGCTCAGTAAGGAGCCTGACTTCAGGTAATATTTCAAGGGGAATACTCAGCTCCAAACTAAGCCTCTTGTCACGGTTTTTATAAAGTATATGCCAACGTATTTTATGTTCAAATGAATGCAAGTTCTTAACCCATTCGAAGAGGTTGAAGTTAGAGCTTGGTTCCTGCACCAGCCAAAAGCAAGCATTGGAGCTAAGGACACTAAGGAGTCAGTATACTGTGTGGGGACCACTAAGTGGGCATTAAATTGTGTGGGGAAACTACGAGGGCAGTATTCTGTGTGGGGTTCACTAAAGGGGAATTATATAGTGTTGGAGCCACTAAAGGAGCAATATACTATACTGTATACACGTCATTGTGCCTTAAAGTGTTTGTCCAACACTAGATATTAAAGGCCTATCCTTTGAATAGGGCATCAATATCAGATCACTGGGGATCCAACAGCAACTGATTGGCTGATATCTGCACAGTGTACAGTTTCCAAAAGTTGGTTAAGTATATGTATATTTGAAACTATAGTGTATCAGTGTCGGCTATTGTTGTATCACGTGGCACTGTTAGTGAGGCATTTTGTACTACCATATTGTACTTGCGCTGCTGCTGGTATTTTGGACTACATTATGGGATTTGTCACCATTGAAGAACATTTTAGAAGTTTGAACTATATACTTTTTACACCGTAATTAATTTTTGTGCTTATTTTAATTCTGTATGGCATTCAGTGGGCACATTTAGTAAATCAAAGTATTCTGTCCTCTGTATCCAGCATTGAGTCACCAGCATTACCATGGATTAACTAGTCAGGCATGAGTTGAAAACGTTTGAGAATCCCTCATCTAAATAGACTACAGTAGCAGAATTAAGGTCTGATAATAGTAAGTCAGGCTTTTTTTTTTTTTTGTTTTTTTTTTTACATATGCTCTGTGACCTGTGCAGAGGTCGTTGTGCAGAAAGGGGAGTAGATATGCTATGAAATCCCCTATTGTGACTGGTTGATACTGTGTCTTATCTACATATATATGACAGCTGTGATCATCTGTGTGCTGAAAAGTGAGAGGGTGCTGCAAAGAATAGTACGGAAAACATGAAGTATTAGGCATATTATATTGCCTATTGGACAAAGTCAGAACTGCTGGATTTTTAGGATTTTTTTTTTAAAATATAGATAACATGGAAACATTTTCAAAACCTCATCAAAAATTCTTAGGCCATGTTCTGGCGACACATTGCCCCTAAAAGGAGTATATCACCAGAATAGTCCCTATTGAACAATGAGTACACTAGACTGAGGTTCACTTGAATAAACTGCTCTTTTCTAATCTCCCTGGACATGGATGGTGGACAAAAATTGATGAAAGTTTGCAACGCAGGATAGTCCGGATGGTTGATAAGCAGCCCCAATCAAGTTCCAAAGAAATTCAAGCTGTGCTTCAGGCTCACGGTGTATCAGTGTCAGTGTGAACTATCCATTGATATTTGAATGAAATGAAACGCTATGGCAGGAGACCCAGGAGGACCCCACTGCTGACACAGAGACAAAAAAAACCTAGACTGCAGTTTGCCAAAATGTGCATAACTAAACCAAAATCCTTCTGGGAAAATGTATTGTGGACAGATGAGACCAAGGTAGAGTCTTTTGGTAAAGCACATCATTCTACTCTTTACTAAAAATGGAATCAGCCTACAAAGAATAGAACACAATACTGACCGTCAAATATGGAGATGGAGGTTCAAAAATGTTTTGGGGTTGGTTTGCTGCCTCTGGCACTGGGTGCCTTGATTATGTGCAAGACATCATGAAATATGAAGATTACCAAAGGATTTTGAGTCACAATTCAGGGCACAGTGTCAGAAAGCTGGGTTTGTGTCCTAGGTCATGGGTCTTCCAGCAGGACAATGACTCCAAACATACTTCAAAATACACCCAGAAATGGATGGAAACAAAGCGTTGGAGAGTTCTGAAATTACTTTTGGGACAAGGCACCCTTCAATTGTGAAACACTTGGAGCAGTTTGTAAAAGAAGAGTGGTCTGAAATTTTAGTTTAGAGGTTTAAGAAGCTTGTTGATGGTTATAGGAAGAGGTTGATTTCAATTATTTTTTCCAAAAGGTGTGCAGCCAAATATTAGGTTGAAGGTGCCAGTAATTTTGTCCGACCCATTTTTGGAGTTTTGCATGAAATTTATATAATTTTTTTTTCTCTGTTTATTGTGTTTTTCCAATACATACAAAAGAAATAAACATGTGTATAACAAAACATGTGTAATTGCAATCATTTTCTGGGAGAAATACTTCATTTTCTGGAAAAATTTCAGGTGTGCCAACACTTATGGCCATGACTGTATGCTGAATAGAATAACACTGGAGGCAAGAGAACAACAGAAAGACTTGGATATTCTGGTTACAAGTAAGCTAAGCAGCAGTATATGATGTCAAGTTGCAAATGCAAGTAAGATTTTAGGGTATATAAGAAATAAAGAGATAACAAACTCAAGATCCTAGTGTAATATTGCCCCTCTATAAAATCTTCCTAAGACCACACCTCAAATATAGAAATGTTTTTTCTTCTGCATTCTAAAAATATATAGGATAGCTATAAAGGGTTCAAAAGTGGGTAGCTAGATTACTCGTTGGCAAATTGCTACCTCTGCACCACCTATAACCAAACCACTGTTTGTTGGCATTTATGTACCTACATGGGACTCTTCCCCTTCTGGATTTTACAGACCCATAGTCTTTCATTGGTGTGATGGATCCGTGATGCAATAGCATCAGTGAAAAAAAAAGGATATGCTTCCATTGTTTTAGGGTTTCTTTGCGGACCTACCTCTGAATGAAGACATTGAAATGAATGTATACGTATGCCTGCAAAATATATTTTATATATTATATCTACAAAAAATGTGGACGTGTGAATAAAGCCTTAGAGTGGTCAAAATGTTCTATTCCAAGAGTAAGTAATAACAGAAAATTTGTCAGCAAAATGACAGATGTGTTAGAAACCTTTAAGACTTCTAGAGATGGAACATTGATTCAGGGATTTATTCTGATATTTGTAGGAATAGGTTTTTCTCTGATGTGGGATAACTGGCTTTTTCTTCATAGGTGTTCTTGCCTTCATCTGAATTAACACTTAGCATTATACAGTAGGTTGAACTTAATAGACCTGAATCTTTTTTTTCAACTTTACTTAATGGTCCATTGTTATTTTATGGCGGAAGACACTGCTGCACGTGACTGCTGAGACCAATCAGCGGCCTCAGCAAAGGGTGATATATGTGTGTGTGTGTGTGTATGTACTGTATGTATGCTATATATATATATATATGTATATACACACACGCACACACACACACACGTATATTATGAGTTATTCTGCAAATAAATGCAGGGTTGTGGATTTACTGTACATTTCTATACAATGGAGACACTGTCAAGATAACTAATAAATTATACTGTGTGCCTGCACAACTCTGTTCAGGCTTCTGTTTCTGATGGATCCATAATAATGTGTTTTTACTGAAGGATTAAGGATCCTAATAGATTCCAGTACCCCCTCTATACAGAAGTTTATCTTCACATTTTCTGTTGATGTTGCTGTTTGGTTACTGGTTATTCCATGTAGGCATAGTACATGGATTTTTTATTTCTTGCTATGAAATCTGCCTCAATGCTGTAAAAATATCTTTGACTTTAATTTTGCAATTTATTTAACTGTTGTCTGTCTTTTTGACACTAGGAACCTGCCAGGCTCCTGATTTTCCAGAAGGAAAATTCTCCCCAAATAAAAATGAATTTGAGATTGGAGAATATTTGCAGTATGAATGCAATAAAGGTTATATGACGAAAGGCAGAAGTCTTCTGGGCAGTGCTCAGTGTCTCGAGGGAGGATGGTCTGAAACTCCTAGCTGTATACGTAAGTCTCATTTGTTCCTCTTTTGAAGACTGATAAACAAGGATTAGCCATCTACAGTAAATTATATGGTATAGAAAATAGCATCAGTTTATGACAAAGATTGAATTCGTGCACAGGTATTTACCTAGGTGATTATTAGAGATGGGCGAACCAAATCATTCAGAGCCGACTTTGACCCGAATATTCCAAATTGTTTGGTCTTAAACTAAACCAAACAATTGGGGATCATCTCAGAAGAACTACAATGGCCACCACGACATGCACTGTGGTAAATTAGACCCCAGAGTACAATAGTTGGGAGCCCAGAGGAAAAAGAAAAATTTATACTCGCCTTCCTTCACCTCTTTTGGGTTTCCTCGCAGTGTACAGTGCTTTTCTGGTGACGTCATGTGCCCCGGGCACATAACATCACCAAGGAGACCGAGGGAGAGCACCAAACACTGCAAGGAGGCCCAAAAGAGGTGAGGGAAGGTGAGTATAAATGTTTTGTTTAACCATCCCTGGGCTTCCACCCAATTTACTCTGGGGTCTCTTCACAATAATAACCAGGGATGCAAGCCATCTGAACCTGAAACAAATCTTGGAAAGTCTGCCCATCTCTAGCGACTTATATTTATTCTATATGTGAAAAAGTATCAGGGTTGCAGTATAAGGAATGATAAAAACTTAAAGGGAATCTGTAAGGTCCAAAAGCCTCTCAATCCAATAATAGCAATGTGAGGGGCCTTTAAAAGGAGCAGAAATATTCCTGTGCGGACACAAAGCAATGGAGCAATGCAGAGATATTCATGAAAGGGGGGGGGATAGACAGCCCTAGAAGTGTGGAATATTGATGAGCTCACACAGCTTAGACAAAAATTCAATTTCTGTAATAAATTTTCATTGAATGTGTTTTATTCATAAAGTGGGTACTGTATGATTTAGAAATATATACAGATTTTTTTTAGCACTTTTGTTTCCATTTTTTGGGGGAGATTATTTAGATGTTCACAGCCATAACAACTCATACTATAAAAATAATTGACAGGTGTGGCAATTTGGGGGGGATTAGCCTCAATGGCAGCAGACTCCTGGACCCGATAGTGGTGTTCGTGGTACTGGGTGCCGGAGAAGCAGCATTCAGACAGTGCCAATTCAAAGCAAAACGGCTTTTATTCAGCTTAGGAAACTGTAACATACACAAAATAATAAACGTCCTCTTGGGACAGACCGCTTTGTCCGTCTCCAACTGGGTCCAATGTACGCCTGCTACCTGCAGGCCTTGACAGCAGCTCTGCTGCTGTATCCACTCCCTTTGGAGTTACGCCCCACCCATAGGTGTGGCTGAGGGCCTTTTCAGGCCTGGCCCTGGGTCGCTCAATAGCGCCCTCTGGGTTCACATACTCACACAGGTAAATAATGTAAATCAGTTTTATAGTATTTATAGAGTTAATATGGATATGGTTAGTACTAAATATGTGTTGGGGATTTTTTTTTAGCTTGAAATTTTCTATAGTTTAATAATAATAATAATAATAGTCCTTTAATAGTCCCACAATGGGGAAATTCAGTGTGTTACAGCAGCAAAGATAAGCAGATACAAATACAAATACAACATGTACAGGAATGTTCCAAGGTGAGAGGCATTACATTGATAGTAGACAGACAGATAGGATGTAGCAGAGGAGGGGGGGGATTTAACAGGCAGAAAGATATTTCAGTTCTCTGTGTGTATTGATCTCCACTTAGGTCGGTGTTGGTTGTACAGCCTAACCGCGGTGGGGAGGAAAGACTTCCGATAGCGCTCCTTCTCACACTTAGGGTGGAGCAGTCGGTCACTGACAGTACTGCCCAGCGCGATCACAGTCTCATGCATGGGATGGGACTTCTTCTTCTGCATGGAGCTCACCACGGACAGTATCCTTTTGTCACCCACCACCTGCACTGGGTCCAGTGGGCTCCCCAGGACAGAGCTGGCCTTTCTAATCAGCTTGTCAAGTTTATTTCTGTCCCTGGTTGATATACTGCTCCCCCAGCAGGCCACTCCAAAGAAGATGGCTGATGCCACTACCAAGTTGAAGAAAGTCCTAAGAAGTGCCCCCCGGATTCCAAAGGCTCTCAGCTTCCTAAGCAGGTAGAGCCTGCTGTGGCCCTTCCTGTACAGGACCTCCATATGATCTGCCCAATCTAGCTTATTATTTAAGGAGCAAACCCAGGTACTTATAGGTGTTCACAATCTCAATGCCCATCCCTGGAATGTCCACTGGTTTAGGAGGGCGTCTGCCTTTACAGAAGTCCACCACCATCTCCTTAGTCTTCCCCGCGTTGATCTTCAGGTGGTTCCGCTGGCACCAGTCCACAAAATCCCGATTCAGTTCTCTGTACTCCCTGTCATCATCGTCTGTGATGAGACCTACTATTGCAGAGTCGTCAGAATACTTCTGTAGGTAGCAGCTAGACGAGTTGCACATAAAATCTGCAGTGTACAGTGTGAAGAAGAAAGGGGCGAGAACCGTGCCCTGAGGTGCCCCCGTATTAACACATTATTTTTATGTTACTTTCCAATGTTTTAGTGCTGCAAAGGGACTGGTATACTAAATGTCATTCTTTGATCACTTACATAATACACTGCACTGTTAAGTAGTTCAGTGTATTACAGTATATCTACCTGTCAGTATTCTACTAATCTGGCAAGCCTAATAGGCTTCCTTTTGTGGGAGACCTGGAAGCTATTGTTTTGCCTGTGACTGCCATAGCAACTGTTTCCTGAAGCCATGTAGACTATTCCAGCAATGATACATACAGTGGAGAAAAAAAGTATTTAGTCAGCCACCAATTGTGTAAGTTCTCCCACTTAAAAAGATGAGGCCAGCCTGTAATTGACAGCATAGGTAGACCTCAACTATGAGAGACAAAATGAGAAAACAAATCCAGAAAATCACATTGTCTGATTTTTAAAGAATTTATTTGCAAATGATGGTGGAAAATAAGTATTTGGTCAATAACAAAAGTTCATCTCACTACTTTGTTATATATACTTTGTTGGCAATGACAGAGGTCAAACGTTTTCTGTAAGTCTTCACAAGGTTGGCACACATTGTTGCTGGTATGTTGGCCCATTCCTCCATGCAGATCTCCTCTAGAGCAGTGATGTTTTGGGGCTGTCGCTGGGCAACACGGACTTTCAACTCCCTCCAAAGGTTTTCTATGGGGTTTAGATCTGGAGACTGGCTAGGCCACTCTAGGACCTTGAAATGCTTCTTACGAAGCCACTCCTTCATTGCCCTGGCGGTGTGCTTGGGATCATTGTCATGCTGAAAGACCCAGCCACGTTTCATCTTCAATGCCCTTGCTGATGGAAGGAGGTTTGCACTCAAAATCTCACGATACATGGCCCCATTCATACTTTCATGTACACGGATCAGTCGTCCTGGTCCCTTTGCAGAGAAACAGCCCCAAAGCATGATGTTGCCACCCCCATGCTTCACAGTAGGTATGGTGTTCTGTGGATGCAACTCAGCATTCACTCTCCTCCAAACACGACGAGCTGTGTTTCTACCAAACAGTTCTACTTTGGTTTCATTTGACCATATGACATTCTCCCAATACTCTTTTGGAACATCCAAATGCTCTCTAGCAAACTTCATAAGGGCCCAGATATGTACTGGCTTAAGCAGGGGGGCACGTCTGTAACTGCAGGATCTGAGCCTTTGGCGGCGTAGTGTGTTACTGACAGTAGCCTTTGTTACGTTAGTCCCAGCTTTCTGCAGGTCATTCACTAAGTCCCCCCGTGTGGTTCTGGGATTTTTACTCACCGTTCTTGTGATCATTTTGACCCCACGGGGTGAGATCTTGCGTGGTGCCCCTGGTCGAGGGAGATTATCAGTGGTCTTGTATGTCTTCCATTTCTAATTATTGCTCCCACAGTTGATTTCTTCACACCAAGCTGCTTACCTATTGCAGATTCAGTCTTCCCAGGCCTGGTGCAGGTCTACAATTTTGTTTCTGGTGTCCTTCCACAGCTCTTTGGTCTTCACCATAGTGGAGTTTGGAGTGTGACTGTTTGAGGTTGTGGACAGGTGTCATTTATACTGATAACAATGTTCAACAGGTGCCATTAATACAGGTAATGAGTGGAGGACAGAGGAGCCTCTTAAAGAAGAAGTTACAGGTCTGTGAGAGCCAGAAATCTTGCTTGCTTGTAGGTGACCAAATACGTATTTTCCACAATAATTTGCAAATAAATTCTTAAAAAATCAGACAATGTGATTTTCTAGATATGTTTTCTCATTTTGTCTCTCATAGTTGAGGTCTACCTATGATGTCAATTACAGGCTGGCCTCATCTTTTTAAGTGGGAGAACTTGCACAATTGGTGTCTGACTAAATACTTTTTTCCCCACTGTATAGAAGATAACATAGGTTAACAACCGTAACATCACTGTATCCTTCACTAGAACCTAAGGATACAGTGATGTTACAGTGGTTAACCTATGTTAACCTATGTTATCTTCAGATACTAGTAAACATGTCAATACATGCATCACTCCTAACAACCTCCTTTTCTTCTTAAGTAAACATGTATAAAAAACATATGGAAGCTAAAAAATACAAAATATGTTACATAAAAAATATATTTAGCATACATAGTCTGGATAATCCTGGTTGTGACTGGAGCTTCACATTGTTGATTATTCTTCTCCATCTCTGGTTCTAGAGTTTTTTTTTCCGGAGTCTCAGCAGGTATTTAGTATAGTTGCCTCTTACCTATTTCTTTGCCTGCATTGTCATTGACAGTCCTGAGAAATTTCCTGTTTCTTCTGTACAGCTGTCCATTTGTTTCCACAATGTAGGCTTGTGGAGCAACTTTCTCCACACAAGTACGTTGTTGCCGAACTCCATCTGCTGATTAAGGTGATGGTTGTATGCACACTGTGTGGCCAATATTTAACTCTGGTAGTTCCCTAACTTCTTTATCATAGTATGCCTTTGCTTTTTGGTGTCTTTCTCCACTACTCCTTTTATGACCTTTGGAAACAGCAATGTTTGAGCTGTAGGAAGTAGGGGTCTAGTCCTTCTTGACATTAGTCGTTGTACAGAACTACTGTATTGTTGGTGCTTTTTTTGGGGTGTTCCAGTAATCAAGAACAGCTTTCCATCCATGTTATTTAATATAAGCTGATTGACTCAGTTCTAGTGATATACAGGTGCATCTCAATAAATTAGAATATCTTTGAAACGTTTATTTCTTTCAGTAATTAAATTAAAAAAGTGACCTCCTATATTTTCTTCATTCTTTACACATAGAGTGTTCTATCTCAAGTGTTTTATTTCTGTAATTGTTGATTATGGGTTACAGCTAATGAAAACCAAAATCTAAGAAAATTAGAATATTGTATTGAATTCCTGAATTACTGAAATGAATGAACGTTTTAAAAATATTCAAATTTATTGAGATGCACCTGTAGTCTAATAGTTACTGACCAGAATGTCAGGTAACCCTAAGTCAAGTTGGAGCGGTGGTTGATCTGGCAGACACATTTCTGGTTTTGGCAGCAGCAGCTACATTCGGTCATCTTCTGTATGGGAGTTTTTTTGTACATTACCAAATGGCAAGGTGCAAGATCTGCAAACAGATAATTAGCCATGAGCATAAAGGCTAACATGTAGTTACTAGGCCTCTCCATACTCCCATGAAATGGACTTTGGCAAAGTCGAATTAGAAGAGGCACCAAGTGAGCAAGACCATTCCATTCCTTCTCCTCATGATTGTCTTCTTTGGCAGTTCACATCCATTTCACACGTAGCACATGGCAGGCAATGGCAAATTATCCTCCTGCTTCTCCTCCTTCACACAATCTGTCCCCAATCATCTAGTTGGTCTGCAAGTTTAAAGGGGTTGTCCTGGATAAAATGATCCTTTAACACTAAACTAAATAACCTCCCCTGCCTAACTTCTATCTTACTTACTTTATCAAAAATGTATATTTACCCATATTACTGGGGCAATCATGTGACCTCTCCAGACACATTTTCAGATTTTCCGATGATTTTCCATTTCCCCATTTTCAGAAACGGAATGTCACCAATACTAACCCCCCCCACCACCACCACCCCATCATACTTACCTGTCTACATGTCCAGATTTTCTGGGCACGAAACATCACTTCCTTCAGGGGGGATGGCTCCACCTCTTCTTCACGTCTGCCAGCCTCCCACATCTGCGCAATAAAGCCCGCGTGAATACGCCAGCAGACATGAAGAGGAGAAGGAGCCAGTCTTCCACACCTGCGCAATAGAGCCGGAGTGCCGACTATTGCGCAGGCGCTGGCAGACATGAAGAAGAGAAGGACTGAAGAAGTGATCTCCCGTGCCCAGAAGATCCGGGCTGGAAGACAGGTAAGTATGATGGGGTGGGCTGAGTTAGTTATTTAGGTAGGGCTAGTAGTCTGTGGGCTAGCTAGGGAAACAGGGAGGGGGGTGTGAGAGAGGGAGGGGGGAAGAGCAATGTATCATGGTAGTTGTAATATAAAAGAATGAAGGAAGCTACCGATGTAAACAAATGCAGAGGATACAAGGAGCTCCCAGAGAAACCTAGAAATAACTCAAAACACTGCTAAAGGTATTTGGGTACACTTATTAACCCATTAATAGCACTAAAAGACCTTTTTTAAAAAAGATTTTTTGTCCAGAAAACCCCTTTAACTCCCACCTGGCGAAGTTACTGGTGGTGCATTCACTGCTGTGTCACTTAGTAGAATCCACTGCATTTCACCAACTGATGGCAGCTTGATAGCCATGTGGGCCTCTCCTTTTAAATGTCCATGTGGGGAAAGGTGCACCACCTTCAATATGTGAAGCATAAATTATAAGCAGGGGACAAACAATACATTAGTTGTCATGGCCGACTGGGTCAATGTTTTGAGCATCAAAGGCCACAGTCTCAAGGCCTGGTGCTTTCTAGTACTGATATCACCTCACAAGTGTAGAGCAGGCACAGTTTCAACACCAAGCGAGACTCATCCACCTCCTCCAGTTAATACATACTGGACCATTTCCCACTCCAAATTCACCAGGGAAATCCATGGGTTCCATTCACCCTTCCTCGTTTCAATGTAAGATGAAGTGCACATTGAATGGCCCTTTTGATAGCGTGCCCCAAATTTTTCTTGAAATTATTTCAATTGTCACTCTAACTAGTTGGTTCCGTATGGGCACCGATAGTAGTAGCAAACCACAGACACAATGATCCCTTTTGGAAGCTAGTTCATCTTTTTCAGCTGGCAGCTAGGCCAGGAATGCTGATAGCACACCCAAAATTTTTCTGGAAATTTTGTCAATTGTCGCTCTACGAACACAAAATTGATGTGCCATTTTCCCCCATATAGTGATAACTGGCAGGATCATCCAAGTTATTTTCTGCCTCCCAAGTGTTGTTCTCAGGGTCATAGAATCCTTTCCATTTCAGAAGATATTCTAGTTTTTTCAGCTGCTAGGAAATGCACAGCTCTCATTATCATCATCCAGCTGATGCTGGCTGCTACTACTAATAGATAACCACCATTCAGGCAGACATATCCTGTGGTCTGGTCCATGATATTATGTCCAGCTGCACTGCCACACATTGCCTCAGCTTACTAGTGCCTACCACCACTGCTGCCAGTCATGCAGACATGTTCTTTGGCCTAGTCCATCATATTATGCCCTGCAGCACATGTTGCCACAACTGCCTGGTGCCTACCACCACTGCTACCAGTCAGGCAGACGTCCTTCGGCATGGTCCATCATATTATGCCCTTGCACTGCTACACATGTTGACAACTTGCCACAGCTGCCTAGTGCCTTCCACCACTCAAGTAGACATTTTTTTAGGTCTGGCCCACCATCACATTCCACTAAAGCACACTGTGGGTGTGACTGCCACAGTGTTGGTATTAAAAAAAAAAAAAAAATCACATCTGCTCCCGTCACAGGATATATATATATATTTTTTTTTTTAAATTTCGAAATGCAATTCTTCATCACTTTTTAAATGGCTCAATGCCACAAATTTGTCTCCCAAATAACATTAACTCCTTCACACAAAATCATGTACATGTGACTTACATAGGTGTGAAGGGCTGTATGGAGAGGGCTCAGTTTACACGGCAGATGCTGGATGTATATAACAGCCACGTTTGATTCTGGTACTGATCACGGCTATTAACACTGTAGACGCAACAATAAAACACTACTGTGTTATCTAAAGTGCGCAGGCCCTATGGGCACCACCATTTTTAACAATCACCAAACTCCAGAACATCATTGGAGGGCGGTGGTTGGTTGCCATGACAGCCGGTAGCCTATTAAAGGTTCCCAAGCTTGTCATTACTATGGTTCTACCATAGGCAGCGTGTAATACAAGTCAATGAATTTTACTATATACTGCAATACATTAGCGTCAGCGCAAGGTATGGTTAAATTCAGAGTTTGTATCCACTGCCTACTATTTGTTTTTCCATAGACACGCATATCATTTTCACTTTGACATACAGTGCCTTGCGAAAGTACAGTATTCGGCCCCCTTGAACTTTTCAACCTTTTGCCACATTTCAGGCTTCAAACATAAAGATATAAAATTTTAATTTTTTTGGTGAAGAATCAACAACAAGTGGGACACAATTGTGAAGTGGAATGAAATTTATTGGTTATTTTAAACTTTTGTAAAAAATAAAAAACTGAAAAGTGGGGCGTGCAATATTATTCGGCCCCTTTACTTTCAGTGCAGCAAACTCACTCCAGAAGTTCAGTGAGGATCTCTGAATGATCCAATGTTGTCCTAAATGACTGATGATGATAAATATAATCCACCTGTGTGTAATCAAGTCTCCGTATAAATGCACCTGCTCTGTGATAGTCTCAGGGTTCTGTTTAAAGTGCAGAGAGCATCATGAAGACCAAGGAACACACCAGGCAGGTCCGTGATACTGTTGTAGAGAATTTTAAAGCTGGATTTGGATACAAAAAGATTTCCCAAACTTTAAACATCCCAAGGAGCACTGTGCAAGCGATCATATTGAAATGGAAGGAGTATCAGACCACTGCAAATCTACCAAGACCCGGCCGTCCCTCTAAACTTTCATCTCAAACAAGGAGAAGACTGATCAGAGATGCAGCCAAGAGGCCCATGATCACCCTGGATGAACTGCAGAGATCTACAGCTGAGGTGGGAGAGTCTGTCCATAGGACAACAATCAGTCGTACACTGCACAAATCTGGCCTTTATGGAAGAGTGGCAAGAAGAAAGCCATTTCTCAAAGCTATCCATAAAAAGTCTCGTTTAAAGTTTGCCACAAGCCAACTGGGAGACACACCAAACATGTGGAAGAAGGTGCTCTGGTCAGATGAAACCAAAATCGAACTTTTTGGCCACAATGCAAAACGATATGTTTGGTGTAAAAGCAACACAGCTCATCACCCTGAACACACCATCCCCACTGTCAAACATGGTGGTGGCAGCATCATGGTTTGGGCCTGCTTTTCTTCAGCAGGGACAGGGAAGATGGTTAAAATTGATGGGAAGATGGATGGAGCCAAATACAGGACCATTCTGGAAGAAAACCTGTTGGAGTCTGCAAAAGACCTGAGACTGGGACGGAGATTTATCTTCCAACAAGACAATGATCCCAAACATAAAGCAAAATCTACAATGGAATGGTTCACAGATAAATGTATCCAGGCGTTAGAATGGCCAAGTCAAAGTCTAGACCTGAATCCAATCAAGAAAGAGCTGGAAACTGCTGTTCACAAACGCTCTCCATCCAACCTCACTGAGCTCGAGCTGTTTTCCAAGGAAGAATGGGCAAGAATTTCAGTATCTCGATGTGCAAAATAGATAGAGACATACAGTCATATGAAAAAGCTTGGGCACCCCTATTAATCTTAATCATTTTTAGTTCTAAATATTTGGGTGTTTGCAACAGCCATTTCAATTTGATATATCTAATAACTGATGGACACAGTAATATTTCAGGATTGAAATGAGGTTTATTGTACTAACAGAAAATGTGCAATATGCATTAAACCAAAATTTGACCGGTGCAAAAGTATGGGCACCTCAACAGAAAAGTGACATTAATATTTAGTAGATCCTCCTTTTGCAAAAATAACAGCCTCTAGTCGCTTTCTGTAGCTTTTAATCAGTTCCTGGATCCTGGATGAAGGTATTTTTGACCATTCCTCTTTACAAAACAATTCCAGTTCAGTTAAGTTTGATGGTCGCCGAGCATGGACAGCCCTCTTCAAATTATCCCACAGATGTTCAATGATATTCAGGTCTGGGGACTGGGATGGCCATTCCAGAACATTGTAATTGTTCCTCTGCATGAATGCCTGAGTAGATTTGGAGCTGTGTTTTGGATCATTGTCTTGCTGAAATATCCATCCCCGGCGTAACTTCAAATTCGTCACTGATTCTTGTACATTATTCTCAAGAATCTGCTGATACTGAGTTGAATCCATGCGACCCTCAACTTTAACAAGATTCCCGGTGCCGGCATTGGCCACACAGCCCCAAAGCATGATGGAACCTCCACCAAATTTTACAGTGGGTAGCAAGTGTTTTTCTTGGAATGCTGTGTTTTTTTGACGCCATGCATAACGCCTTTTTGTATGACCAAACAACTCAATCTTTGTTTCATCAGTCCACAGGACCTTCTTCCAAAATGAAGCTGGCTTGTCCAATTGTGCTTTTGCATACCTCAGGCGACTCTGTTTGTGGCGTGCTTTCAGAAACGGCTTCTTTCGCATCACTCTCCCATACAGCTTCTCCTTGTGCAAAGTGTGCTGTATTGTTGACCGATGCACAGTGACACCATCTGCAGCAAGATGATGCTGCAGCTCTTTGGAGGTGGTCTGTGGATTGTCCTTGACTGTTCTCACCATTCTTCTTCTCTGCCTTTCTGATATTTTTCTTGGCCTGCCACTTCTGGGCTTAACAAGAACTGTCCCTGTGGTCTTCCATTTCCTTACTATGTTCCTCACAGTGGAAACTGACAGGTTAAATCTCTGAGACAACTTTTTGTATCCTTCCCCTGAACAACTATGTTGAACAATCTTTGTTTTCAGATCATTTGAGAGTTGTTTTGAGGAGCCCATGATGCCACTCTTCAGAGGAGATTCAAATAGGAGAACAACTTGCAATTGGCCACCTTAAATACCTTTTCTCATGATTGGATACACCTGGCTATGAAGTTCAAAGCTCAGTGAGGTTACAAAACCAATTTTGTGCTTCAGTAAGTCAGTAAAAAGTAGTTAGGAGTATTCAAATCAATAAAATAATAAGGGTACCCAAATTTTTGCACCGGTCAAATTTTGGTTTAATGCATATTGCACATTTTCTGTTAGGACAATAAACCTCATTTCAATCCTGAAATATTACTGTGTCCATCAGTTATTAGATATATCAAATTGAAATGGCTGTTGCAAACACCCAAATATTTAGAACTAAAAATGATTAAGATTAATAGGGGTGCCCAAACTTTTTCATATGACTGTACACCAAGCGACTTGCAGCTATAATCGCAGCAAAAGGTGGCGCTACAAAGTATTAACTTAAGGGGGCCGAATAATTTGACACGCCCCACTTTTCAGTTTTTTATTTTTTACAAAAGTTTAAAATAACCAATAAATTTCGTTCCACTTCACAATTGTGTCCCACTTGTTGTTGATTCTTCACCAAAAATTTTTTATTTTATATCTTTATGTTTGAAGCCTGAAATGTGGCAAAAGGTTGAAAAGTTCAAGGGGGCCGAATACTTTCGCAAGGCACTGTAACTTCAGCTGTATTTGCCTTAGAGAGCTAGAAATTAGATCGTGTAGAACACTCTTAGGGCTCCTAAGACCCTATCTATGTTTTAAGCCAACTTAAGGTGTGGTTCGTACTGAATTTAATCGACCTGAGACCAATCGTGGACATGAGCCACCTGAACTGAAACAAATCTTGGGAAGTTCGCCCATCTCTGTTTATTACATGACCATCAATCGGCTATAATTTCCTATGATACAATCACAACTGAATATAGAGACCTTTTCCATGGATTTGGATGAGCATATATAAGGTATTGTCAAAAGGAATATGAGAGACACCAGACTCAACAATGCAGACGAATTGAAGGCAGTTATCAAAGCAACCATTTGAGGGAAGGTCTGATGGTTTGATCACTTTTTATTCAATTTTTTTTTAGGAGGCAAAGTGTTAAAAAAAAAGCCATTTGGCTATTTTGATTTTTTTCCCTGCTACACCGTTCACACTATGGGATAAATATTTTAATAGTTCATGCATTTTTAAGGAATGGGGACGCCTAAAGAGTTTGTTTACTTTTGTTTATTTACTTTTATATGTGATCTAGAGAAAGTGGGGTGATTTGAACTTTTTTTTTTTTTTTTTTTGTTTTTTTATACTTTTAAAAACTTTTTTTTTCTTCTTTTACTGTTATGTTCAGGCCCCCTAGGGACCTTGTATCCTAGGGGGTCTGATCATTCATACTATTCAGTGCAATGTATTGCAGTGAATAGTAAAATCCATTCACTTCATTCATGTATTATACAGCCGGCATCCACCGTGTATGGAGAGAGCTCAGCTCCTGAGCCCTTTCCATACATCCCCATGCGACCAAGAATGTACTGTTACACCCTTAAGGACCAGACCTCTCATAGCATTTCATTTTTTTTCAATAATACATTCATTTAGCCCTAAAATTAATTCACAAGGGGTTAAGGGAGAAAATGCATCTCATAATTTGTTATGCAGTTTCTCCCAAGTGCAGAAATACCCCACATGTGGGTGTAAACTAGTACAATGGAACCCCCCCCCCATTTTAAAAACTACTCCCCTCAAGGTATTTCTCCAGTAGTATTATTATTTTAAGCCCAAGAGTGTTTCCCAAAAATTAATGTACAAACTGCAAAGTGAAAATTTTATTAAAGAAGTATGCCATTTCAGTGCCCAATACATTGTGCTCACTTTGTTTCATCAGAGACACGCACTCCTAAAACGTTTAAGTGGGTTAACCTAGGTTAAAAAAAAGTTGTATATGTGGGCGTAAACTGCTGCTTGGGCACACAGCAGGGCTCAGAAGGGATGGAGCACTTGCAGAGTCCTGGAGGTGACAGCAAATTGGAATTCACAAAGAAGTGACCCCATTTTGGAGGGGCAATTTTAGGGTCTCTGCAAATGTGACATGGTGTCCAAAATCCAACGGCGGTGGCGTTTTTTTTTTTGTTTTTTTTTTAGTGCAGTTGTGGGTATTTTAATAGTCTAAGGGGGTTGTTAGAAGAGGGAGTTATAACTATAAGGGAGGATTCATTAGGGAGCATTATGACGATAGGAGGTCATTTACAGTCATATGAAAAAGTTTGGGCACCCCTATTAATCTTAATCATTTTTAGTTCTAAATATTTGGGTGTTTGCAACAGCCATTTCAATTTGATATATCTAATAACTGATGGACACAGTAATATTTCAGGATTGAAATGAGGTTTATTGTACTAACAGAAAATGTGCAATATGCATTCAACCAAAATTTGACCGGTGCAATAATTTGGGTACCCTTATCATTTTATTGATTTGAATACTCCTAACTACTTTTTACTGACTTACTAAAGCACAAAATTGGTTTTGTAACCTCACTGAGCTTTGAACTTCATAGCCAGGTGTATCCAATCATGAGAAAAGGTATTTAAGGTGGCCAATTGCAAGTTGTTCTCCTATTTGAATCTCCTCTGAAGAGTGGCATCATATGGCTCCTCAAAACAACTCTCAAATGATCTGAAAACAAAGATTGTTCAACATAGTTGTTCAGGGGAAGGATACAAAAAGTTGTCTCAGAGATTTAACCTGTCAGTTTCCACTGTGAGGAACATAGTAAGGAAATGGAAGACCACAGGGACAGTTCTTGTTAAGCCCAGAAGTGGCAGGCCAAGAAAAATATCAGAAAGGCAGAGAAGAAGAATGGTGAGAACAGTCAAGGACAATCCACAGACCACCTCCAAAGAACTGCAGCATCATCTTGCTGCAGATGGTGTCACTGTGCATCGGTCAACAATACAGCACACTTTGCACAAGGAGAAGCTGTATGGGAGAGTGATGCGAAAGAAGCCGTTTCTGAAAGCACGCCACAAACAGAGTCACCTGAGGTATGCAAAAGCACATTTGGACAAGCCAGCTTCATTTTGGAAGAAGGTCCTGTGGACTGATGAAACAAAGATTGAGTTGTTTGGTCATACAAAAAGGCGTTATGCATGGCGTCAAAAAAACACAGCATTCCAAGAAAAACACTTGCTACCCACTGTAAAATTTGGTGGAGGTTCCATCATGCTTTGGGGCTGTGTGGCCAATGCCGGCACCGGGAATCTTGTTGAAGTTGAGGGTCGCATGGATTCCACTCAGTATCAGCAGATTCTCGAGAATAATGTACAAGAATCAGTGACGAATTTGAAGTTACGCCGGGGATGGATATTTCAGCAAGACAATGATCCAAAACACAGCTCCAAATCTACTCAGGCATTCATGCAGAGGAACAATTACAATGTTCTGGAATGGCCATCCCAGTCCCCAGACCTGAATATCATTGAACATCTGTGGGATAATTTGAAGCGGGCTGTCCATGCTCGGCGACCATCAAACTTAACTGAACTGGAATTGTTTTGTAAAGAGGAATGGTCAAAAATACCTTCATCCAGGATCCAGGAACTGATTAAAAGCTACAGGAAGCAACTAGAGGCTGTTATTTTTGCAAAAGGAGGATCTACTAAATATTAATGTCACTTTTCTGTTGAGGTGCCCATACTTTTGCACCGGTCAAATTTTGGTTTAATGCATATTGCACATTTTCTGTTAGTACAATAAACCTCATTTCAATCCTGAAATATTACTGTGTCCATCAGTTATTAGATATATCAAATTGAAATGGCTGTTGCAAACATCCAAATATTTAGAACTAAAAATGATTAAGATTAATAGGGGTGCCCAAACTTTTTCATATGACTGTATATAAGGGGCATTATGAACATAAGGGAGGGTCATTTATATAAGGCCTATTAGGGGGCATTATGAATACAAGTGGTGAGGTTATTTTTATAATGGGTCATTAGAGGGCATCATTTATATAAGGAGCCATTAGAGGGCATCATTTATATAAGGGGTCATTAGGGGTGTAGTACTTATGTCAGAGGGAATCAGGGGCATAAGGGGGCAATTAATTTAATTAAGGTGGCACTTGGGCTTTATTAAGGCTAAGGCCCCATATAATGGGCTGCAGCAAAAAAACTTTGCAGGAAAAACCGCTTCGGTAACTACTCTGAAAGGTAGAGACCTGGTTGTCTCCCCCACTGAAGACCAGATTCCTGTACAGGGGTTAAAAGGTGAATAATTGATAGGCTACTTAGATATCGCCCTTAGGAGTGGCTCAAAGTCAAACCGGTTAGGAACTGGGAAGTCACAGGTGACATATACGAGTGACAACCCATGTTCTTTCCTTAGGCCACGGAGAGACATTCTGTGGGGGCCACATTGATGGGGATATTATACTGTAGGGGCTACAAGGGGAGATTATACTGTAGAGGCTACAAGGGGAGATTATACTGTAGGGGATACTTCCGTGTTTCTCCTAAAATAAGACCTACCCCGAAAATAAGCCCTAGCTAGATTTTCCAGATTTTTTGGAGTAGGCTTGAAAAATAAACCCTACTCCACAACTAAGCCCTAGCTAGTTTAACCCCTTCCTGACATCTGCTGTGCGATTACGGCAGATGCTGGGTCCTTAAAGATGACGACCACTCTGCTGCAGAGTGGCTACCATAGCTACTGTACCCGGTCTCTGCTGTAATGTACAGCGGAGTCCCGGAGTTAATGCCCGCGATCAGTGTCTACTCTGATCGTGGGCATTGTTGAGTGTGAGCCCCCCCCCCCAAAGTATTACAACTGCACGGGGCCAGTCCGTGACCCCCCTTCCCCCCAACTCCAAAGTAACACATCTGTACCTGGGGCAGGTCCCCACCGCTAATGTACAGCGGAGACCTGAAATTAACGCCTGCGATCAGAGTAGGCTTTGTAGGCATTGTTGAATGTATTACAACTGCCCTGGGCCAGTCCGTGACCACCCTAAACCCATCCCACAAAGCAGTACCTTTCTAGTTGCAGACCTGTTCCTTTGACAGCCGGGAGCCTTATGAAGGCTCCCAGGCCTGTCATAGGAATATTACTATTGAGGGTGGTCTCATTGTATTGCAGTCTATGGGACGATTGCAGGCTCAAGGGGGGATTAATAGTGTAAAAAAAAAACCAAAACGCTAGAATACATAGAAAACTAAAAAACTGTTGTTCATGGAAAAATTTAAGACCTTCCCCCGAAAATAAGCCCTAGCTAATTTTTCAAAGAAAAAGTAATATAAGAACCTGTCTTATTTTCAGAGAGACACAGTATACTGTGTGGGGATCTCGTTATGGAATAATAACATGTCAAGGCCGCTTAAAGGGCCCTGTACTGTGTGGGAGCACAAAGGGACATGAATGGGAATGAGCAAAGCCAAAGTTGGGAGCGCTGAAAGTAGGGCTCACAATGTGTAAAATCACCAATTTTGTCCCTCCTTTGAAAGTTGGGAGGTATATGTGAAATGCTTCCTTTTGTTATATAATTATTATATGAAATTAGTAGATTTATTTTATTATTGTTATTTTTTTAGGAATTGGTGCACAATGTGGTCCACCACCCACTGTACAATTTGGAGACATCTTGGAAATTAAAAAAGATCAGTATGAATCTGGTGAATCTGTGGAATATAAATGCCCAAACTATTATGTTCTTAAAGGAAAGAAGGAAGTCAAGTGCTTGAATGGCTTCTGGGATGAAGCGCCAGTTTGTCTAGGTATGTTCATTATACTTCATCACAATGTACACAAACAGCATAAAGGAAGTAAAATCATATCACTATTAGTAGAGATTAGTAGTACTGGTGGTACATGAACCAAGAGCATCTTCTTTCTACCATATATTGTTACATAGATTACTCATTTTCTCTCCATTTTTAATTTTAAGAAACTATATGAACAGTTTTCAATTTGATTTGTGAATGTAAAAGATAACAGTATATAGATTTAGCAGAACTAAAGTTAAATTTTATTTGTTGGTAGAGCTTGATAACTCAGTAACGTCCATTTGCACTCCAGCACTACACAATACTGCCGCATTCCCCCTGTGTAGGTTTTTGTTTTTTGTATCTTTTTACCTCCCCTCCTTATTCTATAAACATGCTGACTTTGGCTAAGGCCCCACGTTACAGAAACGCAGCTTTTTTTGTTGCCGATTGTGTTGTGTTTTTTTGAGCCAAAGCCAAGATTGGCTAGAAAAGAAATGGGAAATATACAGGAAGCTCTTATATATAGGAAGCTCTACCTTTTGCTCAATCCACTCCTGGCTTTGGCTCAAAAAACCACAGGAAAATCCGCAAAAAAAGCTGCATTTCTGCAACTTGGTGCTTTAGCCTTTGTATATCTGTTTTCTTGTTTTGTGCTTGCATTGCCTTGCATTTTTGCACTTAGATTAACATTGTTCTGATGTTTTTTATGTATCATATTACTGTAATATTTCCATAAATACTTTTGAAACCTTTGATAACTCAGTAACATAAAGGCATAGTTCATGCAAAACAAAGAAAAGCTCCATTAAGCTGATAGTTGCATGAGGATGACTCCATTTTAAAAATAAGCTGGCATATCACTCACCCCGATAATTAGCTGTATCATTGCCTTGAGGAACTGTGGCTAGACAAACATTTCTCCTGCATTACCATCTGCAATGGAAATGTAGCTTTACATGAAGACCATTCTGTCATTTTATACTGCTCTCTAGCAGAGCATTCCTGAAAGACTGTGCTTTATGTTATTCATATGACCTGATAGAGAATATGTCTTGATGGAATAAGCCCTTCAACATATAATTAACTTCAGAAAACTTTACACATATCAGAAGTTTTGATCAGTGATGGTCCATGTGTTGAGAACCCCATAAATCACTGTATCAAAGGGGGAGAAGCACTTTAAGGGGTTTTCCAGGCAAACATAAATGCACCCAAATACCTTTAACAGTGTTTTGAGTGATTTCTGGGTTTCTCTGGGAGCTCCTGGCATCTTCTGCATTTGTTTACATGGTGTAGCTTCTTGCTGTGTACCTTCCTGTGTAGCTTCCACACTAGCTCTCTCTCAGCTCACTCCCCCCTTCCCCTCTCTCTCTCTCTCTTCCTCCCTCCCTTACACCCCCCTCCCTGTCTCTCTAGCTATCCCGCCCACTACTAGCCCTTCCCAACTAACTCAGCCCACCCCCCACCTCATTATACTTACCTCTCTTCCCTCCAGACTTCCTCCTGCGGGACGGCTCCTCCCTCTTTTCTGATTCTGCCGGCACGCCTTCGCAGTAGAGGTAGATTGTCGGTTGCAGAACACAGAGCAGTGCCGGGACTATTGTGCGCTCCAGCAGTCAGAAAAGAGGGAGGAGCCATCCCTCAGGAGTAGTCTAAAAGGAAAGGAGGTAAGTATGATGGGGTGGATGGGGGGAGTAGTAGTGACATTCCGTTTCCGGTAACCAGAAAATGGCCCTGGGGCGGTCACATTTTTGATAAGTTATGTAATTTAGAAAGTAGGCGGGGGGAGGGTATTTAAATTAGTGTAGGAATTAGATTTTATCCTGGACAACTCCTTTAATTTTTTTCCCCTTTAATTTTTTTTCCCCTTTGGCTGTGGTTGTCTCTGCAAAGCTCTACACACTGAGCAGGGCTACCAGTGTACAGATTTCTAGTCTTTCTCAGATTGTACATCACTTTATTTGTTTCTACAAGCAAAACCAATTATGCTTGAAAGGGCAATGCTTCTGCATCTTTGTTTCAGCTTTAGGTGGGGTCTCAGAAGTCTGAGACCCAGTGATCAAAACTTCTGACATTATGATGTTTTCTGAAACAACAGGTCCTTTTATTCACTTATCCCAATCTCGTGTTCTCAAAGAACATAGCTCTGTGATCACTAAACCATTATTGCATGTAAGGTAAATATGTAGCAAAGTTAAACTTGACATTGAACTTGATGGTTTCAATGCTTTTTTTTATGTGATATGCTATCGTGAAGGCAGAAAATCAAGATAAACACTGCTACATCTGTACCTAGGAAGTTGTAAAAGTCTAATGTTATCCTTATATTAAAAAAGGTTCAAGGACAAATGTCCAACAACTATAGGGCGGTGAGTTTAACTACTATACCTGTAAAACTATTTGAAAATCTATTAAGAGATCATATTGATTAGCATATTCTAGGCAAGGCAATATCACCAGTAACCAGCATGGCTTTATGAAGGGGAGATGGCCTATTCTGCGGATAGACCATCAATTTTAAATGGCTCGCTGACCAGGGTTTTTTTTTTCACATGAATTGCTTGCACCCCTTTTTGGAGCATTACTTCAGTCAACCAGGAGTCAGGACAAGTCATTAGTTATGATGTCTTCAGCAATGTTACTGAAAATGTCTCAGCAGGCTGCTTCCTTGTGAAGACAGATGAGCAAAATGCATTCAATTTCTCTGCCTTCTCAATGTCACCTGTCACCATATTAGCATCGGCTTTACAATTAGTCTTGTCTTCAGTGCAGCCTATTACATTTTCCTGTGCAGTGCAGCCTCAAAGCTACAGCCTTTCAGCTAGCCTTCTGTGAAAGAAAACGTGTGTTGGAAAAGCAGCAGAAAAGTACTGTAGGAAAGCTGTTGCAAACTCAATGAGGCAGGATCACTATGCCATTAGTGCCATTATGCTGTTATAGCTCCAGTACTTCAGCCATGTGCTGCACTGCCCTAATACTGTTGTTTCTGCATGCAAAGTCATGATGTCAGGTGGTCAGGATACATGATACTAGAGAGAGGAGAAGGGGAAAAATAGCAAGTTCTGCATAGGAGAGAACAGTGAGGTGGAAAAACTGATAAGAATACTTTCAATATATAGATAATATAACACTGTTACTGCATATGTTATGCAGTCATGGCCATAAGTGTTGGCACCCTTGAAATTTTTCCAGAAAATGAAGTATTTCTTGCAGAAAATTATTGCAATTACACGTTTTGATATACAAATGTTTATTTCCTTTGTGTTTATTTGAACAACACAAAAAAACAGAAAAAAAAGCCAAAAACTGCTAAAATAGGCCGAACAAAATTATTGGCACCCTCAACTTAATATTTGGTTGCTCACCCTTTGGAAAAAATAACTAAAATCAATCATTTCCTATAACTATCAGTTACACCACTGAACTGGAATTTTGGACCACTCTTCTTTTGAAAACTGCTTCAGGTCTCTCATATTTGAAGGGGGCCTTCTCCCAACAGTAATTTTAATATCTCTCCACAGGTGTTCAATGGGATTTAGACTCATTGCTGGTTACTTCAGAAGTCTCCAGCACTTTGTTACCATCCATTTCTGGGTGCTTTTGTAAGTATGTTTGGGGTCATTGTCCTGCTGGGAGACTCATGAGCTAGGACACAAACCCAGCTCTCTGATGGTGGCCCGTACATTAAAACCCCAAATCCTTTGGTAATCTTCAAATTTCATGATGTCTTGCGCACAGTCAAGGAACCCAGTGCCAAATGCAGCAAAGCAACCATAAAACATCTTTGAACCTCCACCATATTTGACTGTTAGCACTGTGTTCTTTTCTGTGTAGGCCTCATTCCTTTTTCAGGTAAACAGTAGAATGATGTGTGATTTGTTATCCCCCGAATCGTACCGATCCATAGAATACAGGTGACATGTCATTATTGCTGCACAAATGCAATTTTTCTCCAATTGCAACCCATTCTGAATTTTTTTTTCCAGCTTCTCAGTACATTGTACAGAATATTAAATGTTACCTTTATGAAGAACAATTTGTCCTGCAAGCTTTAACACTAGAAGTCCCAGAGAGGGGTCATTTAACATTTCTACCTTTGGAACCCAGAGACGGGTCGAATGACCTGAAGGATTTTATCTAACATCCTATAATCACCGTCTTTTGTTCTGTAATTAAGGCCATTACTGTCACACCACAGGAGGTTGTTGTTTTCCATTGAGTTTAGCCATTTAGTGTCTAGTTAGTTCTATTCAGTTTATTGTATTTGATAATATAAAGACTATACATATTGTATTAAGTTTAGTTTTATTGGAGCAAAAAAGCACTGAAACAATTAATCATTTTTTATATATTTTAAATAGAATTAGAAATTTTAGAGCAAGGTACAGCTGTGAGTAATGACCAGAAGCATTTGTCTAAGGCAGGGGTAGGCAACCTTTTTTGTTCGGCGTGCCGATTTTAATAAAAAAATCAAAGATGAGGTACTCGGAGTGCCGGTCAATAATTGTAAGTCTGACGACCCCTAAACTAAAGTCATATACCACAAACCATAACACAGAAGTGCTGCCACCAGATGCTTTAGGACACATGCGTTTACTGCTATTTCCTGGGACACTCCTGTACTTTCTGATTAGAAGCAATGAAAGTCCATGTGCAGCCCCCAATTAGTGGTAAATTTATTGTGTCCAGGAGCCCCGTATGGCGGCATCCTTATGGTGAATACACACTATGTATCTGGATGCAGCTATATTTGGAACTTTTTCATTCAATGTAAAACTGGTGCATTTTTGCACAAAAAAAAAACAAAGCCGGAGTTTTCTGTGCAAAAACACATCCTTAATATAGAAAACACACCGTTATACAGAATAATGTCCCATAGTGGTCCCTGCACACGGTATTATGTCCCATAGCGGCCCCTTCAACATGGTATATGTCCCATAGCTGCCTCTGCACACGGCATTTGTCCCATAGCTGCCTCTGCACACAGTATTTGTCCCATAGCAGTCCCTGCACACAGGATTTGTCCCATAGCGGCCCCTGCACACAGCAATATGTCCCATAACGGCCCCTACACACCGTATATGTCCCATAGCAGACCCTGCACACGGTATATGTCCCATAGCGGCCCCTGCACACGGTATTATGCTCTATAGTGGCCCCTGCACACGGTATTATGTCCCATAGCAGCCTCTGCACACGGTATTTGTCCCATAGCGGCCCCTGCACACGGTATTATGTCCCATAGCGGCCCCTACACACAGTATTTGTCCCATAGCTGCCCCTGCACACAGTATTTGTCCCATAGCGGCCCCTGCACACGGTATTATGTCCCATAGCGGCCCCTGCACATGGTATTATGCTCCATAGTGGCCCCTGCACATGGTATTATGCTCCATAGTGGCCCCTGCACACGGTATATGTCCCATAGCGGTCCCTGCACACGGTATTATGCTCCATAGTGGCCCCTGCACATGGTATTATGCTCCATAGTGGCCCCTGCACACGGTATATGTCCCATAGCGGTCCCTGCACACGGTATTATGCTCCATAGTGGCCCCTGCACACGGTATTATGCTCCATAGTGGCCCCTGCACACGGTATTATGCTCCATAGTGGCCCCTGCACACGGTATATGTCCCATAGTGGTCCCTGCACACGGTATTATGCTCTATAGTGGCCCCTGCACACGGTATTATGCTCCATAGTGGCCCCTGCACACGGTATATGTCCCATAGCGGCCCCTGCACACAGCAATATGTCCCATAACGGTCCCTACACACCGTATATGTCCCATAGCAGACCCTGCACACGGTATTATGCTCCATAGTGGCCCCTGCACACGGTATTATGCTCCATAGTGGCCCCTGCACACGGTATATGTCCCATAGTGGTCCCTGCACACAGTATTATGCTCTATAGTGGCCCCTGCACACGGTATTATGCTTCATAGTGGCCCCTGCACACGGTATATGTCCCATAGTGGTCTCTGCACACGGTATTATGCTCTATAGTGGCCCCTGCACACGGTATTATGCTCCATAGTGGCCCCTGCACACGGTATATGTCCCATAGTGGCCCCTGCACACGGTATATGTCCCATAGTGGCCCCTGCACACGGTATATGTCCCATAGCGGTCCCTGCACACGGTATTATGTCCCATAGTGGCCCCTGCACACGGTATTATGCTCCATAGTGGCCCCTGCACATGGTATATGTCCCATAGTGGTCCCTGCACACGGTATTATGCTCTATAGTGGCCCCTGCACACGGTATTATGCTCCATAGTGGCCCCTGCACACGGTATATGTCCCATAGTGGCCCCTGCACATGGTATATGTCCCATAGTGGCCCCTGCACACGGTATATGTCCCATAGTGGCCCCTGCACACGGTATATGTCCCATAGTGGCCCCTGCACACGGTATATGTCCCATAGTGGCCCCTGCACACGGTATATGTCCCATAGTGGTCCCTGCACACGGTATTATGCTCTATAGTGGCCCCTGCAGGCAGAAGCGCCCGAAGAGTACAGAGCGGCTGCGGAGCGTGGAATAGTGAGTACATTGTTTTTTATGTTTGATCATCTCCCCGGGGGGCTCCGCTTATTATACTCGGGGGTCTGAAGAGACCCCACAGTATAATAATAGCAGTTTCGTTTCGGCCGTGTTTGGTCCGATCGAAACTGCTGGGTGAGGAGTCCGCTGCCGTGCCAGGGGAATAAGCCTCGCGTGCCAAGAGTGGCACGCGTGCCATAGGTTGCCGACCCCTGGTCTAAGGCCTCAAGCACACTAGCGAAAAAAAATTGCGCGAAAATCGCATCGCAATGCGATGCAATTTTTTTCTGCGATTTGCCAATGTATTTCAATGGCACCAAGCACACCTGCGATTTTTTTTCGTGCGATTTTTTTTCATAGGTGCGATTTTCCTGCGATTTTTTTTTTTTTTGTGCGATTTTTTTCGTGCGAAAAAATCCCAGAGGAGTGATCTATATGACCAATGGGACAGATCACAAAAATATCGCAAGTAGCTGTGATTTTTTTTGCGATTTTTTTTTTTTTTTTTTCTGCACCCATTGACTTGAATCTAAATATACAAAAATGTAAATATACAAAAGAACAACTGTTATTTGTTTCTATGCTTTTTATTTTTGTTATGAAAATAATAAAAAAAATACAAGGAATAAAACAATTCCACACATATTTACAATAGGCTGCTGTGGGGGGCTGCGTGTGTGTGTGTGAGTGGCATGTCCTTCTTGTGTGACTAGCATTTCAGCACTCACTCAGCAGTCTGTCTGCACTGTCGGAACATACCTGGCACTGCCTGGGTATGTCCCTGGTACATTTGCCACACGTGTATTTGTAGCAGTAAACACATCTCTCAGTTGCACAATTGTTCGTGCATCGATGGTTGACCTGACACTTCGCCCTTTTGCCAGGGCTGGGTGTGGAAGGTTGTTGCCGAAGGAGTTTCTCCTTGCGTGCCTTCTTTTCAGTCACATGAGAGCCACCTAACTCTTTTGCAAGCTCAACCAGGAAGTCCACCCGTCTCTCCTGCACCCCAGTGCATGCCTGATAAAGAACATGAGCATTCAGTGCTGCCATGTCAATCATGTTGTAGAACACGGCGAATGGCCATCTCCGTGTTCCTGCATGCAGGCTGTACTCCCGCACCATTTGGTCCATTACATCCACACCGCACTTTGTGTGGTTGTATTGTGTGACCGTGTTTGGCTTCCTTTTGTTGGTATCCTTAGTCTCAACCACGCTGTGCATGCTGCTGAGAATGTAAACGGCCTTCTTTCGTTTGGGTGCATACACTGTCAGTGTGGCATCAGTGGTTGAAAACACCTGAGTGGTGAATTCAGTGCGGTCCATCTGTCTAGCGGATTGAGGAATTTCCCGGCGACTCTTGTTGACTGTGCCGAGGATAGTGGTTTTCCGGCTAAGCGGTCATTGTGCAAGTGACAATGATGTAAAGAAATTGTTCGAGGTTACAGTTCTGCCCTTGTCCATGAATGATTCCATCAGCCTCATCACTACAGTTTCGGACAGTCTCTCCCCGCTGGGACGACTGGGGTCCTTGCCAAGATATGGGAGGACATTACAGATGTACTTTGATTTCAAGTCGCAGACTACTTTGAGAAGCAGTCACATCCCCCACAGCACAAAAGGCTGCATGCAAATTTGCTAAGGTGTTAGCAAATATTCCCAGCACAACAATGCAGCTGGGGGGTGGGCAGACACTCAGGAGCAGCTTACATTCTTTTCTTTACACTCTCTTACAAGACCTGAGGTGGATCAACACAATTCCCCCTGCAGATTCCTCAGACAATGGCCACATTTACAAATGAAAGGAAATACTAATTGGAGCCATCAGAGTTGTCAGTTTGGACTAAGGGTCATTTGACCCTCTTTCAGGACTTGAAGGGGGAGCTCGAAATTTCTGGGACTTCTAGTGTTAAGCCCTCATATGGCTCTCTGAATGGAAAAAAACAAAGTTATGGGGTTTGGAAGACGGAAAGTCAAAAACAAAAATCAAAAAATGCTTGCGTCTGGAAGGGTTAAAAACAAATTTATGAATAAAGCCTCAAAAGTTCACTTTTCCTATATAAAAACAATATATATTTGGTATCACTGCTGAAACCCAGAAATCAAAACACTGCTAAAGGTATATGGGTGTACTTATTAATCCATTAATAGCACTAACAGATCTTTTTTTTAAAAAATATTTTTTGCCCGGAAAACCCCTTTAACAGTTTTTGGAGTGTGTGTCTTTGCTGACACAAGCTGGGCAGAACATATTGGGAACTGTAATAGATTATAGTACTGTAATTTTAACTTTTCACTGCACATTCATTTCTGGAAACTAAATTAATGAAACACTTAAGGGTTAAAAATGCTTGCTCAGTAAATTCTTTGATGGGTGTAGTTTAGAAAATGAGATCACATCTTGGGGAATTACACTTTACTGGCAGCTCTGGGGCTCTGCAAAAGCGACATAGTGTCCAACAACCAGTCCCTCTAAATCTACACTCCAAAGCCAAAAGCATGGCACCCCTTCCCTTCTGAGCTCTGCTGTTTGCCCAAATAGCAGATTATGCCTACATATACAACTTTGTTGTTCCTGAATAACCTGCTTAAAAGTTTTAGGAGTGCATGTCCGTTGGCACAAGTTGGCACAATGTATTGGACACGGACTTCTTTAAAAAAATTCAATTTTCACTTTGCACATCGATTTTTGGTAAGCACTCTTAGGCTCAAAATACTCACTATACCCCTTGATGAATTCCTTGAGGGGTGTAGTTTGTAAAATGGGGTCATAGTTTGAGGGTCAATTTTTTTTTTTATTTTACCTGAGAGCCTCTGCAAATGCCTGCCAATGTAGTATAAATAACCAATATACAGTAGGCCTCAAATGTACATTTTGCACCTTAACTTCTGAGCCCTGTCAAATTTCCAGGCAAAACATTAGGGCCGCATGTAGGGTGTTTCTAAAATCAGGAAAACAGAGCATAACTAACTTTTCACAGTGCCACAACCTGGACATGACATATCGGGAACTGAAATACCATATATCTGGCAAAATGTTAATTTTCCTTTTGTACTGTCCACTGGGCATTTTTTTTTTCTTTTTTTGGAAACCGTTTCTGGGATCAAAAAAAAAAATGATCAAGGGGTATAGTGATCATTGAGGGGTGAAGTTTCCAAAATGAGGCCACTTCTTGATGTTTTCCCCTGCATTGGCACCTGAAAGGCTTTGTAAATGCTTCATGGCACCTGATGATTCTGCCCTCCTCGCCTTCTTTACCATCTTCTGTAACCTGCTATGTGCCCAAACAGCAGTGTTCATCCACATGAGGGGGGTATTTCTAAAAATTGCACATTAAATTACAGAGTTCATTTTCTCATTTAACCCCTTGTTAAAATGAAAAATTTGGACCTAAGCAATGTTTTATTGGGAAAAAAGTAATTTTTCATTTTGATGTTCCAATGTAAATAAAATCTGTGAAACAGCTGTGAGGTCAAAGTGCTCAGTATACCCCTAGATAAATTGCTTGAGGAGTGTAGTTTCCAAAATGGAGACCCTTTTGGCGGGACTCTGTAAATAAGACATGGCACCTGAAAACTATTCCAGCAAAATCAATCGCACAGTGGTTCTCCTTCTCTTTGGAGCATTGCCATTTCTACAAACAGCAGCTTATGCTTGAAGGGTTAACAAACTTCCCAAAAATAGTTTAGAATTATTTGAGGTTGCAGTTTTATAAATGAGGTGATAATAAATAGGCCTTTAAAATCCCCTTCAGAACTGAAGTGGTCCGTAAAAAATGGGTTTGGAAAATTGCTCTTAGCCGTCTAAAGTCCAAAATAAATTCAAGGATGATTAAAAGTTGATGCCAACATAAAGCAGAGATATGGTAGATAATATTTACTAACTCATTGGGGTAATATGACTGTCTGAAATATTACAATGTGTAACCAAAACACAATCTCAAGATCACTTGGGTAATTAAAGCGTTCCAGAGTTATTACCATATAGAAGACTAAATTCTTCTCTTCTGCTAGGTCATGTGACTCTCACTCTGACCAGATCAGTCCTACATAATTCTATGTAGATTTTAACCGGTTAAGGACCGGGCCTAAAAATGCCTTATGGACCAGGCCTCATTTTTCGAAATTGACATGTGTCAATTTATATGGCAATAACTTTGAGACGCTATAACTTACACAAGTGATTTTGAGATAGTTTTTTCATGACACATTGTACTTCATGTTAGTGGTAAACATTGATCAATATTTTTGTATTTATTTTTTAAAAATTTGAAAATTTTGATTTTTTTCCAAATTTCCATCAAATTTACTAAATGTGAATGCTTTTCAGACAGTCATACCACCAAAATACATTAATAAATATTATCTACCATATCTCTACTTTATATTTGCATCATCTTTTAATCGTCCTTTAATTTATTTTGGATGTTGGAAGGCTTACTAATGTAACAGCGATTTTCCAGATTTACAAGAAAATTTCCCAAACTCATTTTTTACGGACCACTTCAGTTCTGAAGAGGATTATAAAGGCCTATATACAGTCATATGAAAAAGTTTGGGCACCCCTATTAATCTTAATCATTTTTAGTTCTAAATATTTGGGTGTTTGCAACAGCCATTTCAATTTGATATATCTAATAACTGATGGACACAGTAATATTTCAGGATTGAAATGAGGTTTATTGTACTAACAGAAAATGTGCAATATGCATTAAATCAAAATTTGACCGGTGCAAAAATTTGGGTACCCTTATCATTTTATTGATTTGAATACTCCTAACTACTTTTTACTGACTTACTGAAGCACAAAATTGGTTTTGTAACCTCACTGAGCTTTGAACTTCATAGCCAGGTGTATCCAATCATGAGAAAAGGTATTTAAGGTGGCCAATTGCAAGTTGTTCTCCTATTTGAATCTCCTCTGAAGAGTGGCATCATGGGCTCCTCAAAACAACTCTCAAATGATCTGAAAACAAAGATTGTTCAACATAGTTGTTCAGGGGAAGGATACAAAAAGTTGTCTCAGAGATTTAACCTGTCAGTTTCCACTGTGAGGAATATAGTAAGGAAATGGAAGACCACAGGGACAGTTCTTGTTAAGCCCAGAAGTGGCAGGCCAAGAAAAATATCAGAAAGGCAGAGAAGAAGAATGGTGAGAACAGTCAAGGACAATCCACAGACCACCTCCAAAGAGCTGCAGCATCATCTTGCTGCAGATGGTGTCACTGTGCATCGGTCAACAATACAGCACACTTTGCACAAGGAGAAGCTGTATGGGAGAGTGATGCGAAAGAAGCCGTTTCTGAAAGCACGCCACAAACAGAGTCGCCTGAGGTATGCAAAAGCACAATTGGACAAGCCAGCTTCATTTTGGAAGAAGGTCCTGTGGACTGATGAAACAAAGATTGAGTTGTTTGGTCATACAAAAAGGCGTTATGCATGGCGTCAAAAAAACACAGCATTCCAAGAAAAACACTTGCTACCCACTGTAAAATTTGGTGGAGGTTCCATCATGCTTTGGGGCTGTGTGGCCAATGCCGGCACCGGGAATCTTGTTAAAGTTGAGGGTCACATGGATTCAATTCAGTATCAGCAGATTCTTGAGAATAATGTACAAGAATCAGTGACGAATTTGAAGTTACGCCGGGGATGGATATTTCAGCAAGACAATGATCCAAAACACAGCTCCAAATCTACTCAGGCATTCATGCAGAGGAACAATTACAATGTTCTGGAATGGCCATCCCAGTCCCCAGACCTGAATATCATTGAACATCTGTGGGATAATTTGAAGCGGGCTGTCCATGCTCGGCGACCATCAAACTTAACTGAACTGGAATTGTTTTGTAAAGAGGAATGGTCAAAAATACCTTCATCCAGGATCCAGGAACTGATTAAAAGCTACAGGAAGCGACTAGAGGCTGTTATTTTTGCAAAAGGAGGATCTACTAAATATTAATGTCACTTTTCTGTTGAGGTGCCCATACTTTTGCACCGGTCAAATTTTGGTTTAATGCATATTGCACATTTTCTGTTAGTACAATAAACCTCATTTCAATCCTGAAATATTACTGTGTCCATCAGTTATTAGATATATCAAATTGAAATGGCTGTTGCAAACACCCAAATATTTAGAACTAAAAATGATTAAGATTAATAGGGGTGCCCAAACTTTTTCATATGACTGTATTAGAAACCCCCATAAATCACCCCATTTTCAAAACTGCACCCCTCAAATAATTCAAAACAGCATTTGGGAAATTTTTTAACCCTTTAAGCATTTCACAGGAATTAAAACAATATGGAGGTGAAATTTAGACATTTCATTTTTATCCAATAATACATTCATTTATCCCTAAAATTAACACATTCACAAACGGTTGAAGGAGAAAATACATCTCACAGTTTGTTGTGCAATTTCTCCCAAGCACAGAAATATCCCACATGTGGGTGTAAACTGATTTTTGGCACACAGCAGCGCACAGAAGAGAAGGAGCGACACTTGGCATTTGAAAAGCAGAAAAGCAGATTTTGCTAGAATAGTTTTCAGGTACCATGTCTCATTTGCAGAGCCCCTAGAGTACCAAAACATTTGAAACCACCCAAAAGCGACCCCATTTTGGAAACTACACCCCTGACAGAATTTATCAAGGGGTATACTGAGCATTTTAACCCCACAGCCGTTTCACAGATTTTATTAACATTGGGATGTGTAAATGAAAAATTACTAAAACATCACTTTATCCCCAAAGTTTTCATTTTCACAAGGGGTTAAAGGAGAAAAAGCTCCCCACAGTTTGTTAAACAATTGCTCCTGAACACAGCAATACCCCATATGTGGTTGTAATCTGCTGTTTGGGTACATGGCGGGGCTATTTGCTATTTGGCTTTTGAAGGGCAGATTTTGCTGGAATAGTTTTCAGGTGCCATGTCGCATTTGCAGAGCCCCTAGAGTACCAATACAGTGGAAACCTCCTAAAAGTGACCCCAGTTTGGAAACCACACCCCTCACAGAACATATCAAGGTGTATAGTGAGCATTTTGACCCTACAGCAGTTTCACAGATTTTATTAACATTGGGACATGAAAATGAAAAATTACTTTCTTTCCAATAAACCGTCAATTTAGCCCCAAATTTTTCATTTTCACAAGAGGAAAAAGGAGAAAAAGCACCCCACAGTTTGTTACACAATTTCTCCTGAACACGGCAATACCCTATATGTGGTCATAATCTGCTGTATGGGTACATGGCAGGGCTCAGAATGGAAAGAGCGCTATTTGGCTTTTGGAGAGAAGATTTTGCTGGAATAGTTTTCAGGTGCCATGTCACTTTGCAGAGCCCCTAAAGTACCAGTACAATGGAAACCCCCAAACAGTGACCCCATTTTGGAAACTAAACCCCTCAAGGAATTTCTGAAGGGGTATGGTGAGCATTTTGACCCTACAGCTGTTTCACAGATTCTATTAGCATTGGGATGTAAAAATTACTTTTTTTCCAATAAACCGTCCATTTAGCACCATATTTGTAATTTTTACAAGGGAATAAAGAAGAAAAAACACACCACAGTTTGTTACACAATTTATCCTGAACACAGAAATGCCCCATATGTGGTTGTAATCTGCTGTATGGGTACATGGTGGGGCTCAGAATGGAAAGAGCGCTATTTGGCTTTTGGAGGGCAGATTTTGCTGGAATAGTTTTCAGGTACCATATTGCATTTGCAGAGCCCCTAGAATATCAATACAATGTAAACCCCTCAAAAGAGACCCCATTTTAGAAACTACACACCTCACAGAACATATCAAGGGGTATTTTCATTTTGAGCCTAAAATGCTTCCCAAAAATTAATGTACAAAGTGAAAATTTAAATTTTTAAGAAATATGGCATTTTGGTGCCCAATACATTGTACCCACTTTGAGTCATCAGAGACATGCACTACTAAAACTATTAAGTGGGCTATCCCGGGTACAAAAAAAAAAATTATATATGTGGGTGTAAACTGCTGCTTGGGCACACAGCTGGGCTCAGAAGGGAAGGAGCACTGTGTTTTTTTTAGCTTTTGGAGTATAGATTTACAGGGACTTTCTGGACACCATGTTGTTTTTGCAGAGCCCTGGAGGTGCAAGTAAACTGGAATTCCCCAAGAAGTGACCCCATTTTGTAGGGGCTATTTTATTTCTTTGCAAATATGACATGGTGTCAACAATCCAACAATCTAAATCCACGCTCCAAAAGCCACATAGCGCTCCTTCACATCTGCATCATCCTGTGTGCCCAAACGGCAGTTTACGCCCACATGTATGACACTGGTGTTCCCAGGATAATGTACTTAATGCCATATGTGGGTATAATCTGATGTTTGGGCACAGCCGGGCTCAAAAGGGAAGGAGCGCTATTTTGGTTTTTGGACGTTATGGCACTTTTGCAGAGCCCCTGAATTGCCAGTAAAGTGGAATCCGCAGACATGTTTGACCGCGGCATCCAAGGGGTTAAAACCCCCAATCAGAACTCAGTTCTGACCGGGGGTTATGGAGCAGGGTGTTAGCTGTCAGTTACAGCTAACTCCCGATCCCGCTCACAGTGTCTCTGAAGTGCCGGCCATAAATTTACTATTCAGCGGACTTCAGAGACCAGGACTGCTGGCCGTAAATTTACGGCCGGTGGTTGTCAACCGGTTAATGACCTCCTGTATGATGGACTGTTCCACACAGACTCTCCACAGGGGGAGACAGAATCTTCTGTTGCAGTTCCTGTCACACAGCTATAATTAAGTAGCTCATAGCTCAGCCTCCTAACCATTTACTTATAACCATTTACTTATAGTCTCTAAGGTTATTAAGGAGAATATAGAGAGGAGGATACTTGTACTGCCCCCCAGCAGGTAGATATAGTACAGTCTACACCTTCCCACATGATTCTGTACTGATGTATCACGGGATTGATAGCAGAGAAAAGAGAAATATAAAAGCCAAGATGGAGTCACATCAGGAGCTGAGAAGAACCTGGATTGTAGGAGTATGAGAGCAGAATACATGGAAGAAGTCTGTAGCGTGACAAACAATCAGGTGATGGGTACAGGGAGGGAAAAAGGGTTTTTTGCTGGAGTGCTTCTTTAAGTGTTAAGTTACAACTACATTAGTGTCAATGTTCAGCTCATACACTCTGAACTAAAGCTGTCCCACCCATACCTAGGTACTCTCAAATATACACAAAGCCCTATAAATGTACCCTGAGAGAATAAATACACATCAAATACACTCAAAAATACAGAAGTAAATACTATAGATCTTTATTACAAATACAATCAACAATTGTCTATAAATTCTTTAATTATAGTTTTTCCAGTAAAAAAGAAGCAAACATTCAAGCAACAAAATATAAACATTTAGGAGAGGGTTGCAATAAACAGGCAGTCAATGTTAAGTGAGGCTGAGCCCCAGCAATTATATATAGAGTATAGTGAGTTGGCCGTATTGGCTTACTACATATTCATAAAACTATCAAGCACACAATCCTAAAGAAACAAGAAGTGGGAAAAGAGAAGAGGAAAATGGAGAGAGAGGAAAAAAAGGAGGAGTTAGAGAAGGGTTAGGCGAGGGCGTGAGGGCTCCATCTTTTAGGAGCAGGGGGGAAGGTGTAAAGGGTAGAGTGAAAGATAGCCAACAATTCCAATAAAAGCAACAAAAGAAATTGGAGGACAGAAGGTAGTGGGTGGCCCCAAATTAGCACCATCAGTGTATACAAAATGTTAATGCATAAACACTAATACAGGAGACATAGGTGCATAGAGCAAAACTGCTATATTGGTGTCAGTTATATATCCAAAGGTCCAATGCATAAAATACTCAGATCACACAAGTGTAATGACATAATAGCAAGCATTAATACAGACCTAGGATATAAACAGCCACTAGAATAGATGACAATGACCTTCACCTACAGCCCTGATGTGTGTTTTGATCTCCGAGGTGGAGGTGCATACATGGGAATAAAACGCAGCTGAGGAGCATCTTCGCTGATTACCTGTTAGGTTCGCAATGTCCAGGGAATACCAGAGCGTCAGCGATCACGTGGTCTCAATGGAATGCTAAAGATCGGACTCACTTCCGGCGCTGTCCATCAAACACGCAAAATGAATTATTATAACTAGGGATGAGGAACCAATTTGGATAGAGCCAGATTCTACCTGAATTTTCCAAAAGTTTCAGGTTCAACCCTAGCCCAAAACTTTTTTTTTTTTAGCTTGTATAAATTTTCTGTGGCTTATAACTAGAGACGGGCGAACCTCACGAGATCCGTTTCTGGCATTACTTGCTCGGCACAAACTAAAACTGCTATTCTTATACTCTGGGGTCTCCTCAGACCCCAGAATATAATAGGTGGAGGTCCATGGAAGGTGACTAAAAATAACACTCTTATACTCACCTTGCATCACCTTGCCTTTGTAGCTGGTAGTCCCCCGGCATCCTCTCCAGGTCTGTGATTGGGCACAGCAGTGATTCCTCAGCCAGAGGCCATATGAGGTCTGAAGAGGATGCCTGGGGACCACAAGATGCCTTAAGGATGCCCAGGAAAGGTGAGGCAATTTGAGTATTATTCTTATTCACCTTCCCTGGACCTCCACTTATTATACTTTGGGTTCTGAGGGGATCCCAGAGTATAATGATAGCAGTTCTGGTTAGTGCTAAATAAGTTCAGCACAAAATGAATCTCGTGAGGTTTACCCAGCTCTAGTTATAACTCAGGGAAAACTTATGCAAACTAAACAAAACTACAAAAAAAAACAATGATGAAAAGTGACCGGGTTTGCAGTTAAAGTGTAGAGTGGCAAAAACAATTAGATATATCAGTTTTCTGGCACTGAAGGATGATATTTTGGCACACATTTGGCGCATGGCCCTTTGTTGCATCAAACTTGTGCCACAACCTCTGTTCTGTGCAGCGATTCCATCATCTCAGAACTGGCAGAAATCAGTAAAACTCAGGTACACCCTTCTAGTGTTCAGAGAAGTCTTGCCAGAATGGTTTACCTGGAAGAATTGTATTTAAAAGCCATAAGTTCAACGTGGAAACAAGGCCAAGCGAAACCATAGATAAACACATAGGAACTGGGGTGCAGAAGAATGGCTTTAGGAACCCCCGCTGGTTTTGCTTATCGGGCTGCATGCTACTGTACTTCTAGATGCAAGGGATTTAAAAAAGTGTTACACTGGTGTAGAATTTAAGGGGAACTGTAGCCTCACCTTAAAATGAAGGGATTCATCCACCAAAATAAATTTAGAAGGGGTAAATTTTGGAAAATCGCAAATTATAGTGAGTTACTACGGTCCTAATTTTATATAACCAATCATACTGGATGTGATGTTGTGAAGGACAAAGAATTATCTGAGTAATGCAAAAATTTTAAAATGATCTCGAACCGTGGCCTGGTCATAGCCATATGGATTATATGAGAAACATAAATTATCTGTGTTCTAACAGTTCTGTATTCTTAGCTTTTTGACCAGGCTCATAAGACCCCAGAACTTCATCTATAATCAATCCACAGGGTCCATTTTTCTGGTTTGGAATAGGAGGATTTGGGGTTATTAATATATTGTTGGGCATAAAGATTGGTTTGTGTAACCATTAAGTTAACTCAATCATCTGTAAAAAAAAAAAGTTTAAAAATATCAAACTCCTGGAGTCCAGCAAGGTCAAAGTCCTAAAACGAATTCCTAGTGAGTTCAGAAATTTGGGGGGGAATATGCCTCTGGGGAAACTCATATGGCCTCAACAAATGCAGGGGCTGCTGCAGCCTCAGTCCTGTGACGCCTAATACGGGGTAGCTCAGAGTCACCAGATGATGATGATGACAGGATGAAAGATGTATCATCCTCACTTCCGGGCTCTAATTCAGAAATGATGATATATGCCTCCTCCAATATATATGACCTCTGTGACTGGGACATTTTTTGTATAATATATGTGCGCCAATTAGGAATAAAACTTTTGGCGAAACAATATAGTGGTTATAATGCATGTGCGCAAATGGGAATAAAACTTTTGCTGCATAATTTAAGAGGTATAATATATGTACGCCAATTAGGAATAAGTGGGGGTGCTGATGACCAAGATGCTGATGCTGTTGATATGGACAACAAGTGAGGGGAGCTGAGGATGAATGGGATGATCCTCAGGAGGCGGTTGATTGTGCTGATCAGGCAATGATGCTGCAGATGAGGACTATGGGGTGCTGGTGAGGGGTCTGTTTTTACAATATCCAACCACTAGGGTTAACTGTGAGTGATCTGCTATTGAAATGGCAGGATCAGCATAAACTGCTTTCTCCAACTTCCTCTGTGCTAAAATGAAGCACTTGGACAACAGGCACTGCAAAGACTTACCAATCCTGGCAATTATATGGCTGGGCCAAAACGATTTGTATCCAACCCGTTAGCAGTGATAGGCTGCTGTCGATGTTACCTATGATTTGACAAGTTCCTTAAAAAATTAACTCAGGAAAGTTATCACACCACAAAAATCAGATGAGTCATAATAACCCCCCCCCCCCAAAAAAAATATTAAAGGCTGCTAAGGTATGTGATGTCCACCTCTTTCCCTATACAAAATCTGGGAAAATTTCCCTTACAGTCTCAGAGATATTGTGTGCATACAATGTCAACAACTGCCAAAATACCCTGCTTGAGACTGATATAACTTGGGAATATAACCCTAAAAACTCAGCAGTATTATATGTAACGGTGGTGTATTTACAACCGCCAAAATATCCTGTTAGGGACAAAAGTGACTAGTGGGTCTAAACAGACTCTCCACAGTGAGCACCAATATAGCCTTCACTCGCATATGGTTGTGATCAAGCTGTGGATGCAGCTCAGCTGTAGTCAGAGTTTCCGCTAAGCGAGAACCCCACTAGATTGCAGGTAGTTGCTTCTTGATGGAGCTTACAGCAAAATACCCTCAAGCACCATTAGTCTCAACGCATTTTCCCCATTTATAGGATACATCAGGAGGGTTAAGAGCTTGTGGAAAAGTAAATATACAGCTTGATTAAAAGAATCCGATTTTGCAGTAAAAATTGCAGTTCCCGAAGCCTTGAGGGTGGGCTCCGGTACTTTCATGCGCTGGCCCCTAATGCCGGAGTGGCACGGCCTTATATAGGACCTGCCTATAGATAACACCGCCACCCTTTTCTTTTAATGTGTATGATTAAAAGTTCTATTTTAAATCTCATTTTCCTGTGAAGATTGTCTAACTAGAATAGATGAGATTTACCTACAGTGAAAAAAACTCAGCCAGACATGTCCTCTGGCCTGGTCCACAATTACATTCTGCTATAGCACACTTTTGGTAGCATAGTGTTGGTATAGAAAGAAAAAAAAAATATTGATTTCACATCTGCTCTTATCACTAGATCACCACTGTGGTGGTCTTTGTTTGTTTTTTTGCCTTTTTTTAGTGCCAGTTCTTCATCACTTTTCAAGTGGCTCACAGCCACAAATTTGTCTCCCAAAGAAGCCCCTGTAGCACTTACAAGCCAATAAAACAGGCTAATTCTTCTACGAGATTGCTTTTTTCAATATAACCACTATGTGTGTCTAAAAAAACCCATGAGCAAGCAAAGGGTAATTTTTTGGAGTGTCCTAGAACCCCTAAAAGTGTTCTACACTATGTTTTAAGCCAATTTAAGATATGGTTCGTACAAAACTTAATTGACCCAAAACAAATCTTGGGACCGAACTAACCAAACCAAAGACAAAACAAATCTTGATATTCTGCCAATTCTACTCACACTGAAGTTTGTCCATTGTCTGAACACCACATGCAATTATACACATAATAATCTTATATACAAGCACAATAAAGAAAGGCTGTGCCTTCTCGTCCGACCCTAAGTGAGGCCCACATGACGCAGTGGAGTCTGGACTGCAGCCATTGGTTCATTTGAAACTTGAAGGAGGGGATCAAGGAAAGGTTGGTTGACCAGGAGAGTTTAAAAGGAAAAGCCCGCGAAGGCTAACGGCACTAGTGGTGAAGAGAAGCAGAAGGGACAATCTCCCACCCTCCCTCCCTATTGGCAGTCGTTCCCTCGATGAGTGGTGGTAAAAGGGGGTTAATTTTGATGGTTTATGGTAGTGGGAGTGGAACCAGTGTGGTTTAAGGGCTTTATAGGGCTGGATAGTCACGGCAGCTTGGTGGGGGGTTCTCACAGTTGGGCAGGAAGGATTTGGTTGTATGGTTGGGGGGTAGCTATGGACTACCCAAGGATTGGCATTACTATCCCTAGAAATTTGTCTGGCCTACAATGGGGGATCTTTAATATGGGATCCCTTTCACCTGGGAATGGTGACTTGGTGCCTCTGAGCTGGGCGGACGGCTGAAAGTAAAAATGAAGAAGGCTAATAGGTCAGATTGTTGGCTTCGAGGACCTCCTTAGCCTATAGATAAATAAGGTTACATGCTCAGGTATTTTACATAATTAATTGTTTGTTTGTAATAAAGATGGCTGCTGTGGCCAATTTATTCCATATACGTGTATTTAGGTGATGAAGTTGTGTTGGGTAGGTGGAAGGACTGGACCTACCGCGTCATGCACACATGTATCAGTTTCTTAAGTTGACTGCACTTACTACTAGGCCGATGAAGCTGCTGGGAGAAGGCTGCTGGCAAGCAAAATAGTCACTGTCCATTTATGATCACTTTTTTGGCACAAAGACTATGTCTCGGATTTTTCAGGTTCAGCACTGCATTTGTAATAATTCTCTATAGCTTTTATGGTTGAGCTGCAGACATCCCTAAGACTATTCAGACATACTGTATATGAGTGTCTAGTTCTATATTAGGCAAGCGGCCAATTCATAGATTAGCTCCACAAGATATGTAGTGGATATACAATCTACGAGAGTCCAAATATATTATAGAAGCTGATTTTGCTGCGGCTGATATGTATTTTATGTGTGGTGGCTATCTATTAGCGCATATCATACCTTTATCATTATATCTAAGATGTAGTGCAGAGATTTTTAAATTTGCTCACTTTTAATTATTTGTTAAGTAATAAAAGTTAAAGGGGTATTCCCACAAACATAAACCTTTTAAAATTTGTAGATAATAAAAAGTTTAACATTTTTGCAAATATAAATAATTAAATATTTTGCAGAGTTTTAAAGATTATCTCTAATATCTTGTGAACAGTCTTGTTGTCATGTTCGGTTGCCAATGGATACGACCATGAATGCAGGACCTTTCTAAGTTCAGAAAATCAGCAATGATGTCCTTCCTGTGACCGGGTTATGTCCTCATACATGTAGTGTCCCTGCCTGATAACCTGCCCACAATAAGAAAGTCATGGCTGGGTTTTTGACAAGTCCCAGACCATAGAAAGTTTCTGCATTCGTGGTCGTATACATTGGTAACCGATCAAGACAACAGAATTTTTAACTACTTACTGTATATTTGCAAAAATGTTTAACTTTTAATTATCTACAAATATAGATATGGTTATGTTCATGGGAATACCCCTTTAAGTTCAGGTTTTTCTGTTTGGCCTATCATTCGTGAAGGTTCACAATTTCTTTTTTCTATGGAACTAATTTATAACGCCATGGGAACCTGGACTGTGTTGCAAGATTCTGCGGCTTCATTACAGATCACATAGGGATGGCTGCTATTAGTTAATTCACATGATGTGTAATGAAACCATGGCCATACACTTGGGATCCCTAGCTACTGGAACGGCCAAACCAATCATGGGGAAGGAATTATTTTTAATCTTTATTCACATTTAGCTAATAATTTTTAGATATAAAAAAGCCAGTATATGCACTGTAAGCAAATACCTTTATTTTCCAATTCATACTTTTTTGCAGACATAGAATCCTTTGATGTGTGTAACCTGCTGCCTATGGTTATGGGCAATGCTGGTACATTCTCTGTCGGTCTGCAGTGTGGGAGACAAGCTATGTGCAGAAGATCCCCGACTGACCCCCTCTCTGCAGCTCCATCTGCTCCTGTACTGAGTGTGCTCGAACTGCAGAGTTTAGTAACACTAAGCTGCCACAGTAAATGGTAACATAGAGTAACCAATGTCTGTGTTGTGAGCTGGACATAAATGACAGGGTTTGCTGGGTGCTGACGCTGCCTGAATATTTTACTGTTGTCACCTTTAATTTTCCCACCACATATAATATAGCCAAGATAGGATGTTTTTTTCTGAGCTGTTATACATTTTGTTCGATTGATTGTAAGTCCAGCCTTAGATATGAAAGATATTACATTCTCTAAATGCAAAAGGTAAGACTCAGAAAAAAGACAATTATATCATCAAGATAAGCTGCAAAATATGAGCCATGTGGATTTATCACTACATCCAGACATAAGCGAACCACTGAAGCCTGATGATATGGGATTGTTTCACAGCCAAAGGCTTTGGATACTTGACCAGGATCAATAGTGGCCTCATTGTTGAGCTATATGTGAATATCCTACAAGACGAGTTACTTCGTACACTCGAGTACTATGGGTATAAAAAGAACAGCATAGTGTTCCTGCAGGACAACGACCCAAAGCACCTACCCTGCTAGCTTTGGTTGCGTGATGGGGCTCCCCTAATTTGGACAAGCTTCCCTATTGGCAGACAAAAAATCCCATTCTTTGGCCCCGACATAGTATAAAAGACACTTTTTTTGGCCCCCACACGATATACAACCCCTTTTTTTGGCCCACCACATGATACATGACCCCTCTTTTTACATGATCCCCTTTTTCTGGCCCCTAAAAACTGAACCCCCCCTCCGACATGTTTCACCTGCCCAATTCTGGAATCACGTTTGCATAAGTCAGTCTGAGTACCTTTCATTTTGGATACAACATATGCTTTAACTGCTGGGTGATGTTCTTCTGATGAGATAGTTAGGAGAATGAGTCCATATAAATCTAATGGCATGTCTGTTTCCTTTCATATAATCCAGTATGTGTCAATCTCAATGCTGTCACCATACATTGAGATGTGGATGATAAGCTTTTAAAACGTTACGCAAATTTGGGGGGGCGGGGAGCAGCTTATTCTAGTCATACAGTCACTGCGTACATCACAACTAACTGCTGGCATCATAGGGTGTGATTTAGCACAATGACTGCATAACTAGATGAAGCTGCTACTGCCCCATGACTAGAGAAAATTGGGTTTACCTAGAATTTTACTTTCCTTGAGTCCGAAGGCAGCACAGAAGGGTCTTTATCCCCACCTTTGACTCCTCCCAGGACCGGCCCACCTACATAGCAATGAAACAATTAATTAATATAATTAGCAGAATAAGAAGGACACGTTTTTTTTTCTTGTATTAAATTGGGCAGGTATGCTGTGCTGCCTTCAGACTCAAGGAAAGTAAAATTCCAGGTAAACCCAATTTTCTCTTTCCTATTCATCATGCAGCAGCTCAGAAGGGATATACATAGCTTCTTAAGTTGAGGAGAACATTACTTGGATACTGAATTAAGCACCTCTGTGCCAAATGCTGGACCCTCAGAGTGGATGTCCAGGTGATAGTGTTTGATAAAAATAGAAGAGCTCCAGGAAGCGACCTTACAAATATCCAGGATAGATACTTGCGTGTCTTCAGAGCATGAAGTTGCAGAGGAACTTGTAGAATGTGCTCTTAGGGAACCTGGTAAGAAGAGACCTTATTTACAGGCCTCCGGAATAGTGGACTTAATCCATCAGACCAATATGTCTTTAGAAGCTTTCATCCCCTTCCTAGTGCCTGAAAAAAGCACAAACAAGTGTTCCTCCTTCCTAAATTCTTTAGTTCTGTCCAGATAAGTCATAATAGGTTTCTTTACATCTAGAGTATGGAAACATATCTGTCATGTCTAGAGATGAGCGAATCAAAGCTGACGAAGTGGAATTCGTTCTGAATTTCTGGAAATATTCGATTCACGTCGAATCCGGATTTCCTCACGCTTTGTGTTAACAAATTGCATTTTTTCCTAAAATGGCTGCTGCACATGTTAGGACATGGGGCAAGGAACTCTTGGAATGCGGGATCACCCACAATGCCATGCATGCAGCCAATCAGCAGCCAGCCAGCCCTGTGATGTCACAGCCCTATAAATACCTTCTGTCATCTTGGATTCAGGCATTTTCCAGTGTACTTAGTGCAGAGAGAGACATCAGCAGGTGCTAGGGCAAATGGTAGAAAACTAGAGTAACTTGCCAAATAAGTGAAGTGTACAGTGGTTCTAAGAGCGATGCCTGTCATGTGCATGTCATACTGACTCACAGTATTGTTTCACTACCACAGCAGACTCCCTATGCATTTTACTGCCTATTGGCCGAATCAAGTTTTTGATAAATTTGCTCATCTCTAGTCATGTCCCACCTTGGGTCATGCATACAGTGCTTCACTGTTTATTGTCATGCATTGTTTTACTTGTGCTTCTCATCTAATTTGTCCCATCTTACTCACTCTCTGCTCCCCCCTCCTGTCTGTGATATCATCCAGGTTCTGTAAATTGTGCTTTATTCACTGCCTCCTCTCAGCCTGGAAAACTATAATCTTTTTTACACCCTGTATTACATCTATCAAGATTTCTACTTGAATAAACCTTCATCTGAACATCTTCCACGTGTCTTACAGAGGAGTTGAGCTATCTGGTAATGTTTAGTGGTGTAACATCAGTGAAGTCTCTCTCAGATCTACAGTCACAGACTCCATGCAGGTCTGTGGACTCTACTCTGAGCCAGAATAATATCTGCTCTTCTGTCTCAGGATGTGGATAGAAAGCTGGTAAGAAAGATTTTTATTGATCTTTTGAAAGGAGGGAAGCTTAGACACGGAACGTTGTAGAATTCTAAGGAGGATCCCATTAGGCAAGAGTCTTAAATACAGATTCTAGAAGATAAGGCCTCTAATTCTCCTGGTCTCTTAGCAGGTGTAATGGCCACTAGAAAAAACACTTTACAGGATAGCCACTTTAGTTCTACCTCCTGGATCGGTTCAAACTGATGGGATGTCATGGCATTGAAAACAACAGATAATTCCCAAACAGGCACTGGAGGTTTTATTTCCGGGCTCAAGTTCCTAATTGTTTTGAAAAATCTTGACACTAGGGGATGACCAGAGAATTTAACATCAGTTATATAATTAATGGCGGCATATGTAATATGAGAGTATTAATTTTAAGACCTTTATGAAAGCCGTCTTGTAGGAACTGTAGGACACTAGGAATTTCTACTGAACGAAATTCTGAATTACTGAGCCAGGAAGAAAATTTGGACCAAATTTTATGATGTGTCTTGTTCGTAGAATCTTTACGAGTTGCAAGTAGAGTATTAATTACTGTAGATAAACCTGTTTCCTTCAATCTTGACTCTTCACAAACCAGGCTGAAAGATGGAGTTTGTTCAACTCCGGATGAATTAGGCCTTTCTGAATTATCAGATCTGGGTATTGAGGAAGAGGCCAATGCTCGTTCGAAATTTGAAATAAAATAGAGGAAACCAAAACCTCTGGGGCCAGAATGGTGCTATTATTAATGATGGACCTTCCAACAAGATCTTCTGCAGGAATTTCTGAATGATCTGGACTAGAGGAAAGACGTAGAAAAATTTGTGTTTCCAGCTCATGGAGAACACATCAACTGCGTATGGGTGATCTGGAGGATTCAGGGTACAAAACACTGGTAATTTTGTATTGTTTTTGGTTGCCATCAAGTCTGTTTGTGGCATTCCCCACCTGTCTGTTAGGAGTTGAAAATATTTGAGATTCAGCTCCCACTCTGATGGCCTGAGCATCGTCCGGCTTAGAAGATCCACTTCGGTATCCAGAGATCCTCTTATATGCAGAACTTTTAAATACAGCAGGGCAGATTCTGCCAGTTGAAGAATCTTCCTGCACCATGTCACCAGTATTCTGCTTCATTCCACCTTGCTTGTTCAAATAGTAGGCCACTACTAGATTGTCTGTCTGAATTAGGACCGATTTGCCCCAAATTAGTGGTCTGAAGATGACCACTTTCATCTTTTGAAAATTTCACGATAGAAGCCTGTCTAGCTTCCCCCACTCTCCTTGTGTCCAAGAAGTTAGTAGATGGGCACCCCTGCCTCTCAGGGATCTCTCAGAGCATCTGTAGTTAAGATTATTGATTTCTTGAACTGAAAACTTTTTGTTTTTTCCAGGTTATGCAGATTGAGCCACCATCTCAAGTCTTTTCGTATAGCTTGATAAATGTTTATTTTTAAGCATCCTCACATCTCCATTCCAATGGCGAAGCATATTGTGTTGGAGACTTCGGCTTTGTACCATAACCCAGGGTACTGTGTCTATTGAAGCTACCAACATCCCAAAGTCTTCATAATTTGATAAATTGAAGAGAGTGGGGCTCTGATTAAATCCTTTACCGCAGCTTGAATTTTTTGTATCTTTTCTAGAAATGATTTTTAAGTTTCCGGAAGTAAGCAGGATTTTTCAAAGTTTATCTGGAATCCAAGTTCTCTGAGAAGAGTACTGGCTAGTTGAAGGTGATCTTGCAGAAGAAATGCTGATGGAGTGGCTATCAGCCAATTGTCAAGATACGGAAATACTTGAATGGCCTACAAATGTAGGGCTGCTACAGCTACTACTGCCACTCTGATGAACACCCTTGGAGAAGAGGTTAGACCAAAGGGGAGTGCCTTGAATTGGTAGAGACTGACTGATCCTAGATAACACACAGCTATTCTCAAGAATTGTCTTGAAATTGGATGGATTGGTATGTGCAAATAAGCATCTTTTAGATTCATTTATAGATGTTAGAACTTGGTCCTTTTACAAAGCTGCTGTGACTGTCCTTATTGTTTCCATTCTGAAGTGGATCTTCTTCACATACCAATTTAGAGATCTGAGATATATGATCAACCTTCAAGAACCTCCTGCTTTTGGTACTGGAAAGATTCTCGAATAAGTTCCATTACCTTCATCTTCCCTTGGAACTTCTATGGCTCCTTTTGCCAAGAATTCCTGTATAAGGGGAAAAATGTGAGGAATCTGTTGATCGTTTAGAAGAAAATGATCTTTTGGTCTGCTGTGGATCTCTATGACATAACCTTTCTCTATGAGGTCCAGGACCCACTTGTCTGAAGTAATCCTGTACCAAGCTGGAAAGAAATTCTGCAAACATCCTCCAACTTGATGACTCCTGATGTCACAAAACCTGTTTGCTGGCCCCTGCGTCTTACTGCTTCTTCTTAGATTTTTCTGAAGTAGCAGTTTGAATCTCTGATAAGGTCTACCGCAATCAGATCTCCTCCCTTTTCCTATCTTAAAGAGGACCGTTCATGTCCTCAGGCACATGTGGTTTTATACCTGTATACCGCTAGAAAGCTGACAGTGCGCTGAATTCAGCTCACTGTCGGCTTTCCTGTTATGTGCCCTGGGGCTGGAGATATCGGTGCCGTTAGTGTTCTGCCCATTGTCAGAAGGGCATTCCTGACAGTCTAGCTGGGTGGTAAGGAATGCCCCACCCCTGACTGTACTCGTCCATAGCCCTGTACTGTTAGAGGGGCGTTCCTTACCGCCCAGCTATGACGCTGAGCTGTGAGGAACGCACCCCCCCCCTCCCGGTACAGGGCTATGGACAAGTACAGTCAGGGGGGCGTTCTTCATAGCCCAGCTAAACTGTCAGGAATGCCCTTCTGACCAGAAAACTAACGGCACTGATATCTCCAGCCGCGGGGCACATAACGGGAAAGCCCACAGTGCGCTGAATTCAGCGTACTGTCAGCTTTCTAGCAGTATATAAAACCACATGTGCCTGAAGACATGAAAGGTCCTCTTTAAGGAGCAATTCCTGTCTTCTCTTATAGCGAAATCGAGACTTAAAGCTAAAGCTAATACCAGAAGATCTTGACTTCTTATTAGCTTCTAAAAGCTGATCTAGCTTTTCTCTAAAGTCTTCCAGATTCAAAAGGAATTGAGCACAAATTATACTTTGAAGTTGATTCTTCCGTCCAAGGCTTCTGCCAAACGGCTCGTCTAGTCACAAAATTTTTTGCTACAATTCTTAATGTATCTAAGGGAAAGTCAGAAGCAAAGTCTGCAGCCAATTTAAGAGAGTAAAGCTGTTCCACTAATTCTTCTCTGGGAACTCCATCTTGGATGTCTCTCCCCAACTGGCTTAACCATAATCTTAAAGCTCTTGAGCCATAATGGCTTTAGATAAAGCTGCCAAGGATACATATGATTTTTTTTTTTCTGTGATCCATTGGAATGTAGCCTAAAGCTATATATATATATATATATATATATATATATATATATATATATACCGTGTATATATATATACTGTATATATATATTGCATCTGTGCAGCTATACTTACTCACTAAGGGCTTGTGCTAGGTTCACACTAGCGTTGCATCCGAACAACAGAGAGGTTGACCGCTAAAACAGCGGTTACACATGGAGCCCGGTGGACCCTATTGACTGAATATAAACTGAAACCGGCAGAGGAAAAAGTCCAACTTTAACGGCCGCATGCCCTATTTTGGTCTGTTTTGTGGATTACTATTCTAGTCTAACTCTAGTTTAGATCTCATCCATTTTGCTGCTACTACACATAACAGTCGACTAACTGCTAATCTGCTATGAGTATATGCCCTGTTGACATACCCTTAGTGCTCATTCACACAACAGGGCCATGTACTCAGCCATGAAAAGGTATGTTTTTCACGATGAGACATACTGTACATCTGTGAAAATGGCCCAATATATGCCAGTTTCTATTTTTTTTTTTTGGATTGTTCACACAGGCCATTAAAAACAGTTATGTGAATAGATCCATTTAGGTCTAGGGTGTGCAGGCCATTAGCCCAACAGCTAGTAGGTGGCCAAAGAACCCTGTCATGTGAATGAGCACTAAGTCTAAAAATCCATTGGGCTTTCTTTTTTTAAGATGCTGTTGTTTCAAATGTACCTTTTAGCAGACATACTCAGTCTACTTTCACATCTGCATTGCAGTCTACGTAGGAGACTCAGCCGCAGATTCCATCTAAAATCGGCAGAGAGAAACGTCCTGCACAGAGGACATTTCTCTCCACCAGTTTCAGTATAAAACCAGTGGAAACCTGGCGGACCCCATTATAGTCTGTCGGGTCCATGAGTAACCGCTTTTTTATCCCCACACAGACCCGAACGATGGAGAGACGAACACTAGTCATTACATCAGTTTCTTTAAATCAGAGGCATTCATGGCATTCAAGGAAATGTTTTGTCACCAGTATATCCCTTTTGTTCTGAATGTCACATATATGGTCCCTGATCCTTCTTTTAAACTGGTGTATTGTCTTCCCTATATAGTTTTTATGGCAGAGGGGTGTGTTAATGTATATCACTCCTAATATAATGGTGGTATTACTCATTCATGGTATACTAGTATTGTTCATTCAGTGTATGATATGGTGGTATAATTTAGTCAATTTATAGTGGCATTATCCTGTCACTGCATGGTGATATTGTTTAGTTACTGTATGGTGGTATTATTCAGTCACTGTATGATATGGTGGTATTTTGTCACAGTTCAGTGTTATTATGCAGTCAGTGTATGGTGGTTTTAGTCAGACAGTCTATGGTCTTATTATTCAATCAGTGTATTATCCAGGTGTGGTGTTGTGGTATTATTCAGTTACTGTATAATAATAATACATTTTATTTATATAGCGCCAACATATTCCGCAGCACTGTACAACTTGTACGGTTCAAGTACTGACAAAAAGATACATTACAAAGAAATAGTCAATTCACACAATGGGACTGAGGGCCCTGCTCGCAAGAGCTTACAATCTATGAGGTAGAGGGGGTGACACACGAGGTAGCAGGGGCGGCAACAGACGTAGCATTGCTTATACAATGGTCAGACAATTTTGTAATAGAGGTTACTGTCATTACACATATATAAAGCTGTATGAGCCGTCACCAGTCGTGTCCTTTAACATGCAGATGGTGCCTGGACATATAAAGTTAGTCTGATACGGCATCATATCCTGTGAGGTAATGTTGAAGCATAAACAGAGGAGGGTATGTTTTAGGGATTCTAACTACGGAAGGGTTTACATTAGGAGTTGTGATAGGCCTGTCTGAAAAGATGTGTCTTTAGTTTATGCTTGAAGCTGTGGAAATTGGGGGTTAATCTGATAGATCATTCCAGAGAAGTGGTACAACTTGGGAGAAGTCTTGTATACGAGCGTGGGAGGTTCTGATAATAGAGGATGCTAGGCTTAGGTCATTGAGTGAACGGAGAGTACGGGTTGGGCGATAGAGATGAGGGAGGAAATGTAGGGAGGTGCAGCATTATGGAGAGCCTTGTGAATGAGGGTGATAAGTTTATATTGTATTCTGTATTGAATAGGCAGCCAATGTAGTGACCGGCACAGACCGGAGGCATCTCTGTAGCGTCTAGACTGATAGATGAGCCTGGCCACCGCATTCAGAATAGATTGTAGAGGGGAGAGTTTAGTAAGGGGAAGACCGATTAGTAAGGAGTTACAGTAGTCAAGGCGAGAGTGAATCAGGGCAACAATAAGTGTCTTTAGTGTATCTGTGGTAAGGAAAGGGCGGATTCTGGAGATGTTTTTGAGGTGGAGATAACAAGAGCGTGCGAGTGATTGGATATGGGGGTGAAGGAAAGGTCTGAGTCAAACAAAACCCCAAGGCAGTGGGCATACTGCCTAGGAGTTATGGTAAGGCCACTGTATGGAAGTATTAGCCAGTCATAATGGTATAGTGGTGTTATCTAGATATTTTAATAGCTGTGTTGTTTTGATAATGCATGGTGGTATTATGCAGTCACTGTATGGTTGTTTTATATAGTACCAGTATGGCGGGGTTATCCTCAACCATAAGGATTCTTGTATATTATGTTGCCAGGCTGCAGTAAAGACATGCAGATTATTGCTAAGTGGCCACTGCAGTATCCCCACACATTTTAATGTCCCCCCTGCAATGGCCACTCAGGTAATTTCCCCCCAGCCAGTACTTACCTGACTGCTTCCGGGTGTGCTCTCTTCCCTTGCTCCAGGCGCACATACGTCACAGCAGTGCACCTGGAGCAGGAAAAGCGAGCGGCATGTGCTGGGGAGCGGAGAGGTAAGTATATACAATGAAGTTGACCAAAGCTTGTACGCTGCAGATTTGTGGCCTACAAGCTTCGGAAGCTTTAGAACCAGGCTGGGGGTTCTTATCTTCCCGGTTCTGCCAATCCAGCTGGATTACAGCCTGAGGGCTGTGCTTTTGAGACCATTGTCATAAACTGACTAAATGTAACTGTAAAATGTAACTGTTTTTGGTATAATAATTATTTGGGGCCCCACTTTCAAGTTTGCCCAGGGCTTCATTTTGTCTAAAACCGACCCTGATCGTACTGTCTGTCTCCTTTTAAAATAAAAAAAAGCTTACAATCTTTATCTTTTGGGCTGTGAAAATAACACATCATACCAAAGGAACAAAAATTGCCCTTATTTGGCTGATGTTCTGCCTCACTTGGCATTGAGTACATCCTATACAAACCTCGCACAATTTCTATTCAGGTTTAGTCACATGCAGAGAATGCTGTGTGCTAGTGGGGAATGCACTAAAAATGATAGTAGACAGAGTCAAAGAATTGCTGGCCAGAAAGTTAAGGAAAGCAGAGAGACACGCAGACAAACTAGCTCACCATTAATGCTGAGGCCCAATGTTTTTTTGTTGCAGATTGTGCTGCTTTTTTTTTTTTTGTTTAAGCCAAAGGCAGGAGTGGATTGATCAGAGGGTAGAAGTATAAGAGCTTCCTAGATATTTCCCATTCATTTTGTAGCCATTCTTGGCTTTGGCTAAAAAAAACCGCAGCAAAATCTGCAACAAAAAACAGTTGCGTTTCCTCTACATGGGGCCTCAGCCTATCAAGAATCCAACCTATATTGCTAGTTTATGTGAATTCAAGACTTTCTCTAAATATATTGCTTTAGAAATTCTGACAAAGGCTCAGACAGTATATATACAGTTATATATATATATATATATATATATATATATATATATATACACCAAGATAACATTGAGTTTACTGCAAGTCCATTCTCTCCTCTGCAGCCCCTAAGTTTGTTTTTCTCTCCAAACCTGTGTAATATAATAGTCATTTACTGTGCATATTATTTGATCTTCATTTATATTAGATATCTAATAAATAATAATAATACATCTAGCATGGTAAAGGCAATGTCTATATCTAGTGAGGTTCTTCACAGTGTCCTGTTCATCAAACAGTCAAAGACTATTCACCAGCTTGCTGAAGAATAAAGGAAGTGAGAAGAAGACAGCTGGCAAACTGCTGAGACAGGGAGATGGGAAAACTTCTTAACACAGGGCAACACTTTGTGTAAAATGTGGCTTTTCTCCCAGCACCTGAATTTACTGTTTCTACTTTCTACAGGGCCCATCATGGCAGATGAATTTATTGAATTTATTGCACTTTGTTTGGGTAGTGGAGGGGCGCAGTTACATGACCATGTGCTACCAAGTTACTGTATATACGCTCATCACTACATAGTTTGAAACTACCACAGTCCTACCTCTTGTATGAAGAGTCTGGGTTGAAATCTTGAAAAAATGATATTTTATTTTATAGGAAAATTAGAATTTTGGAGAACCAAGTGGATGTATTTACTGCCTGGAGTCTCTCCCTGTCACACTCTTCACATTTACTGCGCAGAGCAAAGAACAAGGCTGTACAGCACATGCACCAAACATATCACATGCGCAAGATTTTCTTCACAGCAGCAGGGAGGCAGGAGATGGAAAGAAGTATAAATCAATAGCAACTATGAGGGGCTGGGTGTCAATACTGTGGGGGGAAAGGGGGCGGTGCTCCAGGATACAGATTCATGGGGAAAAAAAGTATTTAGTCAGCCACCAATTCTGCAAGTTCTCCCACATAAAAAGATGAGAGAGGCCTGTAATTGACATCATAGGTAGACCTCAACTATGAGAGACAAAATGAGAAAATAAATCCAGAAAATCACACTGTCTGATTTTTAAAGAATTTATTTGCAAATTATGGTGGAAAATAAGTATTTGGTCAATAACAAAAGTTCATCTCAATACTTTGTTATATATCCTTTGTTGGCAATGACGGAGGTCAAACGTTTTCTGTAAGTCTTCACAAGGTTGGCACACACTGTTGCTGGTATGTTGGCCCATTCCTCCATGCAGATCTCCTCTAGAGCAGTGATGTTTTGGGGCTGTCGCTGGGCAACACAGACTTTCAACTCCCTCCAAAGGTTTTCTATGGGGTTGAGATCTGGAGACTGGCTAGGCCACTCCAGGACCTTGAAATGCTTCTTACGAAGCCACTCCTTCGTTGCCCTGGCGGTGTGCTTGGGATTATTGTCATGCTGAAAGACCCAGCCACGTTTCATCTTCAATGCCCTTGCTGATGGAAGGAGGTTTGCACTCAAAATCTCGCAATACATGGCCCCATTCATTCTTTCATGTACATGGATCAGTCGTCCTTGTCCCTTTGCAGAGAAACAGCCCCAAAGCAGTATGTTGCCACATCCATGCTTCACAGTAGGTATGGTGTTCTTTGGATGCAACTCAGCATTCACTCTCCTCCAAACACCACGAGTTGTGTTTCTACCAAAGAGTTCTACTTTGGTTTCATCTGACCATATGACATTCTCCCAATACTCTTCTGGAACATCCAAATGCTCTCTAGCAAAATTCAGACAGACCCTGATATATACTGGCTTAAGCAGGGGGACACATCTGGCACTGCAGGATCTGATTCCCTGGTGGTGTAGTGTGTTTCTGATGGTAGCCTTTGTTATGTTGGTCCAAGCTTTCTGCAGGTCATTCACTAGGTCCCCCGTGTGGTTCTGGGATTTTTGCTCACTGTTCTTGTAATCATTTTGACCCCACGGGGTGAGATCTTGTGTGAAGCCCCTGATGGAGGGAGATTATTGGTGGTCTTGTATGTCTTCCATTTTCTAATTATTGCTCCCACAGTTGATTTCTTCACACCAAGCTGCTTGCCTATTGCAGATTCGGTCTTCCCAGCCTGGTGCAGGTCTACAATTTTGTTTCTGGTGTCCTTCCACAGCTCTTTGGTCTTCACCATAGTGGAGTTTGGAGTGTGACTGTTTGAGGTTGTGGACAGGTGTCTTTTATACTGATAACAATGTCAAACAGGTGCCATTACTACAGGTAATGAGTGGAGGACAGAGGAACCTCTTAAAGAAGAAGTTACAGGTCTGCGAGAGCCAGAAATCTTGCTTGTTTGTAGGTGACTGTGAAGAATATCGCCTTTCCAAGCCCCTTGGCCTACCTGCGATCACCCTTCTTAACCTTCCACTCACAACCCATGAGCGGACCGAGTTCGTAGGATAGAATGAAACGAGCTGTATAAATTTTATATATTTAATAACCCAAGTGGGTCGGTACTAATTAATAGCATATACAGAAATATACAATATTAATATGATCAAGCATAAATATACGAGCAAAAGTGCGATGAAACAGCACATAAAACAAAAATGGAAATAAAGTATAGAGTAATACCAGTCCTAAGGAAGATTTCTGAGCACAGCTCTCTCCTAGCTGTCTCTCTTCCAGGCTCCACACAAAGACAAAAGACCTCACCCCACCCCAGTGTGAAGACCCTTGTCCAGCTCCACCCTTCACCCCCCCAGCCAGCCCTCTCCTCACGAAAAGAGGAATCTATGCCGGTTAGAAGGAAAGATGGGTGCCTGGGTTAGTTGCAGGTCATTAGCCCACCCACCCCCCCTTTGGACATCTGGGATATCACACGGACGGGTCAGACAGGCTCTCTCTCCATGGTATGCACATAAAACCACTGGAGCGAATTGGCCACCAATGTAAACACAGCTCTACATTCCTACAGATATGTGAGACTGATATGAGTAAAGATTGATACATGTCCAAGAAAGATACATAAATTGAGGGTCTTATCATCACAGTAACCAAATACTTATTTTCCACCATAATTTGCAAATAAATTCTTAAAAAATCAGGTCTACTTATGATATCAATTACAGGCCTCTCTCATCTTTTTAAGTGGGAGAACTTGCACAATTGGTGGCTGACTAAATACTTTTTTCCCCCACTGTATATGCCCTTTCTGCATATTGAAAGAAATATCATTTTCTCTGGATTGTGACCCAGACTGTACAACAAAAGGTACGGCTGAGAGAGTTTCAAACTACACTACAGGGACTTATACATTTATAGTGATTTGAGAGCTGAAAGGATCACTTTAAAAACTCTTCCCTCCTTCTAGCCATCTTCTCTCCCTAGACAGCTGCATCTTCTCCACTACTACCCCTACTGTAGAGCTTGGTGAGAAAGAAACTGAATTTATGACATTGCAGATACTGCAGTAGCTTGGATGGCATAATAACAAGTCTCTGAGTAGTTGGTTAAAATGTTGCTTTAGATACTCGAAAAGAAATTAAAATAATAAGATAAAATTCCCCTGTTATGTTTCAGAGCCATGTACTATACGTGAAAAGGATTTAGGAGTTAATAATCTACAGTTACGATGGACGAGCTCAACAAAGCTTTACATTGAACATGGAGAAAGTGCAGAATTTCAGTGTAAATCTGGATATGAAGCTCCTCCTGGCACACGGATGAGAACTGCTTGTGATCAAGGAAGGGTGGAATATCCAAAATGCTTCCAAGGGGGTAAGTATCAAAATCTTAGATCTTACTGAAAGATTGTGTGTAAGAGACAGATGTATTTTGTCAGTGTGTTACTTTATATTATATTTATATCACTTCCGAGAAATGTGCCAAGTAATGCACGATACAAAATTCACATCAACTCTGAAGTAGTTTACAATGGACCATGTGTGTTAAAATTATGTTTTCAACATACACATTTAGCTGTCCGCTAATACCCCAAGGATTTTTCTATGTGGACTTTGCTCAGTGATACCAAATGTGAAATAAGATATCCTGTTCTATGTATATAACCTTACATTTAAATGTATTTGTTACTTTTCTGTACAAGCTTAACCCCTTAGGGATACAGCCTAAAAGTACCTTAAAGGGGTTGGCCACTTTCAGACCAATATTGAGAGACAAATGTTATTGTTTGCATAATAAACAATGGTACAATTTTCCAATATACTTTCTGTATCAATTCCTCACATAGTCACAGCACAGTAATCAGACATCTGCCTGGTAATGAGCTGTGCACCTGTGTGCTCATCACATGACCATGGTCAGAATTTTATCCCTTAGAAGTAACAGAATGAATGACAGCAAGCAGAGATCTAGAAAACCGTGAGGAATTGATACAGAAACGTATACTGGAAAATTGTACAACTTTTTATTATACACACAATAACATTTTTCTCTCAATATTGGTCTGAAAGTGGCCAACCCCTTTAACCCTTTTGCTGCCAGGGGTCACCGGATATTTTGCACCTCTGGTAGCCAGAGCAATTTTCACAGTTTTGAAATAAAACCGAAATTGCAACATTAAAAAATTATACTAACCCCAATACCTATATATTTTCTTAAAGTAGACATATGCAGCATTGTCAAAATGACACTTGGTACTGTATGCGAACAGGCACCTTCATGCAATTTTGATTTAAAGTGTATGTTTTATAAAAAATGCAAATAAATGTATATTAGTTGTTAAAAGTAAAAACCAACCAACAAGTTATATGCACCAAACCTCTTAAAAATAAGAGTTCAACATGTGCAGAGTTCATTCATATTACTAAGGCCTAAACCTGCATGCACATATCTTCATAAAATCACCAGAACTGGAAGGAACAAAAATCTGCTTTGAAGCTGGAAATGTTAAAAAAGTATCATCCTATAAAATGTATGGATTACACACCGTGAAAAGCAAGTGCACCCCTAAACCCTATATATTTCTTGAAAGTAGACAACCTGAAGATTACATGTGTCTCAATGGGTTATCAATAGCCATGTCCAATTTGATGTAACTTTGTGACAAACACAAATAATATTTGGAAAAAATGCACTAAAACATATATTTACACCTAAAACTCCTATTCAATCTTACATTCACAAACAAAACACATATAAAATAATAGATAAAGGTGTAAACCATTTATATATACCGCCAAACATCAACTACAAGAGCTCGTACTCTCAAAAACACTGATATAGAAGACAAGCAATATTTTGCTGTTATTCACTAATATGTTAAAAATCTATACTGCACATAGCAAACTGTGACTTTGGTACCAAAATCTAACTTTTTTGAGATTGCACAGAATACAGAATATAAAAACACAAGTTAATATTTCATATATACAACCACCTTCATACAACTTTTCAGCAAACAGAGATTACAAGCAGAAATTGCACAAAAATTCAAATTTGTCACTAAAGAGGCAGCACAGTGGCTCGTTGTTAGCACTGCAGCCTTGCAGCGCTGGAGTCCTGGGTTCGAATCCTGCCAAGGACAACATCTGCAAGGAGTTTGTATGTTCTCCCTGTGTTTGTGTGGGTTTTCTCTGGGTACTCCGGTTTCCTCCCACACTCCCAAGACATACTGATAGGGAATGTAGATTATGAGCCCTATATGGGACAGTGACTGTCAATGTATGTAAAGCACTGCGGAATATGATGACGGTATATAAGTAAGCATAATAAATAAAGTGCATGCTCAAGTAATCTCTTTCTGCAAGCAAAATGTACTTTCCAAAAAACTGCAATATGTGAGGTATTCATATATATATATATTTACAGGTGCAGTTGTTAAAGAAACGCTAAAATTGCAGAAATGCGCCAACCAATTTTGTGCATGTAAATTAAATAGCAGCTTACAAAAGAATATAATTTTCTATTCCCCTATAAAAATTGAGAAATTTATACGTTCATGTCTAGTGATAATTGTTATTGCTGTTTTATCGTGTAACGGATATTGCTAGAGAGGCGTATTTTACTCTATAAAGATCAGGTATGGACAGAGTGAAATGTAAATTTTATTGATGACTTTGTGTTTGTGTTGTGTAAGTGTTTGGTGCAACTCTTTTTGGCGCTGCAACCTAGATGATGGTAAACGTCTGGGTCACAGTGCCAATAAACTTCCTGGTTATGTTCAGAGGGTATTACAGAAGAATACCCCTGTGATTAGACTCAGAGGGGTATTACATTATCCCTCTATGTGACAATCAAAGAGCAAAAGTATAGTATTCTCTCTGATTGATAGGAGAGGGGATAACATGGACAGGTTATGCAAAGATGATGATTTATCATTATCTCTGCAGTCTGTAGCTCTGCTCCTTCCCCTTCTATAGGCAGCTCTAAGATGTTGCCAGAGGCAGGAGGGCGGAGGACACTTTAGAGCCCCATATCTTAGGATCCGAAGCTCATCTTTAAAATTATACCAAGATCAACATGATAGCCCTTACAGATTTGGCGCGATCTGATGTTAAAAACACTGTTGGGAATTGAGATCTGCATTGGGATCTCAATGCCGAATAGCGTTTTCACCAGCTAATCGCTCTGGATCTGTAAGAGCTTTTATGATAATCTTGATAGATTTAAAGGAATTATTGGCCAGACCCCGGCCTGCAAAATATAGATATCGTCACCCCCTGATCTCGCCGCGATGGGGGTCATTTATTAGCAGAACCCCTTAAATGATGGTGTCATGTTTGAGAGTGCCAAGGTAGCAGTGTGACAGGGGAGAGTGAGAGGTGTGGCAGTGAGCAGCACTGTTAGTGATGTGGGGGTGAGGATTATAACATGAAACACTATTAAAGATGATGTACTACATGTTTGTTTATCCTCTCCTCCACATCAGTAACAGCACTGCTCACTATTTCTCACCACAATACAGGAAAACAGCTGCAGATAGTTTGACCAGAGTTTCTAATGGTGTCATTCTGAACTGAATGGGGGTGGGGGGGTGCGATTTTGCATATTGAACATGTTGAGTGTGTGGGAGATGGGACTAGAAAGCTGCACCATTATACATGAGGTAAGTTCACAATGCTGATTTTTTGCAGTTTAATCCACCGCAAAAGATTCTGCCTTCCATTCATTCCAATAGGAGGCAAACACTTAATTTTCCATTGCTGAAAAAAAATCATCTGGCATAAAAAAGAATCGTACTGCCAAGTCTAGGGTGAATTACAGACAAACCTCCCACTGAAGTGAATGGGAGTAGGAAATCAATCTGCCATAAGCAGAAAGACTTCCATGGTGGATTTTACATGGCAAGTCCTACCACAAAATCCCCTATGTGAACTTACCCTTATTGCATGTCTGGTATGTAAAACTGTGCTACTTTCTGGCACTTCTTTCCCCCTTATTCAGAATATAATGGCATTGTAATGACTTGCCAACTGTCCTAGGATGTCTGGAAGTCTTCCAAAAAAGGGGTGACCTCCCAGATTCCCAGAAATGCTGGCCGATCTTCCAGACTAGCAGTCGAATAGGGTCGTGTCCTCACCCAAAAATATTCCCTGATTATTGTCTAGTATATATATATATATATATATATATATATATATAATGCCATGTTTTAAAGTCACAATGTAGATATAACCATAACTGTAATATATTGTGCTTCTTTAATTATCTTCTTTACATCTAAGACGGTTCAAGTTCTTGGGGGTACGCAGTGCGAGCTTCAAGTCAGTCAGGGGTATTGGTCTTAAAACTTGGAGGAATACTACACTAGGAAAATATGAGCTTGCCCCATACACTACAGGTGCTGGCCATGTTATACAGCAGATGCCCTCTGCCATAGGAGTAGCTAGGGGTGCAGCACGGGGGGGGGAGAACATGTCCAAGTGGGCCCCCAACTTAGGTATACCGATATTATCACTATACGGTGACCATATAGTGGTATATCTCGGATCTACACAGGGCTCTGCAGACAATTTAGGTGAATACAGGGCAGTAACATTTAGTGACTTACAGTTGACGTCTCTGCCTAATTGTTCATATTCCCCGTCTCTTTCATCTGGACCACCATGACCATTTATTCCAGTTTCTGCAAAGTTTGCAGCACAGACATCTTTGGCTTCTTACTTTTCCAGGCACTTGACCCACATTGTCCTTACCTGCACACCCATCCTGCTGCTACCCCCAATTATAAAATATATGATATAACCCCCCATAATGAATAATACCCACAAGTGCATCTTTAAATTAATAACTTCCCTGTGTACCCCCTTTAAATAGTGCCCCTTAGTAATAATGCCACAGACATTTCCTAATTAAAAGGTAAACAAAAGGTAAAAAAAAATAGTGGGGTTCCAATACCCGGGACCCCTAGGATCAGCTGTTTGAATGCACCATGGTATCTGTGACCCCTTTTCAGTTTACATAGTGTCATTCATCTAATATCGGCCATGTAATGTAACTACAGCCTCGTCCTATACACGTCTATGTGACAAGGCTGTAATAACATCACACGTTACTATAAACAGCGTGTGATATAAACAGGTGCCATAGCCCCTTCATACAGCTGGTCAGGGGTGATTCACTGATCTCTTATTGATGATCTATTCTGAGGATAGATCATCAATAAAAATGAGCTGGAAAACTCCTTAAGGCTAAGGCCCCACGTGGTGTCCCGCAGCAAAAAAGCAGTGCGGAAAAAAACACTGTGGCGACGTATCATGTTTCAACCCGCAGTGCTTTCTGCTTCAATTATATCTAGACTGCTGGTGTTTCCATAGGTATGCTGCAATATCCAAAACTGCTACTGCGTGTATTTTACCACAAAGTGGGGATGGGATGGGGTCCCACATGGCGAAAACACCACGAGAAAAAACCCCAACATTTTACAGTTCCTGCAAAGTGGATGGGATTCTAGCAAATCCCATCCACACATTGCGGAAAAATACGTGCAGCGGATACACTGTGATTTCTAAAACCCTTGCGGTTTTAGAAATCGCAGCATATCAATTATACCTACGTAAACACTAGCAGTTTCCCTATAGGTATAATGGAGGCCGAAAGTCCGCAGAGGAAAACTCTGCAGACCTTCTGTGAAAAGCACTGCATGAAAAACCACAATGCGTTACTGCAGTGCTTTTTTCCTGAGGTCTGCTATGTGGGGCCTTAGTCTTAATAAAGCCCAAGTGCCACTTTGATTAAATTAATTGCCCCCTCATATTATGCCCCTGATTCCCGTTGACATAAATACTGCACCTCTAATGACCCCTTATATCAGTGACCACCCCCTTATGTTCATAATGCCTCCTAATATAAATGATGTCACCTAATATAAATAACCTCCCCCCTTGTAGTCATAATGCCCCCAATAACCCTTATATAAATGCCCCCCCTTATGTTCATAATGCCCTCTTCCATATAGTTATAATTCCCCCTCCTAATAATCCCTTATACTATTAAAATACCCACAACTAAGCTAAAACAAAAAATAGTTCTACTCACCTACCTGCCATCCTGATGAATGGAGCCACCCCCCTCCTCCCTGTTCACGTGCAGGAAGTCTGTGTCTCAGCACAGAAGGCGCGATGTTGTGACGTCATCGCGCTCACCAGTGCCGAGAAGCAGACGTTTGTCTGTGTTTTCATTGTCTTGTATACCACAGGCCTCATGTGGCTTGCGGTTTACAATACAGCAGCCAAGTTGCAGGAAGCGTTTTAACTAGATCGGTGTCTGCAAAGTATTAATGGCGGCCCCAGGGTGGGCCCCACAGAGACAGTGAACCCGGGGCAGCCGCCCCTCTGCTCCCCGCTAGCTATGCCACTGCCTTTTGCTAATAGTCTCTCATCTGCATATTCGAAGGCCATCTTCCTCCTCTTCACATCTCGCCACATTCTCTAGTCTACATAGTAACTTCTCACTTGGTTGGAGCAGGTCAACGGGGAAAAAGAGAGCAACTGCCGGGCGCTAATAGCCACAATCAATGAATAGACTGATCCACAGCATCCAAGTCTAATTAGTTTCAATGGAGCCACAATGTTTAAACCAATTGGCAAGCCCACAATGTCTGAAAAGAGTGCCAATCAGTTTTCATGATAGCCAGGAGCCTATTGAAAGCTCCATCATAGAAGTTCTATTATACGCTGCCATAGGGAATGTAATAATAAATGTAATAAAGTTTTTAAAACGTATTTTAAAAAAATTTTTAATTTAGAACTCCTCTTTTCCAATTTTTTACATATAAAAATAAATTAATAAATAAAATAAACCAAAAAATTACTATTGCCACATCTGAAACAGCCCAAAGTATTAATATATAAAGCTTTTTTAAAAAAAAAATGTACCAAGAAATACTACAGCTCACCCCGCAAAAAAAGAGCCCTTCTACAGGGAGGTGGTAAAATTGTTATACCAATTAAATAAATTTCCCCATAGATTCTAGTATTCTGGTTATGAAGTCAATCAATAAGACTATTATAAACAGACATAATACTTGTCACACTGGTTATTTTTGTTTCTGTTTTTATATAGATGAATAATGAATATTTCAGAATATACGCTTACAAGTGACAATGGATTCTATCCCCTGGAATGTTTCTAGTATTATGTACACACGTGGACAAAATTGTTGGTACCCATCGTTTAATGAAAGAAAAACCCACAGTGGTCACAGAAATAGCTTGAATCTGACAAAAGTAATAATATAAAAAAATTCTATGAAAATGAACAAATGAAAGTCAGATATTGTTTTCAACCATGCTTCAACAGAATTTTTTTTTTAAATAAAACTCATGAAACAGGCCTGGACAGAAATGATGGTACCTCTGAAAATAATGTGACCAAAGGGACATGTTAAATCAAGGTGTGTCCACTAATTAGCATCACAGGTGTCTACAATCTTGTAATCAGTCAGTGGGCCTGTATATAGGGCTACAGATACTCACTGTGCTGTTTGGTGACATGGTGAGTACCACACTCAACATGGACCAGAGGAAGCGAAGGAAAGAGTTGTCTCAGGAGCTTAGAAAGAAAATTATAGACAAGCATGTTAAAGGTAAAGGTTATAAGACCATCTCCAAGCAGCTTGATGTTCCTGTAACTACAGTTGCACATATTATTCAGAAATGATGACAAATCAAAGAGAAGGATAATACGAATAGTAACAAAAGAGGCCAGAAAAACTTCTAAAGAGATTAAAGGTGAACTTGAAGTTCAAGGAACATCAGTGTCAGATAGCACCATCCGTCGTTGTTTGAGTCAAAGTTGTCTTCATGGGAGACAACCAAGGAGGACACCATTGTTGAAAACAAATCATAAAAAAGCCAGACTGGAATTTGCCAAACTACATGTTGACAAGCCACAAAGCTTCTGGGAGAATGTCCTATGTACAGATGAGACAAAAATCAAAATTTTTGGCAAGGCACATCAGCTTGAAAAGAACACTGTCCCTACTGTGAAACATGGAGGAGGCTCTGTTATGTTCTGGGGCTGCGTTGCTGCATCTGGCACAGGGTGTCTTGAATCTGTGCAGGGTGCAATGAAATCTCAAGACTATCAAGGGATTCTAGAGAGAAATGTGCTGCCCAATGTCAGAAAGCTTGGTCTCAGTCGCAGGTCATGGGTCTTACAACAGCATAATGACCCAAAACACACAGCTAAAAACACCCAAGAATGGCTAAGAGGAAAACATTGGACTATTCTGACGTGTCCTTCTATGAGCCTGACCTAAATCCTATTGAGCATCTTTGGAAGGAGCTGAAACATGCCGTCTGGAAAAGGCACCCTTCAAACCCGAGACAACTGGAGCAGTTTGCTCATGAGGAGTGGCCAAAATACCTGTTGAGAGGTGCAGAAGTCTCATTGACAGTTATAGGAATCGTATGATTGCAGGGATTGCCTCAAAAGGTTGTGCAACAAAATATTAAGTTAAGGGAACCATCTTTTCTGTCCAGGCCTGTTTCATGAGTTTTCTTTTTTTAAAAATTTTGTTGAAGCATGGTTGAAAAGCAATGTCTGACTTTCATTTGTTCATTTTCATAGAATTTTTATATATTATTACTTTCGTCAGATTCAAGTTATTTCTGTGACCATTGTGGGTTTTTCTTTCATTAAACGAGGGGTACCAACAATTTTGTCCACGTGTGTATTTGTAACATTAGATACAGAGCACTTCATCTTTTCTATTCTTTTCTTTTACAGCTTAATGTCTACACATGAATCATGAAATGTATTTCCTTATTTCCTGTGTAACATAAGGCATCAGCAAAACACAGGAAAAAGAAGACTGCAACTTACAAGCAAAGAAAAAACCTTATTCATGTTTAATTCATTACATACTGTATATTCTATAATGTTTTCATGATCTTTGGTATGACCAAGTAAGAAACAAATAAAAATGCTGTTTAATGTCATTTGTAGTGATACTTGGATTATATTATATTCTTCTCTTATATATTATGATAGGTGAATAAAAAGTTTAGTAGCAGAACATTTGATAGTTCACTCCTCGGATAATGCTAGTGGCCAAACCACTGCCTTACTCTCATCATCTTATTTAATGTGGTTGCCCCATGAAAGACACTTTTTTTTCTTTTTTACCTTTCCAACCTGTGTATATATACATGTATAATATGGGCAATGAATTGCAATGCTTATTCCCCGAGATAAGAATAACTGGATGCAAGTCCCAACCACCAGGGTGGGACTTACAGAAACAGGTGAGTGGCCCTTCTCTACGCAGTTGTAGAAACTGAATAGATATATGTGCTACATACAAATGTGTCACATTCACTTCTTTTGAAGATGCAGAAACAGCATAGGCCAGCGCTACTTTCCCACTTCCTTAAGTCCTATAATAACCCCCTAAGGAAGCACTCTATGAAAATTGTTAATCATTTTGACTATTAGTAATGGAGATCTTATAAATAGTCGTGCTGTTTTACACTGTTTTGGTTCACTGTTGTGTCATGTGATTGGCAGTATTCAACTTGGCTGGAATGTTGTAAGAACATCACATGACCCATGACATCACAAGACCCATAACATCACAATGTGCATGACTACAGGTAAGTTAATAGAAATTTCTAAATCAGAAGCAGGCTTTGTCATTTGAGGAAGACATCTTGAAGAGTACAGGTCTAGGTATATATTGCTTATTCACTTAATGTTTTTCAGCCTTGTTCACACATAAGGGAGGGGAGATGGGGTGCTTCAATTTTAGTACTCCATCTCCAACACCAAAATCTCAAGTACTTGGCAGGAGTGTTTGGGAGTCAGATACCATCCGACCTGATATCCAAAATCGATAGATATCTATCTATAGGTCATCAAATTCACACTCCTAGAAAATCCCTTTAAATGTCCTATAAATTGTCTACTTCCTGCATCATCTGGTATAGCAGTGCAATAAAAATATTGACAGCCTGTGATTATACCCCTGACAGATATTCAACTTGTTAGAAGATTGGAAAATGAGTATCTATGACATTGAAGAGCTTATGACATCATAGACACCATAACCTCACCATGCATATTACTTCTCAACAGGTGCAGAGTATTCCAAGTTCTACGATGGAAGCAGGATGTGCCGCTGGAGGAAGACATCTAACATAAACCTAAATTTATGTTTATATAGTAGGTGTATATATATTATAGTAATAACAATCTCTATATACAGTATGTGTATATAGAGCCCATCAACCACTTAGTGGCCTTAGGCTTTTCACCAGAGCGGGTGGCGAGGCGGCGCTCCAAGAGCCCCAGACGGGACCCTCTGGCTCCGGGCGCCCAAGCCAGCTCCTCTGGGTCTCGCCTGGACGCCGGGAGGAATCCTCTCCAGAGCCGTGGTCGTCCGGAGGGAGGCCATGTTGCTTTGTCTCCTCCCTCCTTTTCTTCAAGCTGGAGCGGTGAGGCAGCGTCCTGTGCTTCGGCCGGGGGGCCTGCCCGGCGTGTGAGATCTGCGGGCGGGGACCACCCCCCTGGGCGCGATCCCTGGCTCTGACGTCGGCGCAGCCTCCGTGGGTACCGGAAGTGACGCGGCCGGCGCGGTCGGGAGGCGGGTCTTCGGGCCTGGGCCGGAAGAGGCCAGCAGAAGTTCGTGTTGGCGGCTCTCCTCGCGGGGAGCTGCTGCAGCGGTCGTCGCGGAGTGTGCTGGGGGGTCCAGCACTGAAGAGGGTGAGTGCACCCAAGAAGACGCGGCGGTGGACTCGTCTGCAGCGGGAGCGGCGGCGGCTGGTCCAGGTTCCACATTGATGCAGCCAGGTGAGGAGTCGGGGTCTGTCTCTTTCTCTTCTGGGGAGGGCTCTGCGGGTATCTTTGGGGGTGCCGTGGGGCTGGGTGGCGTTTGCGGTGTGTCTGGGCCTAGTGTGGAGGGGTCTGTGTGGGTTCAATTACTTGGGCTGCTGCAGCAGCTGGTGGGTGACCACTGGGCCTAGTGTGGAGGGGTCTGTGTGGGGTCAATTACTTGGGCTCCTGCAGCAGCTGGTGGGTGACCACTCTGGGGTACCTGTACCTGCAGCTTCTGGGTGGGAGCGGATGGCGGCGTGTCTTCTGGGACTGGTGGGGTAGCAGAGGCAGCGGTTGCGGAGTGTGGTTCGCGGGGCGGGATCACGGCGGGGGCTGTGGAGCCCCTTCCGGATTGTGGTGTAAGGCTAAGGAGAAGGAAAAAGCTGAGGATATTGTACAGTTGGGCGACCGGGTGAAGGGGGGAGGTATACGTATGCTTTGAGGGCCCCCTGGGGGCTCATTTGAAGCAAGAAGTGCTGGAAAAAATTTGGAAGGTGGGATATGTGGAGATTTTCTCCCTGCTCCCCCTTGACAAATTTAATTTGGATAAGGTAAAGCCTAGCGACAGTAAGAAAGAAGACGAGGAGAAGTGGCGGTATCGTTTGATCCCGAGGACGTTCGCCAATTGGCTGCAGGCCTTTACTATTTTGGCGAGTGTCATCGGGGAAAAGGAGCCTGAACATTGTTCGGCGCTTTTTGGTTATATGAATGCAGTGGGGGTTGCCTGGCTCCGCTATGATGAACAGTTTAGGCAGAGGAAGGCGGTACGGCCGGGCCTGAGGTGGGATCACAAGGATATTTCCTTGTGGATGTGGCTTATGACGGCGCTAGCTGCCCCGTCCTTTCGTTGGGGCGCCAGGGGTTCGGGCTCAGCAGCTGGATCCTCGGCCTCACAGCGGAAGGGGTATTGCTGGCAGTACAACGAAGGGCAGTGTAAGTTTGGAGCTACCTGTCGTTTCAAGCACGAGTGCTCCGGCTGTGGAGGGAGTCATGGACTCCATAAGTGTTTCAAGAGGGGAAAAGGAAAGGGGGGAGAGGTTGTTGAGAAGAGGGAGGACGCTGATAGGGTCGCGGCGCAGTTGTTAGCGGACGGTTTTGGGGAGGGGTTTCATATTCTGTTCGACGCGTCTGCCCCGGCATTACGTCCGGGTAACTTGAGGTCGGCCAGAGGTTGTGCGTGCTAAGTTGTTGAAGGAGGTGGAACTTGGGAGGATGGTGGGGCCGTTTTCTGTCCCGCCGTGGCCTCATCTGCGGGAGTCTCCACTGGGGGTGCTCCCCAAGCATGAGCCTAACAAGTTCCACCTTATTCACCACCTTTCTTTCCCGGCGGGGACGTTGGTCAATGACGGCATTGATCCCTCTTTGTCTTTGGTCTCCTATGCTTCATTTGATCGGGCGGTGAAGTTAGTCCGACGTGCGGGTCCGGGGGCCTTTATGGCTAAGACCGACATTGAGGCGGCGTTCCCGTTATTGCCTGTACATCTGGAGAGTTTTCACTTGCTGGGCTGCATGTGGGAGGAGCAGTTTTTTGTGGATTGTTGTTTGCCGTTGGGGTGCTCCATCTCTTGCGCCTACTTTGAGGCTTTCAGCTCTTTTTTGGAGTGGGTGGTTCGGGATTTGTCTGGTTTGCCGTCTGGCATCCATTACCTGGATGACTTTCTTTGTGTTGGGCCGGGGGGGTTCCGCGGAGTGTTTGGTGTTGCTACGTATGGTGGAATGCGTGAAAACGGAGGGTCCGGCATCAGTGATAAAATTCCTTGGTATCGAACTCGATTCCGTTCTCATGGAGTCGCGTTTGCCCGAGGACAAGTTGGAAGATTTGCGGGTGATGGTGCGCGCGTTTCAAGGGGTGCGTAGGGTGCGGTTGCGGGAGGTTCAGTCCTTGTTGGGTAAGCTAAACTTTGCCTGTCGCATTATGCCGATGGGAAGGGTTTTCTGTCGTTGTTTGGCTGCATTAATGGCCTCATCACTTCGTGCGTCTTACCGCGGAGGTGAGGGCAGACATGGCGGTGTGGGATTCCTTTTTGGTTCGGTTTAACGGGCGTTCCTTATGGTTTACTTCTGTGGTTTCTAGTGCGTCGCTAGACCTGCATACGGATGCGGCTGGTGCTGCAGGTTTTGGGGCGTACTTTCAAGGTCGTTGGTGTGCTGGGTCTTGGCCGGACGCTTGGGTGAGGGCTGGTTTGGTTAGGAATTTAGCGTTGTTAGAGTTGTTTCCAATTTTGGTGGTGGTTGAATTGTGGGGGGAGGAGTTTCGTGACCGGCGGGTGTGTTTTTATTGTGATAACAGCGCTGTGGTGTTTGTAATCAATTCCCAGTCGGCTAAGTCCCCTCCAGTGGTCTCGTTGATGCGGCACTTGGTGCTGCGGTGTTTGGAACTGAATGTGTGTGTCTCGGCGCGTCATGTTCCAGGTGTCCAAAATTCAGTGGCTGATTCCCTGTCTCGATTCCAGTTCGACAGGTTCCGGGAGCTGGCGCCGGAGACGGCAGTGGTGGGCGAGGAATGTCCGGGTCGTTTATGGTTCCTGGTATCCGTGCTGCGGCTGGGCTCGTCCAGTGCTTGGTGTCTGCGGTGACATGGCGACGTTATCAACAGGTTTGGTGTGATTGGGAGCATGAATGTGTGGCGATTGGTGGTGTGAGCTCTGATGAGGATCGTGTGTTGTTGGTGTTATTGTGGATTGGTGTGGCTTTTGCTGAGGGACGGTCTGCGACGGTGGTGTCGCAGCATCTAGCGGCTTTGCTGTTTTTGTTTCGGTTGCATTGCCTTCGGGATGTTTATGAAGAATTTTATTGTGCGTCGGGCCATGCGTGGTTTCCGTGAGGGGGCTGTGCGTCGGGATTGGCTGCGGCCGGTGTCCTTTGACCTGTTGGGGCGTTTGCTTCAGTGTTTGTCTAGTTTGTGTTTTTCAACATATGAGGTTCTGTTGTTTAGGGCGGCCTTTGTGCTGGCCTTTTTTGGGGTGTTTCGAATTTGGTTGCTGGTGAGTAGTTTGGTGTCGGCGTTGGGGGGCTTGCAGTTGTTGAACATGGAGTTTTTTTGAGGGTCGGCTGGAATGCCGCCTGCAGTATTCTAAGACGGATCAGGTGGGTTGGGGTCGTTTGGTGGTGCTGCATGCGTTGGACGGTGAATGTTGTTGTCCGGTGGCCGGGGCTTAGGCCTTTCTGCAGGTGCGTGGCTCTCTCCCTGGTTCCTTTTTGTGTCACGAAGGTGGGGGATCCTTGTCGCGTTTTCAGTTCGTGGCAGTTTTTAAGAAGGCGTTGGGAGAAGTGGGAGAGGCCCCGTCGGAGTTTGGTTCTCACTCCTTCAGGATCGGGGCGGCTACAGAGGCTGCCCGGTGGGGTTTGGGAGACGACGTGGTTCGTCGAATCAGGAGGTGGGAATCTGACAGGTTCCGCCTCTACGTCCGTCCTTCTTTGTTGCCATGAGAAGGGGTGGGGTCGGGGGTGATTGGGGTTGGGTGGTCCAGCTGATTTTTTTCTTTGTATGTTTGTTTCATTTCAGGTCCCTGTTTAATTTGGATTTTGGGTCACTCCTATGTGTACTGGGGTGCGCTGAGAGCGGATGTGCGGCCGGATGGGCGGCAGCTTGGTCTACGTCGGGATGCGGCCTCGGTGCGATGGATCGGGGTGCACGGTATGACTTGGAGTCGGGTTCTTCCTGAGTTTCAATTTTATAATAGGGTTGATCGCCCTCCACATGTGGTGGTTCTCCATGTTGCGGCAACGACCTGGGCGTGCGGGCATCCGGGGACCTCATTAGGGATATTAAGTTTGATATTCTGTGCCTCTTAACTGAGTTCCCTGGTTTGGTTGTGGTTTGGTCGGACATTGTGGCACGGCTGGTGTGGCGTGGTCTGCGGAGTGCCTGGAGAAGACGCGCATTAAGGTTAATCGGGCAGTGGCATGGTTTGTGGTCCGTAATGGGGGTGTGGTGGTGCGCCATCGGGAATTGGAGGTGCCGTCGTTGGACCATCTGCGGTATGACGGCATCCATTTGAATGCAATTGGGACTGATATGTGGATGTTGGGCTTGCGTGACGGAGTGGAGCGTGCTTTTTCTGTGTGGCTGTGTGGTCATGCCCTTGAGTCTGTGGCCGGGGGTTGGTGGGGGGTGAGAGGCCTGTCAGTCATTGTTGTAGGACCTCACCTGTGGTATGGGGATCCTGGTGGTCAATGTGTAGGCCTGGGGAGTCCCTCAGTTGGGCTAGGGTCCCGCTGAGGGATCAGGCGTTAGGTCAGTAAGGTGAAACGGTCTACCCGAGGTGGGGTTTTTGCGCCTGGGTAGGTTGTGGGCGGTGCCTCTCGCCTTTGTTCTAGTTGGTATTGCAAGATCACAGAGGACACCAATGGAAAGGGAATTACTTGATTCTGTACATATGGCCAGTTTATGGTGGAAAAAACAGCAGACAGGTTCTCTTTAATAGCTCAACCTTACCCGCAGTGGGTTAGCTACTGGAAAAATCATGGGCGCCTAACCCACTAGTAAGTACAGTACCAGTGTAGTGGATGAAATCCGCAGAAACAAACCCGCAGTGCAAACTGTATGGTGCTGTGTGTTTCAAACATGTAGCGTGTCATTTATTGCTGTGATTTCATCTGTGGCTTTCAACCTTTGTAACGCAAAGGTTCAAGCTGGGGCAAACCACTCAGGAATTGCAGCTGAACAGCCGTTTTTGGCTGCTTGTTTTGCTGCAACTGAATCAACTGCGGGCAGTCTGTTGTGGACATACCACAGTGGACCTGACATGGACCTTACACTAACCCAGCATTCACACGACCGAGATTCATCCTTGATACTAGGAGTCCCTGCCTCCTAGCGACATACTGTCCTGTACTGCATATTACAGGACAGTATGTAGAGGAGAGGCAGGGACTTCTAGCATCGTAGATAACTATACTGCTAAGGGTCCCTCTCCCCACATAATGTTCAGGCCGGTAAATCCGGTCAACACATGGACCAAGTTTCACACGTGAAACTCAGCCGTCTGAATGCGGGGTTAGGAACACTCTAATATACAGGAACATCTACAGGTCTTATGAATAATTTGCATAATTGAAGAGTGCAAAACAATAGTTATTTCACCATTGTTTTATACAACTTTTCCTTTTAACTACATGTATGAAGGTTTGTTGAAACTTCAATTATTGATTAATTTTATAAATTTGAGAGGGAGTATTAATTAAAAAAATAAAAAAAACAATGTCTTTGTTTTTTTTTGTTTTTTTTGCTGTTTACTATATTGTAGCTGTTTCCAGCTAGTTAACTTTATTCTACAAGATATGTATTTGTTATTGTGAATTCACTTTGAAAATAAAATTATCTTTACTTGAAAAAAGGCTGAAAAATATGTTTGATACATTTTTGATGGGAAACTTAGCTTTGCTCACCTTGACTTTACTTTTTTGTGCCTCTCGGAGACTTGAAGCCGTCATCACTTCATTGCTTCTAATGTGTTTAAACAGCCATGATCAGAGGTTACTTGATCCTGACCATTACAGCAGGAACCCAGCTGACAGTCACCACCAGGCCTCCATGGAAATAGCACAATCACAGCTCCTGTGCCCACCCAGTTACCATAACTGTACATTTTCACCGGGGGCCACTTCAGCCTCACGGGTACCTTGAAGGGCCAAGATTATTTTACACATGTATAAAAGTAACTTCTCCTTAACAGTTAAGCGAGCTATTAAGGAGTAGTTACATTTGTACATTACTACTGTTACAATCAGCCCTTTGAGGGCAACCAGGAAGAACATAATGTATTGTTAAAACCTAAGACATTGGCATGTTACATACTATCCTCATCCTTTTCTGAATATATCAAAAATTAAGCAATATACAAATACCGATTACCCCTGCAAATGGTATTATGCTCCATAGTGGCCCCTGCACACGGTATTATGCTTCATAGTGGCCCCTGCACACGGTATTATTCTTCATAGTGGCCCCTGCACATGGTTTTATGTCCCATAGTGACCCCCCACCCATGAACTATTATTATACTCTGGGTCTTTTCAGACCCCAGAGTATAATGATCGGAGACCCAGCGGAGAATACAAACATAAAACCAGTATTACTTACCTGGGCTCCGGTGCTCTCCCTGCGTTCGGCCTTCTTCAATGTCGCACAGACCGGCGTCGCGACATAGTGACGTCGGCCCGGCTCACGTGACGCCTGCAACGTCACCAAAGAAGGCCGAAGCCTGCTGGGAGAGGTGAGTAACTCTGGTTTTTATGTTTATCACCTCCCCTGGGTCTCCGATTATTATACTCCGGGGTCTGAAAAGACCCCGGAGTATAATAATAGTAGTATTTGATGGGGTTCGCGGGCCGCGGCCTCACTTACCATCCCCGCTCCTGCACACAGCCGCTTCTGCGTCCCATAGCAGAAGGGGAAGTGGGGGCGGCCACAACCAGCAGCGGGGATCGTTACGTAAATAGGCCGTTACGTGCCGGGGATACTCCAGCAGGCAACGGCCTATTTATATATATAAAAAAAAAAACTTATTTCACCTACCTCCGATGCCTTGATGCAGTCGCCGCCTCCTCTTCTTCTTGTCCGCGACGTCTGCGTGTCAGCGTAGGAGGCGCGATGACGTCATTGTATCGCCGCCTGCGCTGACATGCAGAGGTCTCGTAAACCAGCCCAGGACAGGTATCGCGCAGCTTAGTTTTTTTTTTTTTTTTTTTAAGCGGCCTGTCCTGGGCTGGTTTACATTACATAGACAATAAAAAATGCCACGCCCCTGCGGGCCAGATAAGTGCCGGGTCGGATAACAGAAGGCAGCGGGCCGGATTCGGCCCGCGGGCCTTGTGTTTGACACCTGTGCTGTACATCATGGTGCCTCTTTGTAAGAAAAACATTACTTACAGCTACTGTACATTATGGTGTATTAAAGGGGTATTATCAACTGAGCTGTGTTTCTCTGCAACACTTTTTAGCTGCATCTCGCTACATGTGGCCATATCCTTAACGCTAAGGCCCCACCCAGCGAACCGATGCCAAAGAACGCTGCAGAAAAGACAGAGGCAAAAACGCATTGCGTTTTTTTTCCGCAGCGTTTTTCACAGAAAGTCTGCAGTTTTCTCAGTGTCTATGGCAGGGAGCAGGATAAAACCTGCTTTATAATAATCTGTGACATCAGAACAGAATAAATCAGACGCTCCCATAGATGTGAGTGCATCACAGAATACACTCAGATGTCACTCCGAGTGTGATCTGAGTGCATTCCGCTGCAAACTCTGCCCCACATTGAATGCACACTCAGTCATGTGCATGGGGCCTTACAACTGCAATTCACTTTGAACTTTGACAAAGATCTGCTTTCTACAAGCTTTAATACAAAAAGATGTCCAAGGTATGGAGATATTTACCCCAGATCTACTGACAGAAATGGCTCACTATTATACTGCAGCTTCCATCCCAGGACCACAAATCCATTGTTGAATCTGATCCCAATTCAATTGAGTGATACGTACAGTCTCTGACCAACACACTCTAATTGAACATATTTCACAAATGCCAAAGTGGGAGAAGGGGCATATCCCCCTAAAGTACCTGAGTACAAGTTAAAACATGGTACCACAGAAAACAAAGTGTCTAAGGTACAGTAATTGTTATACATATCATACGTCTGGCCAGTATATTTAATTTTTGTTTATTTTGTTAGTGATTTACATTTAAATTTTACAGCTGTTGTGCCTGCTTTTCCTTGAACTGTATTTACAGGTGATGCTGCCATAGGCTCCAAGTCTGAATATGTCCCAAATTACCAGTGAAGTGCATGCATCCTTGTTAACTCTGGACATTTCTAAGTTGCAATTCTATGAAAATCACTACCTGTATATAATTGTGATAAAATAGCTATGTGTGAATATACTCTTGTTTAGGCTGGGTTCACACATGACATTGAGTACTGTATTTGTGGATTAAGAAATTTTAGAAAGTACAGAAAACATTATAAAATAATAAAATAGCCACTTCTAACCCAAATACTTTGTTACACCATTGCTGAGGCAAGGGCTGAGTTTTCTTCACAAAGTGAATTTAGAGGGGAGGTTTCCACACAGCTTTCCCAACTTCTATACCGCACAGAAGATTCTCACAGGTAAAATTGAGTATATTTATTTCTGCGTTTGGGAAGCTGTCTGTCAGCATTCGCTTTTTTGACATACAGAAAATTGTATCCTACCACGGCTTTCTGTCTTCCAAAAAAACTTATATATATATATATATATATATATATATATGGATCAATGAGGAATCAGTTGTTTTAACATTAGATTTCATTGTATAACAGATGCAAACAGATTGTGCGTTTTTATCCAACCATTATTTTTCTGGGCCAAAGCATCATGATGTCAGTGCGCCACACATATGTGCCCAATCACAGGCCTCAGCAATGGGCTGCTGCATGTGACATCATTCAGTGGACACAAGAGGAAAGAAGAGAACGCCAGGGAAACGCTGTTCACTGCAAGGATGCCCACGAGAGGTGAGGCCAGGTTAGTATAACTGTTTCAAATCATGACAAACAAGTTCGGCCTGAAACTAACCAGACAGGGCCGTAAGTCACAGAAATTTGCAGAAACAAATCTCAAGAGGTTCCCCAATTTCTACACAGCAATATTCATCAGAATATTCAACCAATTGTAAATAAAAAATGGATCTGGTTTTAATGTAAAAAAGGTGCATATTTGTATCTGTTTTTACTATTAATAAACAGATTTGTTAAAGGATCTGCTGAATGGACAGCAGAAACGTTATCTGAATATTACAAAGCTCCTGATATTTATCTGTTCAATTCATTAAATGGTACAGATTCTGGTGAAGTTGGAGTTTTTTCTCTAGCCCCCACCATTCTCAACCAATCATTTCTGTTAGTTTCAGCACCCAATATGTTAATTAGGGTCTCTACTGCCAGGTGGGCGGTCCTGGGCTGATGCAGATTAACATATTGGGTGGTGAAAATTTTCAACTGCCCAAGAATCAGTGGAACAGCCCCTATTGAAGGATCCAAGGAGTTGGAGTTGGTGGAGGTGGTGAAAGATCCTCTGCAAGTATCTTCATGGTGTCACAAGTCCCAAAACGCTCCCAAATTCACAACCTTAGATAATAAATAATACTCATAACACAACAATTTTTGTGGATAAAATTAAGGCCATGATACCGTTATTAAGGGGATACCATTAAATTAATAATCATATAAAACCTTAAATGGAATAATAATCAATAAATATTTAAAACCCAAAAAATCACATTTGCGCCACGCTCTCTGTCGTTCATATTCGCCGTGGGACCTGAATGATGAAAAGTCCGCCTGCTAAAAAACCGCCAGGTTTCCGCTGGTTTTATATTGAAACCAGTGGAGAGAAAAGTCCTCGCAGAATCTGCATCGGAGTCTCTTACGGAGACTCCGATGCAGATGTGAACGAAGCCTAAGACTAAAAACCTTACTAATAAGATATCGCAACAGTCCATTCTCTAGATTTAATTTGGGAGGAGGGGTGAATGCTTCTCTATGACTTGATCTTCTACACAGCCCCGAACTGCCCTCATGCCAGTTCTTATAAAGCTTATCTTTCCTGCTGTTAGAGCTGGGGGGGAGACAATCATCTGATGACTTGGGTGCTAGGCAGATTTCATGGAAGTCACTGGAACCTGCTCGTGCTAGGCATAGCTGACCTGAACTTGACCTTCACCTTGGGTAAGGGGAATATAAAATAAGGAGAGGTAGGTAGAAATAAACCAAAGACAAATAAAATTGGGATACTTAAATGAACAAAATTGGAAAATACCACCCACCATTAATAACCACCATTAGTCAAATAAAATTATGGGAGCTGGTACTATAACATCATGTGCCCCCTATTCTCAACACTCATGGGGTCCCTTGTCATTATTTCATTATATCAAACGGGTACACCGGGACTAAAATCCAACTCTGACTGCACTACATACATTTTCTACTTATTTAGGACCTGTTCACATCACATCCTAGACCAGGGGTAGGCAACCTTTTTTGTTCGGCGTGCCGATTTTAATAAAAAAATCAAAGATGAGGTACTCGGAGTGCCGGTCAATAATTGTAAGTCTGACTACCCCTAAACTAAAGTCATATACCACAAACCATAACACAGAAGTGCTGCCACCAGATGCTTTAGGACACATGCGTTTACTGCTATTTCCTGGGACGCTCCTGTACTTTCTGATTAGAAGCAATGAAAGTCCATGTACATCCCGCAATTAGTGGTAAATGTGTCCAGGAGCACTGTATGGCAGCATCCTTATGGTGAATACACACTATGTATCTGGATGCAGCTATATTTGGAACTTTTTCATTCGATGTAAAACTGGTGCATTTTTGCACAAAAAAAAAAAAAGCCTGAGTTTTCTGTGCAAAAACACATCCTTAATATAGAAAACACACCGTTATTCAGAATAATGTCCCATAGTGGTCCCTGCACACGGTATATGTCCCATAGCGGCCCCTGCAAACGGTATATGTCCCATAGTGGTCCCTGCACATGGTATTATTCTCTATAGTGGCCCCTGCACACGGTATATGTCCCATAGCGGCCCCTGCACATGGTATTATGCTCCATAGTGGCCCCTGCACACGGTATTATGTCCCATAGTGGCCCCTGCACATGGTATTATGCTCCATAGTGGCCCCTGCACACGGTATATGTCCCATAGTGGTCCCTGCACACGGTATTATGCTCTATAGTGGCCCCTGCACACGGTATTATGCTCTATAGTGGCCCCTGCACATTCACTAGCTATTATTATACTGTGGGGTCTCTTCAGACCACAGAGTATAATAAGTGGAGGGCAAAGAGAGGTGATGAAACATAAAAAACAATGTTAACTCACCATTCCACGCTCCGCAGCTGCTCTGTTTCTTCGGACGCTTCTGCCTGTAGTCAGCGACCACTCATTGAGTCTCAGGGGTCACGTCGCGTCATTATGCGTAATGACGTCAGACGCGACCCCTGAAGCCCTGTCAGCTGACTTCAAGCAGAAGCGCCTGAAGAGTACAGAGCGGCCGCGGAGAGTGGAATGGTGAGTACATTTTTTTTTTATGTTTGATCATCTCCCCAGGGGCTCCGCTTATTATACTCGGGGGACTGAAGAGACCCCACAGTATAATAGCAGTTTCGTTTCGGACGTGTTTGGTCCGATCGAAACTACTGGGTGAGGAGTCCGCTGCCGTGCCAGGGAAATATGCCTCGCGTGCCAAGAGTGGCTCGCGTGCCATAGGTTGCCGACCCCTGTCCTAGACTATATGGGAGGAAAATGTTGTGAGGACACATTTTTGTCATACACCGATTGAAAATGTCCCCATGTCTGCTTTCAGTGTATGTGGGGGCACAGAGGAGCTGTCAGGTCTGACAGGTTCTCTCTATTGCACATACAGGAGAGCTCACAAGTCCTGTTTAAGACCAAAATCGGTTGCATTAAAAGAATTGTAGAGATTAAAAAATAGCATCTCCTGTGAGCAGCAGCATTTCTGTTCTTTCTGGTATTCACTTGAATAGGACCTACAGCTCTTTGGACTGTATCAGCAATGAACAACTTAGATACATCAATACATTCTAGTACTGAGACTGATTTAAGAATGGCAAACTGATACAGGTGATATCACACATGAGAGTCAAATCTATTTCTATGAGACTAGAATAGATTGGGACTAAAAACCAGCTCAGGCACACTTATCACACACCGGCCCACATAAGTATATCACACATTGGGGTCATGATTAGAGATGAGCGAATCGATTCTGCAGAAGTGGAATTCGATCCGAATTTCAGGAAATCTTCGATTTGCCACGATTCCGGATTTCTTCACGCTTCGATGCATCGAATCGCATTTTTTTAAAAAAAAAATTTTTTTTAAATGGCCGCCACACATGTTAGGACAAGGGGGAAGGGACTCTGGGAGCGCGGGATCACCCACAATGCCAAGCGTGCAGCTAATCAGTGATGTCACAGCCCTATAAAAACCCTCGGCTATTTTAGGTACAGTCATTCAACATCGCTCTTACTGTAGGGATAGACATCGGCAGGAGCTAGGGAAAGACTTAGAAAACATAGAAGTTCAGGGAAAGAGGCTGAGCCTTAGAACTGTAGGGATAGCATATGGAGGAATTGAGAGAAGAATTTGGGGTGGTTGCAGACTGATTTACAGCAAGAATTTGCAGAATAATTCACATTTCAGAACTCACTGCCGTTATACTGCTGCTCATTACTCATATCTGTGTCATCACGGTGGAACACAACAAGCCTTTTGCAGTGCAATACAGCAAAAATAAGTGAAATATCATACACTTATATCTGCACGTATCTGTAAAAGAAGCCTTTTTAAAAGCCTTTATTATAAGGGGCTGTTCTTACTGTTCTTACAAAGCATAACATTATTCAGTACTATTGTGCCAAAGCCATATCTGCACGTATCTGTAAAATAAAGCCTTTTTAAAGGCGTTTATTTTAAGGGGCTTATTCACTGTTCTTACAAGGCATAACATTATTCAGTACTATTGTGCCAAAGCCATATCTGCACATATCTATAAAAAAAAATTTTTAAAGGCGTTTATTATAAGAGGATTATTCACTGTTCTTACAAGGCATAACATTATTCAGTACAATTGTGCCAAAGAAAACTCAATTATCATCCAATAATATCTGCACTTATCTGTAATAAAGGCCTTTAACGTGGGGAAAGACATAACAACCATATTCGCCATTTTGTTACCAGTATAAAGTTGCAGGCAATATTTAAAAACAGTATAGTTAATAATAATTCAATAATTCTTAGTGGTTATCACTTATTTAAAGGTGTTTATTAGTGTCAAAACACATAAAAAGGACCATATTTGCCATTTTGTTCCCGTTATGCTGATGGAGCCGATACTTCTCCTGCCACCCCCACCCCCTCCCACAGCTGCCATGCTAGTGCAAGTTGAGCTCTCAACTCTGGTGTGTCTGGGCAGGCACCACATTAACCCAGTGGGCCATAAATGACATATATTGTCCTTAACCATAGTTACAGCTCCACATGTCGGCGCTGCCGTGAACTTTGGCAGACACTGACAGGCTCAAGGACTGGCTCACCTTCTCTTCTACATATTTGTGCAGGGCTGGTACTGCCTTTTTGGCAAAGAAATGACAGCTTGGGACTCTCCACCTTGGCTCGGCACAATCCATGAGTTCTCTGAAAGGTGCAGAGTCCACTACTTGGAAAGGGAGTGACTGCAGCATCAGCAACTTAGACAGGAGCCCGTTCAGCTTCTGCACTGTTGGATGAGTGCATGCATACTGTTGTCTCTTCAAAATTGCTTCTGTGATGGATTGCTGACGCAATGACTGACTAGGATGAGGAGGAGTGTGAAAGATCCTCCATGCGCCAACACCGCTGTGGCCCCACCTGAGTCTTCTTTCATATAAAACCACACTCACCACCAGTGAATGTCGGGTTCACCAGATAAATACAAGACAAGCTTTCTAAATTTTATATATTTATTAACCCCTAAATGGGTCGGTATTAACATCTAACATATACAGTTCAGAACAGATATGCAGATATATGCAAGCATTAACAGTTACTAGTTACAAGATACAGTACAAATAAAATAAAAGGGATAAAGGTGAAATAGTTACTTTACCACACATGTCCTTGATGTGGTTCTGTAGTCCAACACTCACACATGCTCTGTCATGTGTGAATAACCAGTGGAGGCTGTTTAGCATGTGGCATTAATACGATAATCCAGCCTGCATGCTCTTCTCACAGTCTCTCAGCATTAGTCCAATAGTCTCATCACAAAAAATCTCTCTCAGTCTCCTGTAGTCTGTGATGGTCTGTCTCAACTCCATAGCATAATCTCCTCCCACTGACTCTTACCTCATCTTTTATACCCTTTATGCCACCTCCCAGAATGAGGTCACCGGCGGTAGCAGGTCTCATAGAATAATCCACTCAAGTCCAGACCCTTTGTATGTAGATGAGACCAAGTGACATGATACAATGTTTTCAGCCATATCTGGTCAACCAGTGCAGCTGGACAATGCATGTTTGTTTGATCACTCAGAGCTGTGTAGGAATACAATGGGTCCCTGCTGTGATGGATACAAAGCCCTATTGTTCCAGCCCGGCCACTACTGCCAATATACCTATGAGTAGGCTGTGCACATTATGAATGAGTGCAAGCAAGAAGGGAGACCCTATACCCAGAGATCAAAATACAGCTGAGTTATAGCCACACTTAAGCAGAATCATCACAAGGAGCATGAGCATCACGACCAGCAGATGATGGGAAGGACACACAGCTACCTGTTGGCTGAGGTGGTGGAGCCTTGACTGCCTGGAATGACGTGCATGCCTCTGGGTGCTGCAGCAGTTGCTGCAGCAGGCTGGACCACCACATTGGAGCCACAGCTCTCCCAGGACACTTTATAGTGACGCTGCATATGTTGGTGCAAGACTGTGGTGCCAACATTGGCACCCTGGCCACTCTTCACCTTCTGCCCACAGATTGAACATATGGCCATGTTGACCTCCCCCGGCGGCTTTACAAAAAACTGCCACACCGCTGAGTAGGTGATTTTACCCCCAACACTCCGGGCTAACTGACTGCTACCGCCACTGCCTCCGTGAACCCCTGCACCACTGCGTTCCAGGCAGGTAGGCTGCTGTGAAGCGGGTGGTGTTCCCCGGACAAGTTTAGCTCCCGACCTCCCACTGCTGCCACCCTGTTGACCCCTCCCAATTACAATCGGCTACATCGTCTTCCACTACAGTCTGCAGTTCACTGATGTCCTCCTCAACACCAGCTCCCATGCCAATCTCCTCATCTCTACTTGCCCGCCTACCGGAGGAAGCAGTGGATGTCTCCTCCAGATCTTAGCTGAGTAGTAGCTGCTGACTGTCCCATGGGTCTGCTGCCTTGGGATAACCTTGGACTCTGACCTATCCTTCAAGCCACTCATCCAAATCCTCAACACCTCCTGCCGCTTCCAACTCAAGAACATCCATTGAATCTGCTCCTTCCTCACCCCAGAAACTACAAAGATGCTAGTCCATGCCCTCATAATCTCCTGCTTAGACTACTATAACACCGTTCTCCATGGCCTCCCAGCAAATGCTCTCACCCCCCTCCAGTCCACCTTAAATTGCACCGCTCGCTTAATACACCTCCCCCCCAGTTCTTCATCGGCCGCTCCCCTCTGCCAATCCCTTCACTGGCTACCCGTTGCCCAGCGAATAGAGTTCAAATTACTAACGCTTAAAAAGCCATCCACAACCTGTCCCCTCCATATATCTCTGACCTAATCTCCCGCTACCTGCCCACACATAACCTCCAATCCTCCAAAGACCTCCTACTCCGCTCTTATCTGCTCTTCACACAACCGTCTCCAAGACTTCTCTTGTGCATCCCCCATACTCTGGAACTCATTACCAAGACACATAAGACTGACCCCCACAATCACAAGCTTCAAGAAGGCCCTGAAGACTCATCTATTCAGGAAGGCCTACAACCCCCATTAACGCTACTGTCTTCATACCACCACCTGAACAGCCTCTACCCCCACCTTCTGTCTTTATCCCTCTTCCCTCATAGATTGTAAGCTCTTGCGGGCAGGGTCCTGTATCCCACTGTGCCAGTTGGTCACTGTTAGTATTATCTGTTTTGTATACCTTGTGTACCATATGTAAATCCTCAAATGTAAAGCACCATGTTATAATGTTGCTATACAAATAAACAATAAAATTAAATAATAATAATAATACCTCCTCCTCACTGTACAGTGGATCTGAGCGCACAGCTTATTGAGTACTTCTGTAGCTGAGGGAACAGAAAAGGAAAGAGGCAAGTTGAGGACAGGTGAGGGCACAGGGCCCGCTGCCGGGCCATGCCAACTAAGGGTTGTGTCTGAGGAACTCACCGGATTTTGGCTGGGGGTGTCTGATGTGACTTGTGATGAATTGGATGACCGAGTCAAACAGTCTACAACCGTTGGGTTGCTGGTCAAAACACAACTGCTACGTGACACTGGGAGCTCAGGCCTCTGTAACTGACACCTGCTGCCATGCCCCCTTACTCTGCTGTGACCTGTGCCTGCGTCAGAAACATTTAGGCCAGCGGTCCTACCCTGTGCATGGCCTCTCGCTTCTCTGTCTGACATACTATTCGATGAAAAAACGTAACTGCAAAGAACAAAAAGGCCTGTTATTTTCTACTTTGAAGAGAATGGCAAAAATGCCCCTTATTTCTTTCCCCACTAATGAACACCTATAACAAAAGCGTGATAAAGGCAGAGATTTGTGGCTCTGAATTATTGAATTATTGACAATACTATATTGATAAATGGCCTGCAACTTTATACTGGGAACAAAATGGCGAATATGGTCCCCCTTATGGGTTTCCACACTAATAAACACCTTTAAATAAGGTGTATGCTCCTCCAGCATACCACATGTGCAGGGCACAGCGGTGTCACGCTGTTCTACACCTCGTTTACCTGGGCGAACAAAGTCACACAGGGGAGGAACTGGGTCACTGTATGTCCGTCTCATGCTACTTCCCACTGGGTCACTCTGTGTACTCCTCATGCTGCTGCCACTGGGTCATTGTATGCCCTCCTCATGCCGCAGCCACTGGGTCACTGTATGCTCTCCTCATGCCGCTGCCACTGCTGGGTCACACTATGTCCTCCTAATGCCGCTTCCACTGGGTCACTGTATGGTATCCTCATGCTGCTGCCAATTAACGTGGACCTGTAAGGCTGGGTTCACACTTGAGGTAGTTGGACAGTTTTGGCCCCGTAACTGTCCAAATAAGTGAAGTGTGCATCGATTCTAAGAGCGACGCCTGTAATGTGCGTGTCACTCGGACTCACAGTATTGTTTGACTACCACAGTAGGCTCCCTATGTGTGTTACTGCAAGGCACAGTGTTCTACACCACTATACAGGCTCTCTGAAGCTAGGAAATAAGTGTTTTTTTAGCGATATTCACCGCAAAGTAATTCGGATAGAAGCTAATTTTTTTTGAACTTCGAATAGAAGTGCCGAATCGAACTTCGCTCATCTCTAATCATGATCAAATCATTTAAATGAATCATTTGCAGTATAAGCTAAGTCACTGTCAGACTATTGTGCCTAGTTCCCACCAGCATACTGTACCTACCAACCGTTCTGGATTCAGCGGGACAGTCCCGGATCCCAGGTCCTGTTCCTCTGTCAAAGTCAGAAGAAGGTATGTCCCGGTATCAACTCATCCAAGTCCTCCGTTAAATACAATGATGAAGCAGGAGCCGTCCGCAGACAGCTCCTGCTTCACCACTCTGTGTTAAGCACATCCCTGTAGCACATCCCCCGACGTCACTCACATCGTGCTGCAACTCCCTGTGCACTCCAGGAGAAAATACTGCAGTCAGACCAGCAGGGAGCGAGGAGACGTGAGTCTCAGTGTTGTTATTATATTAAACTTTATGGGCAAATGGAGGGGGAACATTAAACTGGGGGCAGATGGAGGGGGACATTAAACAGTGGGGGTCACTGAACTGGGACGTTAAACTGGGGAAAGTTGGAAGAGGACATTAAATTACGGGCAACTGGAGGAGGACATTAAACCGTGGGGATAGTTGGAAGGGGACATGTCTGCCTCTAGTTTCCCCCAGTTTAATGTCTCCCTCCAGCTACCCCCATGGTTTAATGTCCCCCTCCAGCTACCCCCAGTTTAATGTCCTCCTATAGCAGCCCCATTTTAATATCCCACTTGAGTTTCCCCCAGTTTATCACTTTCCCTTGCACCTACGTATTTATGTGTCCTCCCAGGGTAGCACTTTTGTAGCCGAGGATGTATCTAATACGTCCTTACTACTAATGCCAATATCTCAGGATCGGTTAGGGCTATGATATGAGCTTGATATCATTTTAAAAGTTATATGCTCTTGTTTAAAATGAATAAAAGATCATCATGATAGTCCTTACAGATCCAGAGCAATTCGCTGGCGAAAACGCTATACGGCATTGAGATCCCAATGCAGATCACAATTCCTGACAGCGTATCACTCAGAATCTGTAATAGCTATCATGATTATCTTTAAAATGAATCAAAGCTCATCTTCATAGCCCTAATGGATCCTGAGATATGGGGTGCTAAAGTGTCCTCCCCCTCCAGCCTCTGGCAACATCTTAGAGCTGCGAATAAAAGGGAGAAGGAGAAAGGAGGGGGAAGGAGCAGAGCGGCAGGCTGCGCAGACGATAATAAATTATCATCTGTGCATAACCTGTATGTGATCCCAGAGGGAGGGGTAGCATGGACTTCTGTACATGTTATCCCCTCTCCTATCAATCAGAAAGCATACTATACTTTTTTCACATAGACAGATAATGTAATAGCCTTGTGAGCCTAAACCAGAAAGTTTATGGGTGCTGTGACCCAGACATTTACCAAAAGGGTTGCACCAAACATTTATACAACAAATACAAAAAGTCATCAATAAAGTTTATATTTGACCCTGTCCATACCTGACCTTTACAGAGTAAAATACGCCTCTCTAGCGATATCCGTTGCACACTAAAATAACAACAATAACGATTATCAGTAGAGATCAGTATATTCTTATCTAAGCTCCTGTTTAATTTGCATGCACAAAATTGGATGGCGCATTTCTGCTATTTTGGCGTTTCTTTAACTCCGGCACCTGTAAATATATGTGTGGTATCTAGGAATTCCTCACATCTTGCAGTTTTTGGGAAAGTACATTTTGCTTGCGGAAAGGGATTGCTTGATCTCGCACTTTAGCGGCAAATTTGAATTTTTGTGCAATTCTTGCTTGTAATCTCTGTTTGCTGCAAAGTTGCATGAAGGTGGTTGTATATATGAAATATCAACTTGTGCTTTTATAAACAGAATGCTGTGCAATCCCCAAAAAGTTAGATTTTGGTATCACAGTCACAGTTTGCTATCTGCAGTATAGATTTTTAATATATTAGTGAATAACAGCAAAATATTGCTTGTCTTCTGTATCAGTGTGTAAGAGACAGCCAATGTTGTCCTAAACTTTATTTGTCTGTATAAACTGTTAATGTTGAATGTATTTCTGTGATTCTGTTCCTTTAAGACAGCAGCCATTGCAATTGTGACATGATGCTGGAGTGAGACCCCCCTCCCCCCCTTTTATGTCAGCTTGCCTGTTCTGTAGACAGAGTGTGAGCAGAGAAGCAGGAAGTGACGAGACAGAGAGCAGCAGCCATCTTGGCAAGTGTTGTATTGAACTGGTGTGGAGATTTTTCTGTACAGCTAAGCTGTATCTTGGTCCAGAGACAAACAGAGTGTAAAGAGACAACAGGACTAGTGAGTCCACGTGAAAGGAACTGTGCTCAGTGGCTGATCAGTGAGACTGACATTGTGACTGTGTATTTGGATACCACAGATAGAGACTCGCAGTGCTGTTGATGTACTGGACAGCACCTGCTAAATCCCGGTTTACATCCCAGCTCAGTGTATGGATTCGGCAGGACTGTCAGTGTGCTGAGTGGAATCTGCTGTTGGATTACATTGCATTCAGTTGGTTTCCCTGTCTGTTAAAGAGGACTTCATTTCTCCCAAGATCCTGATAACCGTGAGGAGAGGACGCTTCACTATAAAAGAAAGGACCGACTTTGGGCCCCACCGCGCGCTTCTACGGACTGTAAGCGGTCCACCTGGACCACTGGGGAAAAGGGGGTGCACCCAAATGTGAAGTCAGGGTCAGTTAGGGATAGTTTTGAGTTTATTGTTCATTCAGTGTCCATACTGCAGAAGTGGACAGAGTAAAAGTAGAAACCATTGCAGAATTTGCCTTGAAATTGTTCATGCTATATTGTATATTTTGCTTGTCTTTAGCCCTGTCATTTTACCTTTAACTAGCCTTTATTAACTTATAGTAAATATATATTTTTTTGTGTGCGTTCATTTCTGGTTGCGGAGTCCAAACCACCTGCCTTGCTCTCGGTTCACAAATTGGCGTAGTCGGCAGGATCCGCTTACCAGAATGGACGGTGACGCACCCGTTCGGGAGAATGGTGCTGGAGGAAGAATGCCAGCAGGGGCTATAATGAGTCAGTTAGCTAAATTTGATGGCAATAATATGTCAGTGAGTATGTGGGTGGAACAGATACGAATGATACAGCGAATGTACCAGACCGCACCAGAAGTACTAGTAGAGCTAGCAATATTGACATTACAAGGGGATGCTAAGACCACGGTGATACTGAGGCCATTTGAACAAAGGCAGACATTTGAGCAAGTAGTCCAGATTCTAGAAACCATCTATGGAGAAACTGCATTGCTGGGGTCTCTGCAGGCTCGGTTCTTCCAGAGGGTACAACAGGAGAATGAAAGCCTTCCCCAATATGCAAATGCCCTACAAGAACTGCTCCGAGATATTCAAAGGAAGGAAAGAGGGGGCTCGCCAGCCTTCTGTAACCCTGATCGGACTCTCCGTGACCAGTTTGTCCTGGGGATACGTGACGGCAGTTTAACTGTGACTATGCAGGATTTTATACGACGAGAGACTGATGCTAAATTCCATGATGTACAGGTAGAGGCCATCTCCCGTGCCAATAGTATGGTCCCGAGGCCGCAGACCGCAGTTGGAGTTACTTTGTCACAGGGGGCTAGTTCTGGCTCAGAGACAGTAGAAAAAGGGACGGTTAAAGAAATTCTCACAGTAATGCAGAAACTGCAAGAACAAATGGAACACTTGCACACTCGTTGTGATGAGCAGTCTATGAAAATTGCAGACTTCCAGAAGACTGGAGATGAAAGGGTGAGCCATCCACACCCAGCAAGTCAGAATCACCCACCACCCCGCTGGAGGGGTGAGGATAGGACCTACCGAAGGGGTCCAAATCATTTAGTGCAGTGCTCAGGAGAAATCGAAGGGGCTTACCGAAGGGGCCCAAACAGATGGCCAGAACGACGGGGGATACGCTGCTGGGAGTGTGGACGGATGGGCCACGTTGCTGCTAGATGTCCAGAGCAGCGACAAACTTATGAGAGACCGCCGTTAAACTGAAGTCCCCTGCTGCTGAAGGGCGTGTAGTAGGGGAGACTGACAAGGAGACTATGTGGGGAGAATGCCCTGATGATGACCTGATCGCTGCAAGTCCTGTCATACAGGTGGAAATGGAGGGTATTCCGGTTACCGGGATGATTGACACGGGTTCCCAAGTAACGACCTTGAGTAGAGACTGTTATGAACGGTACTTCCGGCAACATGTGAAATATGATCCCCATACATTCGTACGAGTGGTCGCAGCTAACCAGTTACCAGTTCCGGTCGTGGGAGTGGCCTGGATGAATGTCCGGGTATGTGGCCAAGATCTAGGTAGGAAAGGCATTGTGGTGGTACAGGAGTCACATGAAGTAAAGGTCCCTGTCATTTTGGGGATGAATGTGTTAAAAGAATTAGATCAGATCCTCTTTGAAAAGAAAGGTCACGGTTATTGGAAAGAAACCACCACCCATCAGCCTACTCAAACAGCTTTCCAGCGGCTGATCCGGACATGTGGCTTACAGAAAAGTTCAGATGCACATCGTCCTCTGGCTCGAATTTCAGTTCCTTTGCATACAAAAGTTACACTGCCACCCAGTCGGGAGACAATAGTGTCCATGCCCGTAGGCACCTGTCGGAAACTAGAGGGCATAGCTGTGTTGGTAGAACCACTGCAGGCAGCCGAAGGAGGTGTTGATCCGCTAGTGGCCCATTCCTTGGCAATAGTTCGCAATGGAAGAGTACCACTTCGATGTGTAAACACTCAGGACCAGAGTGTGGACCTGACCCCAGGGAGGCTGCTGGCTAACATCTATGTGACTCCGGAGGAAGTAAGGAAAGTAACTCCAATGCAGCTGAAGCCGACTGAAAGGGATGAGTGGACCGTAACTGTGTCCATGGGAGAAGATGAGGAACCCACCTCTGAATGGAATGGCTGTGCAATTCGAGAACAGATGAAGATGGATGTAAGTTCATGTTCTCTGGAATGGGTGCAGAAGGTAGATGAGCTGTTGTGGGAGAACCGAGCCACCTTTGCACGGTATGCTGAAGATTTTGGATGTACCACAGGGATCTACCATGAGATTCCCACAGGAGACACCCCTCCAATTAGAGAGCGCTACCGACAAATTCCTCCACAGTTGTATCAGGAAGTGAAAGAACTGTTAGCTAAGATGCTACAGGGTGGGATCATCCAAGAAAGCCAGAGTCCCTGGGCGGCTCCTGTGGTGTTAGTAAGAAAAAAAGATGGGTCCATCCGATTTTGCGTAGACTATCGGAAGTTAAACGCTTGCACCGTACGAGATTCCTACCCCTTGCCACGGATTGAGGAGTCCCTCTCAGCGCTAGGGAGAGCCCGGTACTTCTCCTCACTAGATCTGGCTAGTGGGTATTGGCAGGTGCCGATGGCCACAAAAGACAAGGAGAAGACGGCATTCATCTTGCCCATGGGACTATACGAATTTAACCGGATGCCCTTCGGGTTGACAAATGCACCCGGAACGTTTCAGCGGTTGATGGAGAAATGTCTCGGTGACTTCAACTTTGAGTTCACTCTCATCTACTTGGATGACATTATAGTGTATTCTGCGACCTTTGAAGACCATCTCCACCAGTTGGGGCAAGTATTTCGAAGATTGCGGGAACATGGGCTCAAATTGAAACCCAGTAAATGTCGGTTGTTCCAATCTGAAATTGATTACTTGGGTCACCGCGTATCAGGAGAAGTGGTGAGACCATCAAGAGACAAGATAGCGGCTGTTCAAGATTGGCCGATACCGACTACCCTGCGAGAAGTGAGGGCGTTCCTTGGAGTAGCCGGTTACTATCGACGGTTTATTAAGGATTTCGCCAAGGTAGCAGCACCACTTAATGCTCTCCTACGAGGCACATCCGGTGGTCCAAAGAACCGGTCCGTGAAGTGGGGACCTGAACAGGAACAAGCCTTCCAGGCATTGAAGGATGCACTGACAACAGCCCCAATCTTGGCATATGCTGATTACCACTTGCCGTTCCAGCTATATACAGATGCAAGCCTGTATGGTCTTGGAGCAGTGCTTTCCCAGCTTCAGGATGGCCAGGAGAGGGTCATAGCGTACGGCAGCCGGTCTTTGAGAGATTCTGAAAGAAACCCCGAGAATTATAGTTCATTTAAATTGGAGCTGTTGGCACTGGTATGGGCCATGACCGAGAAATTCTCTGAATATTTGACCGGTGCTGAAGTTTTAGTACTGACTGACAACAACCCACTAGCTCACCTGGAAAATGCCAAGCTCGGGGCGTTAGAGCAGAGGTGGATAGCCCGAATGTCTACATTCAATTACCGCATTAAGTATCGGTCCAAGACAGAGAACCAGAATGCTGACGGACTTTCTAGGGTAACTGCCCAGACCCCCACAGAAGACGTGGATCATGAGTTGGAGCATGTGGAGGTGCCCGATTTCAGCAGATTTTCACAGGCCTTGACCGCCACTAATCAGTTTGAGATGGAGGGGACTGAAATGGCTCCTTTCTTTGGTCCCTCACGACAGGAATGGGCACAGATACAACAGACCCATGAGGGGCTGGCGCAGATGATCAAGTGTGTTGAGAAAGGCCAGAAGCCCTGTAGAGAGGAAAGAGAACGACTGACACGTGAGATATTATCTGTTTTGAGTCAGTGGGAAAAGTTGGAGATGAAAAATGGAGTGCTATGCCGAAAGATCTATTTACCTTCTGAGATCGACATTCGATACCAAATTGTGGTGCCTAATGAACTGGCTCGCTCCTTGGCAGTTGAGGCTCATAATAAGAATGGACATTTTGGTCATGAGAAGACCTTTCGTTGGTTACAGCGACTGATTTACTGCCCTGGTCTTCGTCAAATGGTCGAAGAAGTATGCCGCAGCTGTCGAACTTGTGAGATCCATAAGGCAATAGAACAGAGAGCTCCCCTGCAAACCATCGTGACCCAGGAACCTTTAGAAATCGTCATGATAGACTATCTAATGGTGGGCCCATCCAATAGCGGACACCAGTATTGCCTCGTAATGGTGGATCACTTCACCAAATTTGCGGTGGTAACCGCCACCAAGGACCAGACAGCTGAGTCAGCAGCTCGTGCTCTGTGCCAAGATTTCATTCGAGTATACAGTCATGGCCAAAAGTTTTGAGAATGATACAAATATAAATTTTTACAAAGTCTACTGCTTCAGTTTTTCTAATGGCAATTTGCATATACTCCAGAATGTTATAAAGAGTGATCAGCTTAACAGCAATTACTTGCAGAGTCAATATTTGCCTAGAAAATGAACTTTATCCCCCAAAACACATTTCAACATCATTGCAGCCCTGCCTTAAAAGGACCACCTAACATCGTTTCAGTGATTGCTCCATTAACACAGGTGTGGGTGTTGATGAGGACAGGGCTGGAGATCAATCTGTCATGATTAAGTAAGAATGACACCACTGGACACTTTAAAAGGAGGCTGGTGCTTGCCATCATTGTTTCTCTTCTGTTAACCATGGTTATCTCTAAAGAAACACATGCAGTCATCATTGCACTGCACAAAAATGGCCTAACTGGGAAGAGTATTGCAGCTAGAAAGATTGCACCTCAGTCAACAATCTATCGCATCATCAAGAACTTCAAGGAGAGAGGTTCCATTGGTGCCAAAAAGGCTCCAGGGCGCCCAAGAAAGACCAGCAAGCGGCAGGACCGTCTCTTAAAAGTGTTTCAGCTGCGGGATGGGGCTACCAGCAGTGCAGAGCTTGCTGAGGAATGGCAGCAGGCAGGTGTGAGTGCATCTGCACGCACTGTGAGGCGGAGACTCTTGGAGCAAGGCCTGGTCTCAAGGAGGGCAGCAAAGAAGCCACTTCTCTCCAGAAAAAACATCAGGGACAGACTGATATTCTGCAAAAGGTACAGGGAGTGGACTGCTGAGGACTGGGGTAAAGTCATTTTCTCTGATGAATCCCCTTTTCGATTGTTTGGAACATCTGGAAAACAGCTTATTCGGAGAAGAAGAGGTGAGCGCTACCACCAGTCTTGTCTCATGCCAACTGTAAAGCATCCTGAAACCATTCATGTGTGGGGTTGCTTCTCAGCCAAGGGAATCGGCTCTCTCACAGTCTTGCCTAAAAACACAGCCATGAATAAAGAATGGTACCAGAATGTCCTCCAAAAGCAACTTCTCCCAACCGTCCAGAGCTCAACAATGCCTTTTCCAGCATGATGGAGCACCTTGCCATAAAGCAAAGGTGATAACTAAATGGCTCAGGGAACAAAACATAGAGATTTTGGGTCCATGGCCTGGAAACTCCCCAGATCTTAATCCCATTGAGAACTTGTGGTCAATCATCAAAAGACGGGTGGACAAACAAAAACCAACAAATTCAGACAAAATTAAAGCATTGATTCTGCAAGAATGGACTGCTATCAGTCAGGATTTGGTCCAGAAGTTGATTGAGAGCATGCCAGGGAGAATTGCAGAGGTCCTGAAGAAGAAGGGTCAACACTGCAAATATTGACTTGCTGCATTAACTCATTCTAACTGTCAATATAAGCTTCTGTTACTCATAATATAAATGCAATTATATTTCTGTATGTGATAAAAACATCTGACAAACACACATAAAAACCAGAGGGCAGCAGATCATGTGAAAATATAATATTTGTGTCATTCTCAAAACTTTTGGCCATGACTGTATGGGTGCCCCCAACGCATCCACTCCGACCAGGGCGCCTGCTTTGAGGGACACGTAATGAAAGAAGTTCAACGTATCTACGGGATAAAGAAGTCGCACACGACTCCATACCACCCTCAGGGAAATGGGGCCTGTGAAAGATTCAACAGAACTCTGCTACAGATGCTGCGGACTCTGGAGGAAGACAAGAAGTTACAGTGGCCTCAGTTCTTGTCTGAAATGGTGTGGGCCTATAACAATCAGGTCCATTCTACAACGGGGTACTCTCCTTATACACTTCTCTTTGGGCGGTCTGGGCGAAGTATAGGAGAATTACAGTTGAATGATGTGGATGGGTTCCCTCCGAGGGATCCAACCTCTTGGGTGCGGGCGCATCGGCAGAGACTTGAGACGATCCATCGATTGGTGCGGCAGCGCCTGCAAGAACATCCCCATCCTGATAAGACCCCAGTGCAAGAAGCACCATTGCAACCAGGCGACCTGGTGCTAGTTCGTGTCAAGAAACCCCAAGGGAAATTGGAAAGCAGATGGGAGGCTTTGCCGTATCGTGTTGTTGGCCGCAAGTATGCGAATGGGCCAGTGTACCAGGTCCAGAAAGAAGGAACTGATTGTGTTAGAGTACTTCACCGAAATATGTTGCGCCTGTGTCATTCTGAAGGGACAAATCACGATGGGCCTGCCAATGTGAATGAGCTCCCACAGTCAGAGAATGGAGGTGCGGAATGGGCCTCCGACGAGGAGGATGATTGTTGGCCGATCCCTGCTCCTGGGGATGTTCCACCTGTGACTACTGTATCTGCGGCCTGTGCCCCCTCTGGTGCGGAATCCGCTGGTCCTTCTCAGCCCATAGCTGCAGCACCCCATAATATACCACCGGTCCTCAGACGGACCACTAGGCCAAATGCTGGTATTCCCCCTGTTCGGTATGCGCAGGATGAGTTTGTTTGTCCTGCCATACATCGGTATACTACCACTCTGTGCATAAAAGTACAACCCTCTGGATATACAGTCATAGGCAGGGACTGCCAATCTTAAAGTGGGGGGGAATATGTAAGAGACAGCCAATGTTGTCCTAAACTTTATTTGTCTGTATAAACTGTTAATGTTGAATGTATTTCTGTGATTCTGTTCCTTTAAGACAGCAGCCATTGTAATTGTGACATGATGCTGGAGTGAGACCCCCCCCCCCCCCTTTTATGTCAGCTTGCCTGTTCTGCAGACAGAGTGTGAGCAGAGAAGCAGGAAGTGACGAGACAGAGAGCAGCAGCCATCTTGGCAAGTGTTGTATTGAACTGGTGTGGAGATTTTTCTGTACAGCTAAGCTGTATCTTGGTCCAGAGACAAACAGAGTGTAAAGAGACAACAGGACTAGTGAGTCCACGTGAAAGGAACTGTGCTCAGTGGCTGATCAGTGAGACTGACATTGTGACTGTGTATTTGGATACCACAGATAGAGACTCGCAGTGCTGTTGATGTACTGGACAGCACCTGCTAAATCCCGGTTTACATCCCAGCTCAGTGTATGGATTCGGCAGGACTGTCAGTGTGCTGAGTGGAATCTGCTGTTGGATTACATTGCATTCAGTTGGTTTCCCTGTCTGTTAAAGAGGACTTCATTTCTCCCAAGATCCTGATAACCGTGAGGAGAGGACGCTTCACTATAAAAGAAAGGACCGACTTTGGGCCCCACCGCGCGCTTCTACGGACTGTAAGCGGTCCACCTGGACCACTGGGGAAAAGGGGGTGCACCCAAATGTGAAGTCAGGGTCAGTTAGGGATAGTTTTGAGTATATTGTTCATTCAGTGTCCATACTGCAGAAGTGGACAGAGTAAAAGTAGAAACCATTGCAGAATTTGCCTTGAAATTGTTCATGCTATATTGTATATTTTGCTTGTCTTTAGCCCTGTCATTTTACCTTTAACTAGCCTTTATTAACTTATAGTAAATATATATTTTTTTCTTGAACTACCGCGTGTGCGTTCATTTCTGGTTGCGGAGTCCAAACCACCTGCCTTGCTCTCGGTTCACAAGTGTTTTTGAGAGTACGAACTCTTGTTGTAGTTGATGTTTGTGGTATATATAAATTGTGTACACCTTGATCTATTATTTTATATGTGTTTTGTGTGTGAATATATGATTGAATAGGAGTTTTAGGTGCAAATATATGTGTATAGGTGCATTTTAAAAAAAAATTATTTGTGTTTGTGACAAAGTTACATGAAGGTGGACATGGTTATTGATAACCCATTGAGACACATGTAATCTTCAGGTTGTCTACTTTCAAGAAATATATAGGGTTTAGGAGTGCACTTGCTTTTCACAGTGTGTAATCCCTACATTTTATAGGATGATACTTTTTTAATATTTTCAGCTTCAAAGCAGATTTTTGTTCCTTCCAGTTCTGGTGATTTTATGAAAATATGTGCATGCAGGTGTAGGCCTTAGTAATATGAATGAACTCTGAACATGTTGAACTCTTATTTAAGGAGGTTTGGTGCATATAACTTTTTGTTTGGTTTCCACTTTTAGCAACTAACATACATTAATTTGCATTTCTTTTAATCAAAAATACACTTTAAATCAAAATTGCATGAAGGTGCCTGTTTGTAAACAGTACCAAGTGGCATTTTGACAATGCTGCATGTGTCTACTTTAAGAAAATATACAGATATGGGAGGTTAGTATGATTTTTTAATGTTGCAATTTAGAGTAGTAGTGCTGTGTCGAGGTCATATATTTTGGATACGAGTAGTAGTGCTGTGTAGAGACCATAAATGCAGGATAAGAGTGGTAGGACTGTGTAGAAGTCATATATGCAAGATAAGAGTAGTAGTACTATGCATTACCCACATACACAGGATAAGAGTAACAGTGCTGTGTAGAGGTCATATATGCAGAGTAAGAGTAGTAGTGCTAATCCAAGGCCATATATGCAGAGCAGATAGGATCAAACTGATACACTAGTGTATCACACTAGTGTTCGGGTCCACATGGGGACCTGAAAGACGGAGACCCTGTCGGTTTAAACCCGCGAACCCCATAGGATTTTTCTCTCTGCCAGTTTTAAGCAGAACCTAGCTTTAAAAGTAGTGTTGAATGCCTGAGGAGCTTTGGAGGACTTTGAAGACCTTGAACAGCTCCTGCATACATCTATGTCAGAAACTAGCACACACATATACAGGTGTCCAGGACTGGAGCCGACAAACGTGCAGTGATCCTCCTCTCAGCCCTAGCGCGTTCCCCTGAGGTTGTGGTGTGTACCCCTGGGGTATGCGTACCACAGGTTGAGAACCACTGGCATAGCTTATCATTCAGCTAATCATACATGGCTAACTGCTAAGCATGTATGTTATGTCTGTGTATGCAGAATTCATATACTGTATGTAGGAGGACAAAGATGGTTACTTTTAAGGCATATACATATATGTAGGTGGACACAGATGGGATGTTTCAAGGGAACTTTACTGATAAGAGACATTTAAAGGGATTTTCTCAAAAGAAGCAGCTTAGACACTTATATGTGGAAGAAATGGACTCCTCTGTAATGGTACAACTCATAATATCTCTTAAAATAAAAATAAAAATATGAAATATTAATTGCAATAAAAATATCCACAGACCGCAGTTTTATCCTGCCGCTATATTCAACTTGGATGGAATGTTGTAAGGACATCACATGACCCATAACATCACAATGTGCATTACAACAGGTAAGTGAATAGAAATTTCTAAATCAGAAGCAGGCTTTCTCACTTGAGGAAGACATCTTGAAGAGGACAGGTCTAGGTATATATTGCTTATTCACTTAATGTTTTTCAGCCTTGTTCACACATAAGGGAGGGGAGATGGGGTGCTTCATTTTTGGTACTCCATCTCCAACACCAAAATCTCACGTACTTGGCAGGAGTGTTTGGGAGTCAGATACCATGCGACCTGATATCCAAAATCTATAGATATCTATCTATAGGTCATCAAATTCACACTCCTAGAAAATCTCTTTAAATGTCCTATAAATTGTCTACTTCCTGCATCATCTGGTATAGCAGTGCAAAAAAAATATTGACAGCCTGTGATTATATCCCTGACAGATATTCAACTTGTTAGAAGGTTGGAAAATGAGTATCTATGACATTGCAGAACTTATGACATCATAGACACCAGAACCTCACCATGCATATTACTTCTCAACAGGTGCAGAGTATTCCAAGTTCTACAATGGAAGCAGGATGTGCCGCTGGAGGAAGACATCTAACATAAACCTAAATTTATGTTTATATAGTAGGTGTATATATATTATAGTAATAACAATCTCTATATACAGTATGTGTATATAGAGCCCATCAACCACTTAGTGGCCTTATTACGATGGGTCCCTATACTAATACTTTCTATATGGGGCAGGAGATAACTTTCTTCTAAACTCACTGTTACAGTGCTGTCTCTAAGAATGTTACAGTCTCCAAGGGTCTTGTCTATAGGGGGAGTATAGCATTTATTATATAAATAAAGTCTTAGTGTAGGGACCCATCTGAATGAGGTCGCCTTGACGTGGTATGTGGGCTCGCACAACTTACCAAACTGTGCGCTAAGAACCTCACATTTATATACAGTATATGGTCAGTCATACATAAAAGTGCAGGTGAAGAATTTTATCATTTAATGCTCCGCACCAGATAAATAAGCTCTCTTGTCAGAATTAGATCTAATCTTCTAGGCTTCTCTATTCTAGGTGTTAGTAGTATAATGTTGTACCATGTTAGCCATTGAAAGTAGTGGAAGAGTGAAGAAATCAGGCGATACTCAGCCTCTAAAAGGTATCACCTGATTTCTTCACTCTTCCACTATTCTAGGTGTATCAGTCCTCATCTAGTCTACCTGGTCTTTTACTTGCCTGCCATCCTCTTTGTTTGATCTAAAGGGTTATAGCAGCAAGAAACATTTATCAACCATTCACTGGGTAGATGGCAAATGTTAGATTGGTTGGTATACAAGTAGGGTTGATACTAGACTGGTAAATCACCAGCCCAGCTGGTATTACTAACACAAACACCGTTTTCCTCACTAATGATTAGCCTACAAACCATACAATAATAGATCAAAACAAACCGACAAATTTGGCTCGCAGGAACTCAATTCTTAGAAAAATATTCAAATTTATTGACAAAATATATAAATACATACAATTACAAATCTGTCTAAAAGAATGTGCAAACAAGTACGCAGATGGAATATAGCGTAATGGTACAAAGAAGCTAACCCTCCCAGGGCAGCAAGAAATCCTTAATGCAATCAATCAAAAAAGAAAAATAACAGGCTGGTATCTTAGATTTAAATGCATATGGTAATATAGCAATAATAGCCAAACCAGCAATATACCCAGGGTTATATTAAAGTAAAATACTCAGAGTATATAAAAAATAAACATAATGAGGAACCTATGGGTTAAATCTGCATGTAATATTTGTATGGGTTAACAGGCCAAAAGATAGGCCAGAATGCACCAACAATTATACAGATCCAGATAATCTGAATGTACAGTGGGGAAAAAAAGTATTTAGTCAGCCACCAATTATGCATGCTCTCCCACTTAAAATGATGAGAGAGGCCTGTAAGTGACATCATAGGTAGATCTCAACTATGAGAGACAAAATGAGAAAACATATCTAGAAAATCACATTGTCTGATTTTTTAAGAATTTATTTGCAAATTATGGAGGAAAATAAGTATTTGGTCACCAACAAAGAAGCAAGATTTCTGGCTTTCACAGACCTTGAACTTCTTCTTTAGGAGGCTCCTCTGTCCTCCACTCATTACCTGTAGTAATGGATCCTGTTTGAAATTGTTATCAGTATAAAAGACACCTGTCCACAACCTCAAACAGTCACACTCCAAACTCCACTATGGTGAAGACCAAAGAGCTGTGGGAGGACACCAGAAACAAAATTGTAGACCTGCACCAGGCTGGGAAGACTGAATCTGCAATAGGCAAGCAGCTTGGTGTGAAGAAATCAACTGTGGGAGCAATAATTAGAAAATGGAAGACATACAAGACCACTGATAATCTCCCTTGATCAGGGGCTCCTCGCAAGATCTCACCCCGTGGGGTCAAAATGATCACAAGAACGGTGAGCAAAAATCCCAGAACCACACAGGGGACCTAGTGAATGACCTGCAGAAAGCTGGGGCTAACGTCACAAAGGCTACCGTCAGTAACACACTACACCACCAGGGACTCAGATCCTGCAGTGCCAGACGTGTCCCCTTGCTTAAGCCAGTACATATCCGGGCTCATCTGAAGTTTGTTAGAGAGCATTTGGATGTTCCAGAAGAGTATTGGGAGAATGTCATATGGTCAGATGAAACCATAGTAGAACTGTTTGGTAGAAACACAACACGTCATATTTGGAGGAGAGTGAATGCTGAGTTGCATCCAAAGAACACCATACCTAGTGTGAAGCATGGGGGTGACATCATCATGCTTTGGGGCTGTTTCTCTGCAAAGGGACCAGGACAACTGATCCATGTACATGAAAGAATGAATGGGGCATGAGATTTTGAGTGCAAACCTCCTTCCATCAGCAAGGGTATTGAAGATGAAACATGGCTGGGTCTTTCAGCATGACAATGATCCCAAGCACACCGACAGGGCAACGAAGGAGTGGCTTCGTAAGAAGCATTTCAAGGTCCTGGAGTGGCCTAATCAATCTCCAGATCTCAAACTCATAGAAAACCTTTGGAGGGAGTTGAAAGTCCGTGTTGCCCAGCGACAGCCCCAAAACATCACTGCTCTAGAGGAGATCTGCATGGAGGAATGGGCCAACATACCAGCAACAGTGTGTGCCAACCTTGTGAAGACTTAAAGAAAACATTTGACCTCTGTCATTGCCAACAAAGGATATATAACAAAGTATTGAGATGAACTTTTGTTATTGACCAAATACTTATTGTCCACCATAATTTGCAAATAAATTCTTTAAAAATCAGACAATGTGATTTTCTGGATTTGTTTTCTCATTTTGTCTCTCATAGTTGAGGTCTGCCTATGATGACAATTACAGGCCTCTCTCATCTTTTTAAGTGGGAGAACTTGCACAATTGGTGGATGACTAAATACTTTTTTTTTCCCCACTGTATATAGATGAATGAATCGATAAGCTCACATATACATACCGGTCACCATGATGTAGAAAATAATAGGATACCAACAAGAAATAGCGCCACAGGGGGAGAGAAGGCACTATGCCTGACCCGTGTTTCGCCACTAAATGGCTTTGTCAGGAGGCAGTGTAATAAAATAGATGGGGAATATGTATAGCAAAACTAAATAGGTTCACCTGTGGCAACTAGTGTATAACGCTGCGTGTATGTATAACCATTGGAGGAGGATCCGGACCAAGAAGCGCAATGATGCCAGCACGTGATGACGTAATCGCGCAATACTAGGGGGAAGTAGGAAGGGTTCCAAACGCGCACGCGTGAACGCGATGGAGCCCATCCCTATAGAAAATAAAGAAGGGTCACGGAACACAAAGCACGCTTGCGCTAAATAAGGGACAGGGTGAAAATACACATTCATAATGATACCCTAAGCATTCTACTAAGGAACAAGCAACAAAGAGGAGTCTATCAAATATATACAATGAACCAATAATATAGACACAATAGTGCATGATAAGATAATAAGTGTATATAAATACATAGACATCATATACATATAAATTTAATATTGAATAACAGTGCCTGAAGTGATATGATACCAATAAAGCGAAAGTTAAATAAATAGTTTTTTTTTCTTTCTTCTTCCCCTTTCCTTTTCTTTTTCCTTTTTCTTTTTTTCCTTTTTATTATTCTTATTGCCCACTCCCTCTTTCTCCCTGACCTCATATGTGTATTACCCTATCCCGCCCCTTTAATCTAAAGAAACTAAAAAAAAAAAAAAAATCCTCCACGTGTATAATCATGTCTTCCGGATGTTCAAAGGTCACCAGCTACAGCGAAGTCCAGTTGATACAAGAACAAAAGTCAGCCAAAGGATGAACAAAATAATCCTATAAAAAAAAAAATCAATTAATAACGAAAACTCAAACAGATAAAAAAGAAAAATGGAATCCCCCATAAAGTTTAAATTCGCGCAAAACTAAATAAAGGGTTTGAAACTCATGGCTTCATTAAGGCCAAATGGGGACACTGTGTTTAATTCCACTATCCAACGGGTTTCTTTTTGTAGAAGAGCACGACTAATGTCATCCCCCCCTTACTACCTAAATGGGCTTTATCAATCCCTCTTATCTGTAATCCCCGTGGATCACAAGAGTGAAATTCTCGAAAATGGCGTGGAATAGGTTGAAGTTGTTCAAATTCATGAACATTAGCTACTGCCACGATCCTTCTGGCATGTTCCAAAACCCGTACCCTAAGTGATCTGGTAGTCATACCAATATAAATGAGGCCACAGGGGCACGTGGAAAAATAAATCACTGTCTCTGTACTGCACGAAATATGGTGTACAATTTTATACTGTTTATTTCTATTTGAGCTCCAAAATTCAGAACTCTGCAACACGTACTTGCAAGCAGTACAGTGCCCACAATTAAAACTACCCCATGTAGGGCCTCTACCACCAAAGATGTATCTCAGGGATTGAAGAACATAGTGGCTCTTAGTCAGCAGATCACCAAGGTTCCTAGATCTGCACCAAGTAATTTTAGGGCGAGATAGTAAAATCTGAGCCAAATCACGGTCAGTCAGAAGTACATTCCAATGCCTTTATACAATATCCTGTATACCCCTCCATTGGTAACAGAATGAGGTGATGAACCTCACATCCCATTCATTATTTTTAAAATTTCTGTCTTTACTTACCAATAGGGTATCTTTAGAGGCCTCCTTCGCTCTCTGATACCCACGTTGAATATCTCTCATCTTATAACCACAATTCAGAAACCTCATCTTGAGGTCTCTAGCTTGGTCCTCAAACTTATTGTCAGTGGAGCAGATTTGTTTCATCCTCAAGAATTGTCCAATTGGTATGGCTTGTTTAACTTTTGGATAATGAGAAGAGGTGGAATGGAGTAGAGAATTGGTTGAAGTGGATTTCCTAAAGACATCTCTCACTATATTCCGATGTTCATCACACTCCACTACGAGGTCAAGAAATTCAACCCTGTTGTGACTAATATGAGAAGTAAGACGAATATTTAGATCATTCTGATTAAGAGAGGATAGAAGTGCCTCAAGTTGCGACGTGGAGCCCTGCCAGATAAACAAAATATCATCTATATAACGGGACCACATCAGGACCCCCTCGCATCCGAGAGTGTGTTGGACCACCTCCCTCTCCCACAGCCCCAGAAACAGATTAGTGTATGAGGGCGCACAAGTCGCCCCCATCGCTGTGCCCTGGAGCTTCAGGAAAGGGCAGTCCTTAAAGATGAAAAAATTATGTGTTAGGATAAATTCCAGCAATTCCATAATAAATGTCACCAAATCGGAATCCAGATCAGTGTTCCGTAAAAAATACTTGGATGCTCAGAGGCGCTGATGATGTTGAATAGATGTATACAGGGACTCCACGTCACAAGTAACAAGATACATATCCTGATCTAAATGGACTCCATTAAGCCGACAGAGCATATCAGTAGTGTCCTTTGTGTATTACGGTAAAGTCTCTACACATTGTTGTAAATAAAAGTCCACAATCTTGCAGATGTTCTCGCAAAGGCCCACAATACCCGAGACAATAGGTCTGCCTGGGGGATTGGAGGCACATTTGTGGACCTTGGGTAACAAATAAAACTTTGGCCTAATAGGAAAATCTACCAACAAATCCTCCCTTAATTTAGATGTAATAACATTTTTGTCTACTGCCCTATTTAGGATTTGTTCTAATTTATGCTTAAAAGAATGTAATGGTTCACTTGTGAACCTTCGGTAGCAAAGATTATTGTTTAACTGTCAGAAAACCTCTTTTTCATACATCTGTGCCGGCCAGATCACAACATTGGTATTATTGCCTGGAGACTGCTGAAATCAAAATGGGGAAGCAATAGTCTAACCCCATATTTACATGTCCGAGTTTTAGCCATGAAAGTCAGTCCATGTGTTGGCTGGATTTACCAGCATGAACAGTATGCCAGGAAAGGGACTCCTAGCAATACAGTTATCTATGATGCTAGGAGTCCCTGCCTCCCGGCGACATACTGTCCTGTACTATAATCATTACGGGACAGTATATTGCTGGTAGGCAGGGACTCCTACAATCACACAGAACTACAATGCTACGAGCCCCTCACCTAGCATACTGAAACTCGATCATGCTAATGCGGGGTAAGTCTGTGCTGAGGCTTGTAATAACACATCAGCTATGTCTTAAGGAGGCCATACACATTAGATGAATGTTGTTAGAACCCACTGAATATGGTATGACCAGGTGACCATCAATGTGTATGGGCAGGTACTTATCAAGTAAATTGCATTAAACAACATTACATAAATAAATTTGGACAAGTTTATGCACATTTTGCTAAATCCTTGCAACCATTTGTGTAAGAACCATAGTGCCTGACATCTCCCTCACAGTCTCCTCACTGATATCACAAGGGAGATTTCAGTCACACCTTAGAGGTGTGATTAGTAAGGTGACAGTGTGACTAGGCTGAAGCTTCTCCCTGCCCACCGTGACTACTCGGGGTCATTTCAAACAGTTATAACTTCACTTTGATGCAACAGAAAGATCACAGAGGACACCAATGGAAAGGAAATTATGGTGGAAAAAACAGCAGCCAGGTTCTCTTTAATAGCTCAACCTTACTCGCAGTGGGTTAGCTGCTGGAAAAATCATGGGCGCCTAACCCACTGGTAAGTACAGTACCAGTGTAGTGGATGAAATCCACAGAAACAAACCCGCAGTGCAAACTGTATGGTGCTGTGTGTTTCAAACATGTAGCATGTCATTTATTGCTGTGATTTCATCTGTGGCTTTCAACCTTTGTAACGTAAAGGATTAAGCTGAGGCAAACCACTCAGGAATTGCAGCTGAACAGCCGTTTTTGGCTGCTTTTTTTTCTGCAACTGAATCAACTGCGGGCAGTCTGTTGTGGACATACCACAGTGGACCTGACATGTAGAGCCTTACACTAACCCAGCATTCACCTGACCGAGATTCATCCTTGATACTAGGAGTCCCTGCCTCCTAGCGACATACTGTCCTGTACTGCATATTACAGGACAGTATGTAGAGGAGAGGCAGGGACTTCTAGCATCGTAGATAACTATACTGCTAAGGGTCCCTCTCCCCACATAATGTTCAGGCCGGTAAATCAGGCCAACACATTGACCAAGTTTCACAAGTGAAACTCAGCCGTCTGAATGCGGGGTTAGGAACACTCTAATATACAGGAACATCTACAGGTCTTATGAATAATCTGCATAATTGAAGAGTGCAAAACAATAGTTATTTCACCATTGTTTTATACAACTTTTCTTTTTAACTACATGTATGAAGTTTTGTTATAACTTCAATTATTAATTTTATAAATTTGAGAGGGAGTATTAATTAAAAAAAATAAAAAAACAATGTCTGCTACCATGGAAATAGCACAATCACAGCTCCTGTGCCCACCAAGTTACCATAACTGTACATCATGGTGCCTCTTTGTAAGAAAAACATTACTTACAGCTACAGTACATTATGGTGTATTAAAGGGGTATTATCAACTGAGCTGTGTTTCTCCACAACACTTTTAGGCTGCATCTCACTACATGTGGCCATAGCCTTAATGCTAAGGCCCCACCCAGCGAACCGATGCCAAAGAACGCTGCAGAAAAGACAGACGCAAAAACGCATTGCGTTTTTTTTCCGCAGCACTTTTCACAGAAAGTCTGCAGAGTTTTCTCAGTGTCTATGACAGGGAGCAGGATAGAACCTGCTTTATCATAATCTGTGACATCAGAACAGAATAAATCGGATGCTCCCATAGACGTGAGTGCATCACAGAATACACTCAGATGTCACTTCGAGTGTGATCTGAGTGCATCCCGCTGCAAACTCTGCCCCACATTGAATGCACACTCAGTCTTTAACACGTAAAGAAGCAGTCCAGAAGAATCTGTGCCCAAATCGACGACAAATTCCTATGCATGAACCTACCCTTAGAGAATATAGTTAGAAGGCTGAGCTGTGAGCAGCTTAATGATAGCTGTGTGACAGGAACTGTTTGCTCTTCTGTAGTTCGCAAAAAAAGATTCTGTCTCCCACTGTGGAGAGGCTATGTAGAACAGGAATTATCTGGTCTGGTCAGAGTGAGAGTCACATGGGGCTTCTGACTATATTACTGTTTCATCATTTCAACATATGGCTTTATACAGAGAATGCTGAGCATCATGAATTTATTATCCATTACCATGGATAAAACCTACAACAATGGTGATAGAATTTAACTATTATCCCCCATCCCCAACTTTGACAGTGGAATGTTTAAATGGAAATATGATATATCCAAAATGTACCGAGGAAAGTAAGTATGATGATATTTACTGTTTGTATATATTATATATATATATATATATATATATATATATATATATATATTCTCTCACTTAAAAAGATGAGAGAGGCCTGTAATTGACATCATAGGCAGACCTCAACTATGAGAGACAAAATGAGAAAACAAATCCAGAAAATCACATTGTCTGATTTTTAAAGAATTTATTTGCAAATTATGATGGAAAATAAGTATTTGGTCAATAACAAAAGTTCATCTCAATACTTTGTTATATATCCTTTGTTGGCAATGACAGAGGTCAAACGTTTTCTGTAAGTCTTCACAAGGTTGGCACACACTGTTGCTGGTATGTTGGCCCATTCCTCCATGCAGATCTCCTCTAGAGCAGTGATGTTTTGGGTTCTGTCGCTGGGCAACACGGACTTTCAACTCCCTCCAAAGGTTTTCTATGAGGTTGAGATCTGGAGACTGGCTAGGCCACACCAGGACCTTGAAATGCTTCTTACGAAGCCACTCCTTCGTTGCCCTGGCGGTGTACTTGGGATCATTGTCATGCTGAAAGACCCAGCCACTTTTCATCTTCAATGCCCTTGCTGATGGAAGGAGGTTTGCACTCAAAATCTCACGATACATGGCCCCATTCATTCTTTCATGTACACGGATCAGTCGTCCTGGTCCCTTTGCAGAGAAACAGCCCCAAAGCATGATGTTGCCACCCCCATGCTTCACAGTAGGTATAGTGTTCTTTGGATGCAACTCAGCATTCACTCTCCTCCAAACATGACGAGTTGTGTTTCTACCAAACAGTTCTACTTTGGTTTTTATCTGACCATATGACATTCTCCCAATACTCTTCTGGAACATCCAAATGCTCTCTATCAAACTTCAGACAGGCCCGGATATGTACTGGCTTAAGCAGGGGGACACGTCTGGCACTGCAGGATCTGAGTCCCTGGCGGCGTAGTGTCTTACTGACTGTAGCCTTTGTCACGTTAGTCCCAGCTTTCTGCAGGTCATTCACTAGGTCCCCCCATGTGGTTCTGGGATTTTTGCTGACCGTTCTTGTGATCATTTTGACCCCACGGGGTGAGATATTGCGTGGAGCCGCTGATCGAGGGAGATTATCAGTGGTCTTGTATGTCTTCCATTTTCTAATTATTGCTCCCACAGTTGATTTCTTCACACCAAGCTGCTTGCCTATTGCAGATTCAGGCTTCCCAGCCTGGTGCAGGTCTACAATTTGGTTTCTGGTGTCCTTCCACAGCTCTTTGGTCTTCACCATAGTGGAGTTTGGAGTGTGACTGTTTGAGGTTGTGGACAGGTGTCTTTTATACTGATAACAATGTCAAACAGGTGCCATTACTACAGGTAATGAGTGGAGGACAGAGGAGCCTCTTAAAGAAGAAGTTACAGGTCTGTGAGAGCCAGAAATCTTGCTTGTTTGTAGGTGACCAAATACTTATTTCCCACCATAATTTGCAAATAAATTCTTAAAAAATCAGACAATGTGATTTTCTAGACATGTTTTCTCATTTTGTCTGTCATAGTTGAGGTCTACCTATGATGTCAATTACAGGCCTCTCTCATCTTTTTAAATGGGAGAACTTGCACAATTGGTGGATGACTAAATACTTTTTTTTCCCTCACGGAATATGATGATAGGATGGTATTTATTACAGTGCCTTGCGAAAATATTCGGCCCCTTTGAACTTTTCAACCTTTTGCCACATTTCAGGCTTCAAACATAAGGATCTAAAATTTAAATTTTTTTGGTGAAGAATCAACAACAAGTGGGACACAATTGTGAAGTGGAACGAAATGTATTGGTTATTTTAAAATTTTGTAAAAAATTAAAAACTGAAAAGTGGGGCGTGCGATATTATTCGGCCCCTTTACTTTCAGTGCAGCAAACTCACTCCAGAAGTTCAGTGAGGATCTCTGAATTATCCAATGATGTCCTAAATGACTGATGATGATAAATATAATCCACCTGTGTGTAATCAAGTCTCCGTATAAATGCACCTGCTCTGTGATAGTCTCAGGGTACTGTTTAAAGCGCAGAGCTCATCATGAAGACCAAGGAACACACCAGGCAGGTCTGTGATACTGTTGTGGAGAAGTTTAAAGCCGGATTTGGATACAAAAAGATTTCCCAAACTTTAAACATCCCAAGGAGCACTGTGCAAGCGATCATATTGAAATGGAAGGAGTATCAGACCACTGCAAATCTACCAAGACCCGGCCGTCCCTTTAAACTTTCATCTCAAACAAGGAGAAGACTGATCAGAGATGCAGCCAAGAGGCCCATGATCACTCTGGATGAACTGAAGAGATCTACAGCTGAGGTGGGAAAGTCTGCACAAATCTGGCCTTTATGGAAGAGTGGCAAGAAGAAAGCCATTTCTCAAAGATATCCATAAAAAGTCTCGTTTAAAGTCTGCCACAAGTCACCTGGGAGACACACCAAACATGTGGAAGAAGGTGCTCTGGTCAGATGAAACCAAAATCAAACTTTTTGGCCACAATGCAAAACGATATGTTTGGCGTAAAAGCAACACAGCTCATCACCCTGAACACAACATCCCCACTGTCAAACATGGTGGTGGCAGCATCATGGTTTGGGCCTGCTTTTCTTCAGCAGGGACAGGGAAGATGGTTCAAATTGATGGGAAGATGGATGGAGCCAAATACAGGACCATTCTGGAAGAAAACCTGTTGGAGTCTGCAAAAGACCTGAGACTGGGACGGAGATTTATCTTCCAACAAGACAATGATCCCAAACATAAAGCAAAATCTATAATGGAATTGTTCACAAATAAATGTATCCAGGTGTTAGAATGCCCAAGTCAAAGTCCAGACCTGAATCCAATCGAGAATCTGTGGAAAGAGCTGAAAACTGCTGTTCACAAACACTCTCCATCCAACCTCACTGAGCTCGAGCTGTTTTCCAAGGAAGAATGGGCAAGAATTTCAGTCTCTCGATGTGCAAAACTGATAGAGACATACCCCAAGTGACTTGCAGCTGTAATCACAGCAAAAGGTGGCGCTACAAAGTATTAAGTTAAAGGGGCCGAATAATTTGGCACGCCCCACTTTTCAGTTTTTTATTTTTTACAAAAGTTTAAAATATCCAATAAATTTCGTTCCACTTCACGGTTGTGTCCCACTTGTTGTTGATTCTTCTCCAAAAAGATCAAAATTTTATATCCTTATGTTTGAAGCATGAAATGTGGCAAAAGGTTGAAAAGTTCAAGGGGGCCGAATACTTTCGCAAGGCACTGTAAGTATTGCAAGTGGCAATGCAAAGTAAACGTAACGTAAATCTAATGCAACATTTCAGTCAGATAGCACAACCTTTCCCCTGACTATACCAGGTCTTTCACATGGCGTCCTTTCATCAGAATTGTTTTGTATATTTGCAATCCAGGTCTGGAGAAAGTTGAGCTATTTGACCAAAATGTTACATATACTACTTTGTATTGCCACTTATAATACTCAATAAAAACCATCCTATTAAAATATATTCTCTGTAAGTCCGAGTTTAAATGTATATTGTGTGACGGGGTGGAACCCTACTCAGACACCACGGCCATTTTGGAATAACGTGCCTCTCTATTGGAGCTTACAGTGTGTAGTTATAGGGGCTTTCTAGGTTGATATTAATGATCTCAGATTGGTGGAAGACCATGGTCTCATTGCCACAGTGAGGGGAGAGCTGGCTGTGCATGTGGGAGTTTGTCCATTTTTCTGTATGAGAGTTCTGAAGATAGCCAAGCAGATGCCCTTGTTCTTATTTTGGAATTCCAATACAAGTGAATGGAGAGACCTGCAAATGTGGGGCCATCTCTCCTTTCACCATGGCTACGAGATGGGTCCGGGGCCCTTGTTTTCAAGATGTGTGTCCCAAAGGTAGGCAGTTACCTTTATAGCAGTCTGATACAGTGTTTCTGTTTGGATCCCTGAAGCCTCCACTGGGAGGAGCTTAAGAGTTTCCTGCATACTTATTGCTGTGTAACAGTTGGTAGTAAATTACTACTGTCCTTAAAGTGGGGGCTGCCGAGAGACAGAATGTTATATGTTAATTCTATATCTATGAGAGGGATCTACAGAAAAAAACAGTACCATCTACTATAAAGATGTATTCAGAAATGAATTAGTATAGATTTCAAGATGGACATTCAGTTTAAAGTGGAGAAACAAAAACAACAACGCCGAGCGGCACATAGGGTAATATTGTTTTACAAAAAGTTATGGTGATAATAGTAGTGAATGACACAATGAAATTGTGTTATAAGGATGGAATATATAGAGTGACTAGGACGTGTCCACTATTAGAGGTTGAGAGTTGGTGGATGAACATAGGGTGTGAGTTCACAGTATATGAGCATACAATTGATGGGGTCTGGTGTATGCCAATGTCCCCTCAATTGGTCCGCTCCTGCGATGATAATTCTCTGAATTTAGAACACCGGTATTGATGGACTCTCACCTTGTTGAAAAATGTGATCACAAATGATAAAGTGGACTGGTCCAATATACGTCATGGTATGTGGGAGCTGCGAAGCCTCTAAGCGTCAGGATCTCTTGGATCCAGGTGGCAAATAGATGGGTAGGAGGAAATCAAAAAAGGAGGTATGTAGACTGCGCTTCACTCAAGATGCTTTATTAAACTCAATATCACACAACGCGTTTCGAGGAAATAGGGTCCTCTTTATCAAGTGTATATGAGACTGAACAAAAAGGAAATAAATACAACAGAATATACGTAAAACACAGTATTCTTAAAATAATAGGAAGCTAGTTAGGACAAAAAAGTACTTATTATCAAGTGTGAATAAGAAAAAATGAGAGAGATTGGATATGTACAAATAAATGAATAAGGAAAAACTAAAAAGATGGTAGACTTCTTAAGACTCAAGGGATGTATCAGTAGAGAAATATGTTCGCTATATATACAGGCTATATTTACAAATAAATAGTAAGCTTGTTAAAAACTCAAAGGGTGTATCTGTTGGAAATAAGTTGACTATAATAAATATGTAAAAATAGTTGAAATAGCAATAACAAATTCAAAGTAAATTACATTATAATATACAGTACAAATGAGAACATTAATCTAAAAGAGGAAAAGTATGTTGCAGAGTAAAGAAACACATGAAATAAAATCCAAATTGTCAAAACACATATATAGAATTGTGAAGGAAAAAATGGAAGAAGGGTAGGTAGAGGATAGTACTTACCAGCCTGGAGCTATAGGCTGTAGTAGTTGAAGTGTATGGGGGGACTGCTTGCTAGAGGGTATATATAGGTATAGATGGCAAGTACTGCCCACAGGAGGGAGGAGTTTAGGTATGCAGTAAAAAAAAAAAAAAAAAAAAAAGTTCAGGAATTGAACTCCATTGAACTTCCATTTTATCCCCTTTATGTATACATAACCATGTCATTTATTTATATACTTAATTATTGTTATAAAATCCTTTATTCACAATAACTTTCAGACCAGTTTTCAATTCCTGAACTTTTTTTTTTTTTTTTTTTTTACTGCATACCTAAACTCCTCCCTCCTGTGGGCAGTACTTGCCATCTATACCTATAAATACCCTCTAGCAAGCAGTCCCCCCATACACTTCAGCTCCTACAGCCTATAGCTCCAGGCTGGTAAGTGCTATCCTCTACCTACCCTTATTCCATTTTTTTCTTCACAATCCTATGTGTTTTAACAATTTGGATTTTATTTCATGTGTTTCTTTACTCTGCAACATACTTTTCCTCTTTTAGATTAATGTGTACTGTATATTATAATGTAATTGACAGTTTTTTATTGTTATTTCAACTATTTTTACATATTTATTATAGTCAACTTATTTCCAACAGATACACCCTTTGAGTTTTTAACAAGTTTACTATTTATTTGTAAATATAGCCTGTATATATAGCGAACATATTTCTCTACTGATACATCCCTTGAGTCTAAAGAAGTCTACCATCTTTTTAGTTTTTCCTTATTCATTTATTTGTACATATCCAATCTCTCTCATTTTTTCTTATTCATACTTGATAATAAGGACTTTTTTGTCCTAACTAGCTTCCTATTAGTTGTATTTATTTCCTTTTTGTTCAGTCTCATATACACTTGATAAAGAGGACCCTATTTCCTCGAAACGCGTTGTGTGATATTGAGTTTAATAAAGCATCTTGAGTGAAGCACGGTCTACATACCTCCTTTTTTTGATTTCCTCCTACTCATTCAGTTTAAAGTGGACCTGACAGCTCTTGTATCCTTCTAAATAAAATTCTGGAAATGTACAAATATCTTGACTTAGTGTTACCAGTCCTTTGTCAACAGGGCACCCTTATTTCCCCTGTATTACATCCAAGTCTGTGCGAAATTAATAAAGAAATGCAAGATTTCACAGAAAGGATCCAAAAATTGTTAATAAAGTATATTACAAATTTTATTAATCATACAAATACTGCCAGAATATCAAAAGTTGTTGGAAAGTTTAGTCACTATTTATACATTAACTGTGTAGTGCAAAGTCCTAAGAAGAGATGCTCCGAAATTGTTAGTTCATGTGGAATTTACTGTATATAGTAAACCATAAAAATCAGGAGGGCCTTATGTACTGTACATGACTGTAGCCATGCCACACAGACAACATGGAAATTTATGAGCACAAAGCATGAAGTGTTACATATCTCAAGTGCTGACATAATATTAGAGCTACTACTTCTACATGGGAAAAAGTCCTTAATATATGAATTTCAGAGGTACATGTATTTTAATACAGTATTACTTAATCGCTGTCACCAAATAATAATAATGTATCCTTAAAATATGCATATGTGTTGTAGAACCTTGTCGGTTAAACAAAGAAAAATTAGATGAAAACTTCTTGGAACTTCATTCAAAATATGATTATAGAGTATTTTTTGAGAATGGAGAGATTATAGTCTTCATGTGCAAAGAAGGATACACTACAATAACTGACACAACTGGTCTTTGTATTAAAGAAGACATTCTCTACCCTGTGTGCCATGAAATATATAAGTATACATAAAAACTTCAAATTTTGTAATTCACAGAAATTAAATAATTCACTTTGTCGGTTGTGGAGTACTGTGTAAGACTGCATATAGCGTGTAAAACCAACACTGAACAGCCATAACACTTTGTTGAAGTGAATGCTAATGCTTCTCTTGTGACAATGGCAACTATCAAGGGGTGGGATATATGAGAAAGCAAGTCAACCAGTTAAATGAACAGTCAGAGTGTCATATTCACCACTGTCAACCACCAAAAGCTCTTACAATGTCCACCTGGGAAAGGAAAGGATCAGGATGCATTAATGGAAAAAGACAAGCTGGTTATATATTCAACCTGAAAGCCAGGATCCAATGCTTCTAACCAGACCATAGCCCAGTTCATCACACTGCCACTGTCGGCTTGCCCTCTTCTAGTGCATTCTAGTGCCATCTCTTCCACAGATAAGCAAAACACCTGGCCATCCATGTGATTCATCAGACTATGCCACATTCTTACAGGGTCCATGTCATGATATTAGGCGCAGATATGATCTTATGGTATTAATATTGGTCTATATCACTGCACAGTGGGGGTTGGTGCCTAGGATCAAGAGTAGTGGGGCAAATGGAATGTGGTCAGACTACTATCTAGCCCAGGTCTATTGTCCTGTCCCTGAAGCAATCAGGCATTTGGTCAAAAGCCTGTATCTGCATAAGACTGCAACGATCATTAACCCAGTGGGGGTTCATTTAGACAGGATGGGTTGTATAAACGATCCACATATCATTGATAGACACACTGGCGCCACTGTTACTTCAAAGGGATTATGGTTTTATGAAAATATCTGGCCTGGGGAACATCTTACAGTTGCCCCGATAAATTCCCCAGATGCGTCAGGTCAAGGCGCACACTCAGAGTATACACAGGTCATAGTTCGAAGCCCGGGAAAGGTCCAGGCGCTGATCTCCTTACCCAAAGGGAGATGGAATGTCGACCTTGGAGTCTATGTGTTGGGGATCTCACCAGGAACCCCATTATACTACCAGCCCGACTCTATAAACATCAAGCAAAGAATTATACCAAAAAAATAATCTAAGGGATGTAAAGAGGGGGCGGGGCTGCTCCCCCTGGTGACTTCACTCAGGGAGGAGACCAGGGAAGACAAAAGGGCTCCACCCAGGCTGAACCAGTCTCTTTTGTCTGGTGACCTTAGTGATGTGCAATTCCTAGAGGAGAGGTGTGGGGGAAGTCAACCATGTGATCATCATGTGCTTCTCATGCGGCCTAAGCAGCGAGGCTTGAGGCCATGTTGTGGATCTGAACGAGGGGTAACCGCATGTAGGCAACACATGCTTTGCCCAAGACTGTACCCTGAGCCTGCCACATGGGCTCAGAGAAATGGACTAACTACTTGTTCCGGAAGGTCTTCTGCCCTTTGCTCTGCTAAGATCATCTGGTACTGGACGTCATAAGATACGTGCCCTGGCTCATCATCTGGAGGCCAGAGAAACCATCACAAGCTGGTGTTGGTAATATATATTCTTTTCTTTCTGTTATTCCCATTTTTATTTTATGTACCGTGTTATGCTGTCTTTCACTTGTATCTGCTTGATAATCGCTGCATGTATTCTATGTATGTGTTAAGTGTCTAGTGCCGACCCATTTAGGGGTTAATAAATATATAAAATTTAGAAGGCTCGTCTGGCGTATTATCCTCTGTTGGCTCAGCACCCTCACGGAAGTGGGTGTGGGGGTGATCGAAGTGATCTCAGGTGTGCCAGAAACGGGTTCTGGTAGGACGAGATCCTTCACAGTCCAGTTCTGATGATCATATACAGTGCCTTGCAAAAGTATTCATACCCCTTGAATTTTTTCACATTTTGTCACCTTACAACCACAAACTTAAATGTATTTTCTTCAGATTTTAAGTGATAGACCAACACAAAGTAGCAGATAATTGTGAAGTGGAAGGAAAATGATACATGGTTTTCAAAATTTTAATCAAATAAAAACCTGAAAAGTATAACGTGCAAAAATATTCAGCCCCCCTTTATCAATACTTTGTACAGCCACCTTTTGCTACAATTACAGCTGCAAGTCTTTTGAGGTATGTCTCTACCAGATTTGCACATCTAGAGACTGAGATTTTTTTCCCATTCTTCATTGCAAAATAGCTCAAGCTCAGCCAGACTGGATGGAGAGCGTCTGTGATTAGCAATTTTCATGTCTTGCCACAGATGCTCAATGGGATTTAGGTCTGGACGTTGACTGGGCCATTCTAACACATGAATATTCTTTGATCTAAACCATTCCACTGTAGCTCTGGCTGTATGTTTGGGATCATTGTCTTGCTGGAAGGTGAATCTCCTTCCCAGTCTGAAGTCTTTTGCAGCCTCCAACAGGTTTTTTTCCAGGATTGCCCTGTATTTAGCTCCATCCATCTTCCCATCAACTCTGGGCAGCTTCCCTGTCCCTACTGAAGAAAAGCCTCCCCACAGCATGATGCTGCCACCACCATGTTTCACAGTGGAGATGGTGTTTTCAGAGTGATGAGCAGTGTTACTTTTCTGCCACACATAGCCCTTTGCATTTAGGCCAAAAAGTTCAACTTTGTACTCATCTGACCAGAGCACCTTCTTCCACATGTTTGCTGTGTCCCCTATATGGCTTGTGGCAAACTGCAAACGCCACTTCTTATGTCTTTCTTTCAACAATGGTTTTCTTCTTGCCACTCTTCCATAAAGGCCAGATTTGTGGAGTGCACGACTTATAGTTGTCCTGTGGACAGATTCTCCCACCTGAGCTGTATATTTCTGCAGCTCCACCAGAGTGACCATGGGCCTCTTGGCTGCTTCTCTGACCAGTGTTCTCCTTGCTTGATCTGTCAGTTTAGATGGACGGTCATGTCTTGGTAGGTTTGCAGTTGTATAATACTTTTTCCATTTTTGGCTGATGGATTGAACAGTACTTCTTGGGATGCTCAAAGCTTGGGATATGTTTTTATAATCTAACCCTGCTTTAAACTTCTCCACAACTTTATCTCTGAACTTTCTGGTGAGTTCCTTGGTCTTCATGATGCTGTTTGTTCACTAGTGTTCTCTAACAAACCACTGAGGCCTTCACAGAACAGGTGTATTTATACTGGGACTAAATTACACACAGCTAGACTCTGTTGATTGAGTAAGTGACTTCTGAAGGCAATTGATTGCGCTAGATTTTATTTAGGGGTATCAGAGTACAGGGGGCTGAATACTTTTGCACGTCACACTTTTCAGATATTTGTATGATTCAAATTTTGAAAATCATGTATCATTTTTGTTACACTTCACAATTATCTGCTACTTTGTGTTGGTTTTTCACTTAAAATCTCAAGAAAATACATTTAAATTTGTGGTTGTAAGGTGACAAAATGTGAAAAAGTTCAAGGGGTATGAATACATTTGCAAGGCACTGTAACAGTTGTTTATCAGCATGGGCACTTTTTATAGTGGCTACACAGTCCCATATTCTGCACCATAGGAGCTAACCAATGACCTACAGGTGCATCTCAATAAATTAGAATATTGTTGAAACGTTCATTCATTTCAGTAATTCAGTAATTCAATTCATAATCAGCGTCTTCCATGTTTGTGTGTCCTGCTGAATCAGACTGAGGGACCATTTAAAGGCTTAGGAAACCTTGGCAGGTGACCAGGGCCGGTTTTAGACAAAGTGGGGCCCTGGGCAAAAATTAAAAGTGGGGCCCCAAATGCTGATATGCAAACAACACCATCGTCTTCCAGTGACAACCCCTATAATAACGCCTCCTTTCTGCCAACAAAAAAGTAATAACAAGCCCTATTTTACCACATACAATTCAAATGAGCACCTTTGTACCACCTATTAGATTTTTGCACCCACTCATCAGTTATTATAGCGCCTCCTTATAAATAATAGTCCCTGCTTATAAATAATCTTACACCTTTATTAATAATAGCTCCCTTATAAATGATAAATAGTGCCTGTATCAGTAATATCCCCCCTTATCAGTAACAGACACCCCGTAAAAATAATACTGCTCCCTTAAAAATAATACCCCCCTCATAAATAATAGTTACCCTTATAAATAATAGTCCCCATTATCACTAATAGCCCCCTTTATAAATAAGCCCACTTAACAATTATACCCCCCTTATAAATAGTTCCCCTCTTATAAATAATAGCTCCCCCTTATAGTGGATGCCTTATATATAATAGTTCCCCCCTTATAAATAATAGCCCATCTTATAAATAATAGTTCCCCCTTATAACAGCCCCCTCATACTTAAGTTTCCCAATTATATATAGTAACCCACCCTTATATATAATAGTTCTCCGTTATACAGTGTCGGACTGAAGGGCCTTAGGCCCACCAAAGGAACTTGTTCTGGGGCCCCACCCAACAGCTTCCTGCTAATAGCCTACACCACGGCTCCTTCACTGAAGTCTTACATATGTGCTGGCTATCTGGTGTTACTGAGTATGTTCCCCGTATAGTCAGCCCCTATAGTACTGTGCAGGCCCCAATAACTCCATGGCCAGTTCATGCACAGTACTGTATGGGGAATGACATGGCCATGGAGCACTACACGTATGTGCAAGATTATAGTGAGGGAGCTGTGATGCAGACATAGCACACAGGGCTGCCAGCAGGAATTGTGAGCCCCCCCACAGTATAATGCTCCACATGGTATATAATGCTCCACATTATAAAATGCTCTCCTGAGCCCTCCAGTTTCCCCACATGGTATATAATGCTCCACAGTGACCCCACACAGTATAAAATGCTCCCCTGAGCCCCCCATTGTGGTCCCATATGGTTTGTAAGGCTCCACACAGTATAATACTCCACAGTGGCCCACACAGTATACTACCCCTTAGTGGCCCCAGACAGTACAATATGCTTCCCAGCAGCCCCACACAGTATAACATGCTCCATAATGACCTCCACACAGTATAATATACTCCCCAGAGGGGTTCCCCCAGTATAATGCTCCACAGTGGTCCCCCACAGTATAATATGTTCCCCACAGTCCCCCCCCAGTATAATGCTCTACAATGGCCCCACAGAGTATAATATGCTCCTGAAAAGCCCCACACAATATAATACACTCCACAGTGTCCCCACACAGTATAACAGGCTCCCCACACTGTCCATTCCCCCAGTATAAAGCTCCACAGTGGCCCATAGTATAATATGCTCCCCAGAGGGCCCCCGCTAGTATAATGCTCCACAGTGCCCCCTCCAGTATTTTGCTCCACAGTGGCCCCACGCAATATATTATGCTCCCCAGAGCGTCCCCCCAGTATAATGTTCCACAGTAGGCCCCACGCAGTATAATATGCTCCCCAGAGGGCCCCCTAGTATAATGCTCATTAGTCCCTCCAAATAATGCCCCACAGTGGCGCCACACAATATAATATGCTCTGCTGATGCCCCCCCAGAATAATGTTCCACAGTGACCCCACTCAGTATAACATGCTCCAGAATGGCCTCCACACAGTATAATATACTGCCCAGAGAGGTTTCCCCAGTATAATACTCACAGTGGCCCAAAACAGTATAATATGCTCTCCAGAGCCCCCCCCCCCCATTATAATGCTCCACAGTGGCCCAAAAAAGTATAACATGCTCTCCAGCCCCCCCCCCAGTATAATGCTCCACGGTGGCCCCACACAGTATAATATACAGGGGGGCCCCTCTGGAGAGCATTTTATACTGTGTGGGGCCACAGTGGAGCATTATACTGGGGGGAGCTCTGGAGAGCATATTATACTGTGTGGGGCCACTGTGGAGCATTATACTGGGGAGGGGGGCCCTCTGGAGAACATGTTATATTCTGCGGGGCCTCTATGGAGTATTAGAAAGTGGGGGGGCTCTGGAGAGCATGTTATACTGTGTGGGGCCACTGTGGAGCATTATACTGGGGGGCCCCTCTGGAGAGCATAATGCTCCAAAGTGGCCCCACAGAATATAACATTATCTCCAGAGGCCCCCCCCCCACACACATTATAATTTTCCACAGAGGCCCCACAGAATATAACATGCTATCCGGAGGGGCCCCTTCCCCAGTATAATGCTCCACAGTGGCCCCACACAGTATAATGTGCTATCCAGAGGGGGCCCCCCCCAGTATAATATGCTATCCAGAGGGGTCCCCCAGTATAATGCTCCACAGGGGCCCTACAGTGCTATTATTATATTATATTCTGGGGTCTCTTCAGACCCCAGAGTATAATAATCGAAGGCCCGGGGTAAGTAAGGTAAAATAACAAACAGTTATACTCACCTTGTCTTACCTCTCCTGGGCCTCCTCGTGCTGCTCCACTATCCCCGCCGGCGACCGCTTCTTCTTCTCTGTGGCTGACGTCACGCGTTGTGGACGTCACCTCTGAGGCCTGTGATTGGGCCTCAGCGATTACGTGAGGCACGCCCCACGTGACCGCTGAGGCCAGGCCTCAGCGCCTCAGCAGTGATGTCCGGAACGCTAGAAGATGACGTCGGACGCCAAGGACAGGTGAGTAAAAATGTTTGTTATTTTTACTCACCTCGGAAAGCGGCCCTGCTGTTATTGCTTTGGCCGGGCCTGACTCCGGGATCCGGAGTCATCAGGTTCCGGATCCCGGGGGCCCCATTGGGGACGGGGCCCTGGGCAATTGCCCAGTTTGCCCCCCCCTAACGCCGGCCCTGCAGGTGACACACTGAATTTACAATACTAAACTTTTTTACAATATTCAAATTTTCTTAGATTTTGGTTTTCATTACCTGTAGTCCATAATCAACATTTACTGAAATAAAACACTTGAAATAGAACACTCTGTGTGTAAAAAATCTAGAAAATATAGGAGGTCACTTTTTTTTTTTATTTAATTACTGAAAGAAATAAACGTTTCAAAGATATTCTAATTTATTGAGATGCATCTGTAGCCATCACAGTTTAGTCCTTGTTAAAGTCACCCAGATCCTTACACATTTGTCTTGCTCCTAGGAACATAAGGAACTGTTCACTTGATGCATAATATATCCCATCCTTCAACCAGTGTCTTTGTCACAAGATAATAATATCGTATGTTGGTGATTTTAATTCTATAGCTCATTTCTGTATACTCTCTGTGTGTACAGTATACCAAAATACCAAAAACACATGTGACACAGTGTGAGTCTGAAATAATATCCATTATGCATTAACTAAATTTAATTGATAAAACATGTTATGGCTTTCATATTATATGCATCTTTAGACTGTTTTTTTTTTATTTCCTAAGAAAGCAGCAGTATAAATTATATGAAGCGCTTTATTTTCTTAGTTTCTTAGTTTCTTTGTTGAGGTTCTGGAATATTCTGGACAGGCAGTGCTCTGAACATTTGCAACAATCTGACACGCAATGATTCCTGATGAATTTGTGATACCTTGGCTAATGGGTCAAAAAAGTCAATAATGTATCCAATAAAACAGCGGAATAGTGTTAGGAATGAAATGGAGTTCCAAAGCCATATCAAGACTGATGGGAATGATAATTTTTTCATTTTCTCTAAAAACAATTCTACCTTACAGGATCAACAAAACCAAATAAGACTAAGGGCAGACATATCATATCATTGAGCCACTCTGAGGAGATCTCAAGCGTGCAGTACATGCAAGACATCCCTGGAATTTACAGGAATTGGAGACTTTTTGCCAAGAAGAATGGGCAGTTTTACCATCTGAGAAAATAAAGAGCCTTATCCACAACTACCACAAAAGACTTCAAGCTGTCATTGATGTTAGAGGGGGCAATACACGGTATTAAGAACTGGGGTATGTGAACTTTTGAACAGGGTCATTTTGCTGTTTTTGGTTGTCATTATGATTTAAAAAGAGAAAACACAGAAGTTTGACAATAAATGTCTTCAACCAACCACTAATCATGAGTGGAGAAAAAGTTTTTGTGTTATCATTCATATTCTCTGAAAAAAGGCCAAAAAAACAAAAAATCTGCCGGGGTATGTAAACTTTTTAGCACAACTGTATGTTGTTTTATCAATGGCAAGAATTCAAAAAAGGTTAAGAATAATTTTTAACTAGTTGAATGCTTGCTTGTAATATGATATAACATTATAATATTAAACATGGAATGTAAAATTTCTCATAAATGCAATAAAAAACTATAAAAGAAATGAATGTGATTCTATTCCATCCACATGGTTTTTACACATAACATGACATTGCTGCAATGAAGGAAATTAAATCCTTCCAAGCGCCTGTTGTAAATAAAATTACTAACTTGAATCTGTCTACACTTATTTTATAAATTCATTTCCCAGATTACACTCATTAGTTTAAAGCAGAGGCATAGCTAGCTGGGGGGGGGGGGGGGGGGCAGAGGGGGGCTGCCCCGGGCCCACTGACTCTTTGGGGCCCACCCCAGGGCCGCCATTAATACATCCTTTATTTCTAACTGGATCGGTGTCTGCAGACACCGATCTAGTTAAAACGTATCCTGCAACTTCACAGTATTGTAAACCGCAAGCCACATGAGGCTTGCGGTTTACAAGTCCCCGAGACCACAGACGGATGTCTTCTTCTCCTCACACAGGCGGCGTGATGACGTCACAACATCATGCCGCCCGCGCTCAGACACAAGACGTCCTGTGCATAGACAGGGAGGAAGCGGCGGCTCCGTTCATCAGGATCGCAGGTGAGTATGACTTTTTTTTTTCTTTTTTTTTAGCGCAGTTGTGGATATATTAATAGTATAAGGGGTGGATAGGAGGGGGAAATATAACTATAAAGGGTGGGTTCAATAGGGGGCATTATGACGATGGGGGGGTCATTTATATAAGGGTTATTAGGGGGTATTATGAATACAAGGGGGGAGGTTATTTATATAAGGGGCCATTAGGGGGCATCATTTATATTAGGAGGCATTATGAACATAAGGGGGTCGTCATTGATATAAGTTGTCATTAGAGGTGCAGTATTTATGTCAGGGGGAATCAGGGGCATAATATGAGGGTCAATTAATATAATGAAAGTGGCACTTGGGCTTTATTAAGACTAAGGCCCCACGTAGCGGGCTGCAGGAAAAACCATGGCGGTAACATTGTGGTTTTTCCCGCAACGCTTTTCACAGAAGGTCTGCAGAGACTTCCCTTGTGGACTTTCTGTTTTCAACACACCTATATGGAAACCGCCAGTGTTTCCATAGGTATAATTGACATGCTGCGATTTCCAAAATCGCAGTGCGTCTGCTGCACGTATTTTTCCGCAATGTGTGGATGGGATTTGCTAGAATGCCACGTTTTTTTTCTGTGGTTTTTCACCACATGGGGCCCCATCCCATCCCCACTTTGCAGTAAAATACACGCAGCGGATACGCTGCGATTTCCAAAACAGTCGCAGTTTTGGAAATCACAGCATGTCAGCTATACCTATGGAAATGCCAGCGGTTTCCCTATAGATATAATTGAAGCAGAAAGTCCAAAGAGGAAACCTCTGCAAACATTCTGTGCAGAGTGCTGCAGGAAGAACCGCGATGCGTCGCCTCCACGTTTTTTCCCACAGCTGTTTTTTACTGCGGGATGTCACGAGGGGCCTTGGCCTTAAGGTGTTTTCCAGCTTATTTTTATTGATGATCTATCCTCAGAATAAATCATCAATAAGAGATAAGTGATTCCCCACTGATCAGCTGTATGAAGGGCCTATGGTGCCTGTTTATATCACACGCTGTCTATTTATAGTGACCGTGTGATATCATTCCAGTCTTGTCACATGGACGTGTATAGGACGAGGCTGTATGAAAGAATGACACTATATAAACAGAGAAGGTGCCACGGCGCTTACACAGGTACCACGGTTCATTCAAACACCTGGGGCATTATTAATAAGGGGAACTATTTAAAGGGGTGCACAGGGAAGTTATTAATTTAAAGATGGGGGTATTATTCATATTATATAGTTTATAATCGGGGTAGCAGCAGGATGGGGGCTTTGTGTAGGTGAGGACAATATGGGTCAGGTGCCTGGAAAAGTAAGGAGCCAAAGATGTCTGTGTTGCAAACTTTACAGAGACTGGAAGAAGTGGTCATCGCCGTCCAGATAAAAGAGACGGGGAATATGAACGATTAGTTAGAGACGTCACGGTAAGTCACAAAATGTTACTGCACTGTATTCATCTAAATCGTCTGCAGAGCCCTGTGTAGAGCCGCTCTATACCACTATACGCTCACCATATACTCATAGTATCGGTATATGAGCATATCCAAGTTGGGGGCCCATTTGGACATGTTCACCCCCCCCCCCCCCCCCCCCTGTGCTGAACCCCTAGATACGCCTCTGGTTTAAAGGTAAGTCTATCAGGTTGAATATGTCTCCTAAACCAATGATAGTGCTGTGTAGAAGGTTTGATAGAAGTAGAACATACCTTTGTGGCTACAAACCAACACAACAATGCAAATCAATATGCAAATCTACCTGCAAGTTCACCAGGGGTCTGCCTGATTTGCCTACAGACAGCCACAGGCAAAGGCTTCAAATATCTTTCACAGCTAAATGGGTGGTATTGGTTGCTAAGGAGACTCAGATCTGGCAAATCTGGCAAATTACCTTTTTCACCCAAAAATTCAGCAAGGATAAAAAAAAAAAAAAAGAAAGAAAGAAATGTTTTGGGAAAAATGTACTGTCAAAATTATTTGTCTTAAGCCAAATCTCTAACCCCTCCTATGCGCCCCCTTTAACTCCATAACTCCACCCAGTCACTTTGTGTCCCCATTCATGTTCCCTGCCACCATCTGCAATGCAGGCCTCAATCCTCTTTTGGCCTTTGGGTGGAGACTTCTCACATGCATCCCCCATACTTTGGAACTCACTACCAAGACACATCAGATTGTCCCCCACCCTCACAAGCTTCAAGAAGGCCCTGAAGACTCACCTATTCAGGAAGGCCTACAACCTCCAATAACACTACTGTCACCACACTACCATCTGTACAGCCTCTACCCTCACCTTCTGTCTCTATCCCTCTTCTCTCATAGATTGTAAGCCCTCTCGGGCAGGGCCCTCTATCCCACTGTGCCAGTTGGTCACTGTTTGTACTATCTGTTTTGTATATCTTGTGTACCGAATGTAAATCCGCAAATGTAAAGCACCATGGAATTAATGGTGCTATATAAATAAACAATAATAATAATAATAATCTGATGAGTATGGAGGCCTTGGGGGTGATCGCTTCAATCCTGCCTTTGCTGTGGAGTAACACATTACTCCAGCTGCTGGTGTTATGATCTGCGGAGTCATTGAACATAACATTTGGTCACCCCTAGCAGAAATACTAGGGACACAACTCAGCGATATTTGCAGGACATCCTGTGGCCTTATTTGTTGCCTATCGTGGCAGGGCTTGCATTTGGCCTTTTTTATCATGATAATGCTCATCCACACACAGCAAGGGTTTACCAAGAATGTCTCATCTTTTTGTTTTTTTATATAAATTCTTTATTTATATCAAAAATAGAAACAAGCACAACAAACTGTACAAAACGGCCTCCATAGACATAGGAACCAATAAACAAACTGTATAAAGTACAGGAACAATCAGCATAACAAGGTGGGAGACAACACAAGTGATAGCTTGTAAGAAGTATATGGATGAACAGAGGGAGGGAATGGAAGAGGGGGGAGACCAGAAGAGAGAGGAGAAGGAAAAAGAAGAAGAGAAAAAAAAAACAGGACCAGAAGTTTCAGCAGAGCACCACCAGAAGCGTCTGTCACGAATTCCAATTCAACTCATGAGGTCTCTGTAATCTTGCGAACACTGGAATTAGATCCACAGCGTCCAAGCGGCAATGAAAGACTCATGCATGTTCCTGAGGCACTCAGTAAGATCCTTCATGCTCTGGATATCCTCCACCTTACGTACCCAATGTAGGAGTGAAGGTGAAGCGGAGGACCTCTAAAGCACAAGAATGCAGGCCCTAACCACATTGACCAGATGCTTCAAAAAATTCCTTGGCTTTTTTTGGTCACAAGATTTATTTCCAATCAAGCATTTATTGGACCAGCTGGGACACCCACAAATGTGCAGAATCTATAGCTCCAACTGCAACATCTGTGGACAAATGTTCCACGGGATACCATATGGAACCTTTATGCCTCAATGCCCAACTTTATCTCATATTGTATCCCACCTAGATGAAGCCAAGAACCTACTTTCAAGTGTACAGTTTTCCCAATAAACTAATTCTTTTGCTCTAATATGATAGTCACATACTTATATCACATCATATATTATTCACATATAGAAGTTAGCCTGAGGCTATCATATACTGCTAAAAATATATATAACGCTGATTTGTGAGTACACGAAAGGTCCTCTTTAAAGACATACAGGATACTCTAGGTCCGTGATGGCGAACCTATGGCACGCGCGCCGTCGCCATGATTGCTCACTAACGGGGAATCCGGTCTAGGATTCCCCGTTAGTGAGCGATCGCTTCTTTCAGCTGTATGTGCATTTTCACAAGGCCTACACTGACTGCAGAGTGTGACCTCTGCCCCGACGCAGACGCGATGAAGTTATTCATCAGCGCCTGTGAACAGAAGAAGGAGGACGCTCTTCTTGGGACTGCAGCTCTTCGTGGGACAAGGTAAGTAACATAAACTACTGTGTGGGGGACACTGAAGCATCTAATACTGTGTGGGGGGGGGGGGGGGGGGGGGTGTGTGGGGGGGGGGACACTGAAGCATCTAATACTGTGTGTGGGGGGGACACTGAAGCATCTAATACTGTGTGGGGGTGGACACTGAAGCATCTAATACTGTGTGTGGGGGGGGGACACTGAAGCATCTAATACTGTGTGGGGGGGGACACTGAAGCATCTAATACTGTGGGGGGGACACTGAAGCATCTAATACTCTATGGGGGATACTGAAGCATCTAATACTGTGTGGGGGACACTGAAGCATATACTACTATGTGGGAGACACTGAAGCATCTAATACTGTATGGGGGACACTGAAGCATCTAATACTGTATCTGGGACACTGAAGCATATACTACTGTGTGGGGGACACGGAAGCATCTAATACTGTGTGGGGGACACTGAAGCATCTAACACTGTGTGGGGGGATACTGAAGCATCTACTACTGTATGGGGGTCACTGAAGCATCTAATACTGTGTGTGGGGGGGGGGGGACGCTGAAGCATCTAATACTGTATGGGGGACACCGTGAAGCATAAACTACTGTGTGGGGCCCCACTGTGAAGCATATATTACTGTGTGGGGGCCCACTGTGAAGCATATACTACTGTGTGGGGGGGGGCTTATTGTGAAGCATATAATGTGGGTGGGGGCCCAAAGTGAAGCATATAATGTGGGTGGGGGCCCAAAGTGGAGCATATAATACTGTGCGGGGGCCTCTGTGGAGCATATAATACTGAGTGGGGGTCACTCTGGAGCATATAATACTGTGTGGGGGCCATTCTGGAGCATATAATATTGTCTGGAGGCCACTTCAGAGCACATTGTACTGTCTGGGGCCCTTCACTATTTATATCACACGGTATCTGTTTTATAGCAGACATGTGATATTATTACAGGCTGTAATAACATTGCACGGTCACTATAAAATAGATTCTGGTTAATTTAAGGTTAAATTGCCGTGTTGGCACTTTGCGATAATTTAGTGGGTTTTGGGTTGCAGTTTGGGCACTTGGTCTCTAAAAGGTTCGCCATCACTGCTCTAGGTTTATCATTGATCATTTATGAATGATTCTATATTTCATGATACATTTCATAGCTTCATCATGACCCAAATCTACCCAAGAATGACATACGGAGGCAAGCAGCTATACAAGAAAAGCAAAAAATCTAATTGTATGCTGTTAGAAGGTTATATCAGTCCTGTACTAAAAACTAGAGAACTCTTGATGTAATTTTCACTTATTTAGTAAAAATATAAAAGTAAAACACCAAAATGAAGAAGGCTGTATTTATGTATTTTTCATGAAATAGATGAAGTACATAGAGCAATGATCCAGAAGTGTGTATTAATAATTTCTTACTATCAGTTTTAGTAGTTTCCACAGCAGATTTCTTCATTAAGCAATATCAATATCATTATATAATTTCTTCATATATTAATTAATGCTATATTCCAAATGCTAAAGTGGAAAGTGTTTACTTTCTGAAAGATAAAATAGGAAATTATAGACATTATCATTATTAATATCGACTGTAGCAGTGCTATTTTACAATATCTTGCAATGCATTGTATTAGTGATCAGACCCCATTGGTTTCAAGAACCTTAGGGGGTTTAGAAATAAAAGTATATATATAAAGTTAAAAAATATAAAAAATAAAAAATTCAAATCACCCATCTTTCCCTAGAACATACATAGTAAAGTAAAATACATACACATTAGGTATTCATGTGTCTGAAAACACCTGGTCTATAAACTTATAAAAATATTTTTCAAATATGGTAAACATCATAGTAGGAAAAAAAAATCAGCACCCTGTCGGCTTTCTAGCAGTATGTATAATATCGCACATTGATGAGGACATGAAAGGTCCTCTTTAAGGACTGTCTGGCTCACAATAATTGTTCCATTGTACCAAAGGGGTTGAGATCAAAGCTCCGCACATCACTCAAGTTCATCTTCTCCAGGCTTGTCATACCATGTATTTATAGACCTTGCCTTGTAGTACAGTCACCCCATAACAAAAAGGCTTTCCTATATACTGTTTCCACAAAGCTGGAAGCATTCAATTTAATAAAATGCCCTTTTATGCTGTAGGTAAACTCTTCACAATAAAATAAACTTCACATCTTTTAATATGAGTTTTACGCTGCAATCGTTTTAGTATAATCTCTGAAGGTTTTTCTATTTTCTATTCCCACAGAGACACAGATGTTACCTCTCCCTGTAAATTTTACTGTGTGTTCTGTACTTTCAATGTTCATGATGCTACATGTATGTAGTCTCTCCCCCAACACCTGTAGACTCTGCTATTGTTTGTACCCCGTCTCATTCTATACCTATGCTTGGTAATTCCTACACTTCACCCTGCAAGATGCCCTGGGTATCAGATGCAGGAGCACTGTTGAGCTATGTGAAGGAGTTACACAGACTCTACAGCAGCAGAATAGTAGAACATTTATCATAAATACTATTAAAAAATCTTGGTGATTTTGCTTCTAGAAAGAAAATAACTCATAATAAAAAATTATCATTGTAAATATGTACTGTACATAGAATTTGCTATTACTCTTCAATTGGAAAAAATGACTTATCACAAATTCTTAAAAACATCCCCATACCATTATACCAACTTTTACTCAACATGGGCTTTAGTAAGTTGCCTCATATAGTGAGTTTGTGTGGCTTTCTTCTGTGTAGGTTAGCTGTTCTTAATCCTAGACACTCACACGTCACAATAATAGCACTTACAATTGGCAAAGGAAGTTTAAGCAGATCAGAAGTTTCAGAAATTAGCTTGTAGCAAAGGTGACATCCTATTAAGTGCCATGTTTAAAGTCACTGAACTCTTCGGTATGACCCATACTATACTAAAGTTTGTCCATGAAGGTCACATGGCTTTGTGTGCGATCTTATGTACCAGTTTGTGAAGGCGTGGCTGAAAAAATCAAACTCATATATAATAAAGTTGGGTGTCCAAATAATTTTTGACCAAATAGTGTATATGATGCTGAATTTAGATGCAAATTAGAACATGGAGTTTTTTATATAATTGAAATGTGTTACATTGTAATAAGATTGCACTTACCATTTGAAGCATGTGGGATATGAAAGAATTCCTTTGTTGCACCGGATTTGTAAGTCTTTGGGATCAGATATTTTATATCCAGGAAGACAGCCAAACTGAATTATATCACCATGTTTGACATAACATTTTGTTGCATATTTCTTTTGCTGATCATTTCTCTTACAGAGCTGTTTTCTGCTTTGGCTCCATAACAGTGCAATATGACTTTCTGTCATGTTTTTCTCACTTGTAGTACATGGCTCTAAGACAAAGAGAAAATTTTAGTTACAAAAATAATACTAGGGGACTTGAACCAGTGATCTTCTGATTGCTGGTTCAGTAGTATGTACTGCAATACACATATTTTACAGTGCATACAGACTATCAGCCTATGTTGTCGCCTCTCTTACCACCAGGTATGTGCTCAGGAAGACCCAGGGTCACTGATCAGACCCCAAACTACCATTAATAGATATTGGCACCCCGAACATGGCGAGGGAAGGGAGGCGATTGGGGGCAGTTACGGTTTACACCTAATTGGAGTTCAGCTCTGACTGTGGGTGTTAGGGGGAGCGCAGACTGGGCAATTGCCCAGGGCCCCCATCCCAAAAGGGGCCCCCAGGAATCGGAGCATCAGGCTCCTGAATCCAGGGAGCTGTATCGGCGTGGTGGCGTCAGCACCCGGCAAACCCAAGCAAGTGCCGGGGCACCAAGCTCCTAAAGGGGGCCCACTGGGCTGCCAGATGCTGACTGCCTCACGTTGTCTCTCTCCACTTACCAAGTGTCCGCACAGGCTGACAGCTCCCTCCTCCTCCTCCCGGAGTTTCGTACTGCAGGGATTGATTACATTAGGCTGCTGCAGACCAGTGTAATCAAACCCTGACTGAGCTCCAGGTATGTGCTGTGTCTTCTGTGTGTTTGTGTATGTACATATTGTGTGTGTGTGTGTTCATGTTGTGTGTGTGTGTGTACATGTTCTGTCTTGTGTCTGTGTGTGTGTGTGTGTACTATTCACTAATACAGATATCTAATACTAACACAGATATATGGTATACAAAACTTGAACCGGAGTTTCATATAAAGTTGCTTTGCTATGCTGTCAGTATTTACTGCAGTTTTGCATTATATTTGTCAGGACGATCAGCACTATATTTCCAAAGATTCTTGCTGTATATGTAAATGATGAAGGCCAGATAAATACTGCAAGTGTAAAACGAATTGAAAACTCTTAGGCTAGGTTCACATCTGCGCCGGGCTCTCTATCATTCTGGTCTGCCGGGGGACCTGAACGACAGAGAGCCGGGCCACTGTTTTAGCGGTTACACAAAGACACCGGCGTACCCCATTGACTATAATGGGGTCCTCTGGGTGTCCGCCATTTCAAAACTGAAATCAGCATAGAGAAAATACCACTGTGCAGGACTTTTGTCTCCGTCATTTTTCGGCAGTTTCTGGAGACTCCGTTGCAGATGTGAACTTAGTTTACATGGCTTCAACATATGGGGGACTACAATGGATTTCGCCCCAAAATCAGCAGCAGATTCTGCCCTCATTCTGTCTCCCATTGTTTTCAATTGGAGCAGGACATTGAAAATCTTGCCGCTGATTCTGCAGCTGATTTAGCCACGGTGACCGCGGCTTGAGACTCCCCACTGGTTAGACGCATTCATTTGGGCCTAGTCAGGGGTGGAAAGGCACAGCAGAATGCTGATGCATTCACCGTGCAGCAGATTGCATTCACCACCATGAGCCGGGGGTCAGAAAATAAAGAGGAATCCAGGGCAGATGTCCGCCTAAAATTCCTCTTTACTTTCTGATGCCTGAACAGCTTCTATCTACTTGTATGAAATGGACTGTTTTACAGTCCACTCCAGTAGGTCTGCCTTTGCAAAAAACAGCTAATTTCCATTTTTTTTTTTTGGTGCAGTGCGCATAAGTTGCTCCAAAAGGGGCCCACTGAGGCTCAATGGCCCACACAAACCTGAAGCCGGCTCTGTATGCTGTGCATGTCAATATTGTTTAAGCCTTTGACCGTGTAGGGAGCTGAAAAGTCCCTGCTCTGCCATAGACTGACGGTAACGCACAGGACGTCACTGCATCATGCCACCTGTGCGAGTCCTGCAGGGAGAGACTTCAGCTGCTTTGCACATTGGGGGACCGCGTTAAAGTGAGTAAAAAATGTATTGTTTTCTGGATGGGAAAGGGGATCTGACAAGGAGGCTGTTATAAGAAGCAAACTATTATTTATAAGGGGAGCTGGTGTAGTGGGGAAACTATTAAATATAAGGAGGCTATTATAAGAGATGAACTACTATTTATAGGGGGGCATTGTATATGATTGTTACCCCTTATAATAGTCTTCATATATTATACAGTAGTTCCTCACTTATAAATAACAGCAACTCTATAAATAATAGTTCCCACTTATAATAGCCCCTCTTATTAGGGGAGAACTATTATAAATAATGGCAGTTATTATAAGGTCGAAACTATTTTATACATGGGAGGAACTATTATATATAAGGGGGGCTATTATAATGGAGAGACTGTTATATATAATGGGGCTATTATAAGAGAGGAACTACTATAAGGGGGCTATTATAAGGGGGAACTATTATATATAAGGTAGCTATGATAATGGGGAGACTGTTATATATAAGGAGGGCCATTACAAGGGGAAATTATTATATATAAGGGGGGCTATTATAAGGGGGAGACTTTTATATATAAGGGGGAACTATTATATATAAGAGGGCCAGTGGCGTAACTAGGAATGGCTGGGCCCCATGGCGAACATTTGACATGGGGCCCCGCCCCCCGAACCGGTCTTTTCAAAGACCCCGGAGTATATTGATAGCAGAGATTGTGGGGTTCGGCCCGCGGCCTCACATACCGATCCCTGCTCCTGCTCACAGCCACCTCCGCAGAATGGGAAGCGCAGGAGGACGTGAGCGGGACCCCGGGGAATGGTAAGTATATAGGGCCCATTACCTGCTGGGGTTACTCCAACAGGTAACGGCCTATTAAAAAAAAAAAAAAAAAAAAACGCATCAGGGGCCCGCGGGGCCCCCTAATGTCCCGGGCCCTGTTGCAGCCACTACCGCTGCTACCCCGGTAGTTACGCCCCTGAAGAGGGCTATTATTTGTAACAGAGGAACTATAAGGGGGGCTACAAAGTCAACACAGTCAACTATCACTGCAGCCCTCCAACAGTCGGGGCTTTATGGCAGAGTGGCCCGAAGGAAGCCTCTCCTCAGTGTAAGACATGAAAGCCCGCATAGAGTTTGCCAAAAAACACATGAAGGACTCCCAGACTATGAGAGAAAAGATTCTCTGGTCTGATGAGACAAATATTGAACTTTTTGGCGTTAATTCTAAGCAGTATGTGTGGAGAAAACCAGGCACTGCTCATCACCTGCCCAATACAATCCCAACAGTGAAACATGGTGGTGGCAGCATCATGCTATGGGGGTGTTGCAACTGAAGGAAAGATGAATGCAGCCAAGTACAGAGATATCCTGGAAGAAAACCTCTTCCAGAGTGCTCAGGACCTCAGACTGGGCCGAAGGTTCACCTTCCAACAAGACAATGACCCTAAGCACACAGCTAAAATAACAAAGGAGTTGCTTCGGAACAACTCTGTAACCATTCTTGACTGGCCCAGCCAGAGCCCTGACCTCAACCCAATTGAGCATCTCTGGAGAGACCTGAAAATGGCTGTCCACCAACGTTCACCATCCAACCTGATGGAACTGGAGAGGATCTGCAAGGAAGAATCGCAGAGGATCCCCAAATCCAGATGTGAAAAACTTGCTGCATCATTCCCAAGAAGACTCATGGCTGTACTAGCTCAAAAGTAAGGGGCTTCTACTCAATACTGAGCAAAGAGTCTAAATACTTATGACCATGTGATATTTCAGTTTTTCTCTCTTAATAAATTTGCAAAAATATCTACATTTCTGTTTTTTTTCTGTCAAGATGGGGAGCCGAGTGTACATTAATGAGAAATAAAATTAACTTTTTTTGCAATTGGCTGCAATGAAACAAAGAGTGAAAAATTTAAAGGGGTCTGAATACTTTCCGTATCCACTATATACAGTCATATGAAAAAGTTTGGGCACCCCTATTAATCTTAATCATTTTTAGTTCTAAATATTTGGGTGTTTGCAACAGCCATTTCAATTTGATATATCTAATAAGTGATGGACACAGTAATATTTCAGGATTGAAATGAGGTTTATTGTACTAACAGAAAATGTGCGATATGCATTAAACCAAAATTTGACCGGTGCAAAAGTATGGGCACCTCAACAGAAAAGTGACATTAATATTTAGTAGATCCTCCTTTTGCAACAATAACAGCCTCTAGTCGCTTCCTGTAGCTTTTAATCAGTTCCTGGATCCTGGATGAAGGTATTTTTGACCATTCCTCTTTACAAAACAATTCCAGTTCAGTTAAGTTTGATGGTCGCCGAGCATGGACAGCCCGCTTCACATTATCCCACAGATGTTCAATGATATTCAGGTCTGGGGACTGGGATGGCCATTCCAGAACATTGTAATTGTTCCTCTGCATGAATGCCTGAGTAGATTTGGAGCTGTGTTTTGGATCATTGTCTTGCTGAAATATCCATCCCCGGCGTAACTTCAAATTCGTCACTGATTCTTGTACATTATTCTCAAGAATCTGCTGATACTGAGTTGAATCCATGCGTCCCTCAACTTTAACAAGATTCCCGGTGCCGGCATTGGCCACACAGCCCCAAAGCATGATGGAACCTCCACCAAATTTTACAGTGGGTAGCAAGTGTTTTTCTTGGAATGCTGTGTTTTTTTGACGCCATGCATAACGCCTTTTTGTATGACCAAACAACTCAATCTTTGTTTCATCAGTCCACAGGACCTTCTTCCAAAATGCAGCTGGCTTGTCCAAATGTGCTTTTGCATACCTCAGGCGACTCTGTTTGTGGCGTGCTTTCAGAAACGGCTTCTTTCGCATCACTCTCCCATACAGCTTCTCCTTGTGCAAAGTGTGCTGTATTGTTGACCGATGCACAGTGACACCATCTGCAGCAAGATGATGCTGCAGCTCTTTGGAGGTGGTCTGTGTATTGTCCTTGACTGTTCTCACCATTCTTCTTCTCTGCCTTTCTGATATTTTTCTTGGCCTGCCACTTCTGGGCTTAACAAGAACTGTCCCTGTGGTCTTCCATTTCCTTACTATGTTCCTCACAGTGGAAACTGACAGGTTAAATCTCTGAGACAACTTTTTGTATCCTTCCCCTGAACAACTATGTTGAACAAGCTTTGTTTTCAGATCATTTGAGAGTTGTTTTGAGGAGCCCATGATGCCACTCTTCAGAGGAGATTCAAATAGGAGAACAACTTGCAATTGGCCACCTTAAATACCTTTTCTCATGATTGGATACACCTGGCTATGAAGTTCAAAGCTCAGTGAGGTTACAAAACCAATTTAGTGTTTCAGTAAGTCAGTAAAAAGTAGTTAGGAGTATTCAAATCAATAAAATGATAAGGGTACCCAAATTTTTGCACCGGTCAAATTTTGGTTTAATGCATATTGCACATTTTCTGTTAGTACAATAAACCTCATTTCAATCCTGAAATATTACTGTGTCCATCACTTATTAGATATATCAAATTGAAATGGCTGTTGCAAACACCCAAATATTTAGAACTAAAAATGATTAAGATTAATAGGGGTGCCCAAACTTTTTCATATGACTGTATATAAGTCGGCTATAAGAGGGAAACTTTATAAGGGGGTATTGTTTAAGGGGTAATATTTATACAGGGGGTTGTTATTTATAAGAGGGCTATTACTGATAATCGGGACTATTAATTATAAGGGGAACTATTTGTGAGAGGGCTATTATTAATAAGGGGGAACTTTTTATAAGGGAGCAGTATTATTTATATGGGGGACTATTACTGATAAGGGAGGCTATTACTAATACAAGGCACTATTTATAAGCAGGGACTATTATTTATAAGGAGATCACTATAGTAACAGATGACTGGGTGCAAAAATCTATTAGGTGGTACAAAAGTGCTCATTTGAATTGTGTGTAGGTATGGGGGGATGGTTATTACTGTTTTAGGGACAGAAATGAGGTGTTATTAAAGGAGTTGACAATGAAATGCTGCAGCTGCCTTCTGAATTCACTGAATAAGATGGCGTTGTTGGTATATCACCACTTGGGGCCCCGCTTTTAATTTTGCCCAGGGCCACAGTTTGTCTAAAACCAGCCCTGGTCTAGAGCAGAGTGTTTGCTGTATGATACGGCTAAGGCCTTCTCTGGAAGCCACCCGCTCAGTGTCTGAGCAGGCAGAAGGCTTCTGCCATAATAGTGCAGTAAATTGCCTTAATGCCTTGGTCCCAACTTGTGTTCCTGACTTCATTTCTAGAGAGCTATAACACCACTCTGATTACCTATTACTGACCCAGCTTGTTCCTGACCATCACACCTGTGCTGCCATCCCTGACCTTGAACTGTATTCTCCCTCTGCTTTTACCTGATCCCCTGGTGTACTGTACTACAGTCCATGTACCACTGTTGCCAACTCTGTTACTACTCCAAGAGGTAGAGACCTGGTGGTCTCCCTGTAGCTAAGTCCTGATCCCCATATGCGTGAAGACCAGGTGGCCACTTAGACAATGCCCTTAGTGACCAGTGGGTCCAACAATCTGCTGCCAATAACAAGCAGTTGATCAGTCTAGAAACACGTAATCAGCTTAGCTGCCACATTTATATATTACCAATATAATAATATGAATAATAATTCTTTATACAAATTGTTGTAAAATCACATACTAGTATGGAAGTTTGTCTCCCTCTTTCCCCGTATTACTTTTCCAAACCTCATTTTTTACCTCATTTGACTTATTACCCTTTCTTTTGTCTGCCCTATGATTTCCCCATTTTCTATACTTTTTAATTTCCCTCCACTGAAGTTTTTCAATTGAGATGATTTTTTTTTCAATTCAAAGTTTATTGAGTTTCAAAAAGACATAAAATACAGTGAAAACAGATAGCTGCAACGGCAGCAGCAACATTTATACTGTAGAGAATGGGGAGATCCCCAAGTTGAGGCCAAAGGACAAGAAGAATCGAGACGATTTTTCAGGTCAATTGTACTTATTAGAGACAGATGAACCTCTCAAGATTCGTTTTCTTTAGGGTTGTTCAGGCTCAAGATTTTTTTTGAGTCGATCAAGTTCAGCATGAACCACAGCTTAAATTGGCTTAAAACATTGTGTAGAACACTCTTAGGGCTCCTAGAAATCTATCTATCCATTTTCTTTCTGTCTAAGGAAAACACAGCCAAAGTTTTGTCAAAGTGAAAATTACATGAATGTCTGTTGAAAAACACATGGTAAGCAGAGGATACAAACTCCTAGTTTAACCATACACTGTACTCCAAAAATTACTCTGTTTTGGGGAAAGTTGCTGTTTTTTATACACAGATGGTGGTTATATTGCATATGCAATGGTTTTATAGAAAAATTAGCCACTTTTGATGACTAGTAAGCTACAGGTTTGTTATTTGGGAGACAAATTTGTGGCTGTGTGCCTTGTTGAAAAGTGATAGGGATGAAGTGGCTTTCCAAAACAAAAAGCCATCAAAATGATCCCTTCATGGGAGCAGAAGTTAAATCAAAATGGCTTTGGCATTTAAAGATGCAATGGTACGGGTTTTTGATGTGGGGACTTTTTTCCGTTCCTTGGGTCCACTTGGGGACCTGTAAATTGGAAACGCTATCCGCTTAAAAAGCAGTTAACTGTAGCAGCCCACGGATCCTAGACTATAACGGGGTCAGCCCGGTTTCCACCTGGTTTCCGATGATTTTATACTGAAATCAGCAGAGAGAAAAGTCCTGCTTGCAGGACTTCTCTCCACCTATTTTAAGCGGAATGGGGGATGGAGTCCTCAAACGCTAGTGTGAACCTAGCGTAATACTGTAAAAAAAAAAAGAAAAACCTCGAGAAGTAGGTAACACAGAGTATTTGCTCCTTTTCATGGTCCTTAAGTACCTAATATTACTTAAATAAGCCACTAATTCTTTACTATGACTCGGATAGAGGAGTCACCCATATAAAGACTAATGGATCTATATATATAACTTTGAGGGTGGAGTGAAACAATTTTTATAACTAAATTATGAAACCAACCTCAAACAACCCTTATAGATTTCCTGTTACATGAAAAATCCCTAATGCTTTAAAAAGTAAATTGGGAGAAGCAATTGTAGAATCGCACAAATGTGTTTATTGTATTTTTGACAATATTAAACATTTGATGAACCTACTTTTAAATGTTTTTTTCTATAAGCAACAAACAACAACAAAAATCACATTTGCACGTACCAAGACAAACTGGTGGCTTATTCCACGTTCCATTTCGACATTTTATGTATTGAGGTCCCAAATGTTTAAACAATTGTGGACACTTGTATATCACCCATGAACCTGACCGGTAAGACTCTTTCATGTCTGTTAAGAGTTCTCCATGTGGTATCTCTGGAGGCTTGCCACAAGATGCTTTTACTAAAAGAAATTAAAAACATTATATTACTCAGATTTTAAAACACATGGGGGGAATTTATTAAGACTGGCATTTTCTAGCCTGGTCTTAAAAAAGGCCCCAGCTGGCTCAAGGCCAGAATGGAGATCTATGTAGGAACTGGCATAGATTTCCTGTATAACACACCAGAGTTATAATAAATATGTCGGGCAGAGGCATCCTTCCACTCCACCCACATTTGCACAAAGTGGCGAACGTTGTGTGGAACAGGGAATGTGCTACATCTTTGGTGCAAGAAAAGGCAGTGTCTCAAAGATGCTCCTCATTATCACCCATATATGCCAGAAAACTGGCATAGATGGCTTGATAAATTGCCCCCATTGTGAGTACCCATTATACAGAGTAAAAGCTAAGGACAGGTTCACAACTAGAAAAAAAAATCATAAATGTCATAAATTGTATATGTGGACTTTCAGTAAAATACCATTGACATTATAAATGCACTTTGCAAATAAAGCTTTAAGGCCCCACGTTGCGGAAAAGCTGCTTGTTTGCTGCGTTTTTTTGAGCCAAAGTCAGGAGTGGATTTAATAGAAGGGAGAAGTATATGTACTTCCTACATGTTTCCTATTCCTTTTTAATCCACTCTTGGTTTTGGCTCAAAAAACTGCAGCAAAATCTACAACAAAAAAGCAGCTTTTCCAGCTTTTGCATTAGCCTAAAGGAATAATGTGGGCTAATACATTTATGGCCTACCCAGAGGGATCCTCTGAGAAGTCTAGGGCCTATGCCTTTTCAAATAATGGAGATCAACCCCTTGCACAACTGTTTCCAAAACTCAAATGTATTCTACCAGCTCTTTCCACCTTTTCTTTTTCTTTTCAGACACTGCCAGCCAGCTATCTTGAGTTACAAGACAGGGTCACGGGAGATCTTAGACCCCCACTTATTACACACATCATATAGATATACCATAAATGCCCTTAGTCAGAGCACTATAACTACTATGACAATGCTTCATTAATGTAAATATTGTAACACTGTTATCTTGCAAGTCTATTGTTTAAGCAATGCGTACCTGACTGAGGAGTTTTGACACCCAAGTGCTGCTGGTCCAAGGCCCCTAAAACAAATTGTTTTATTGCCAGAAACACCATGATAGGATATACAGCATATGATATATGAAGAGAACATTATAGAAATTCAGTACAGTATATACTAGCAGATCTACCACAGATCTTGAGATCATTGATGCTTTCATTCTGCAAAGACAATTCTTCAGTCCTCATTCTATAACCCACATCATGAGAGTAGAGTAACACTTAAATACTTGAAGTTTTGGACAAAATATAATACAGTTGCTACAATAATAGTCCACTTGGATGGCCATATAAAACATAAAAAGACATATAAATATAATAGAGACCCTATAAAAAGAACTGTAGACGGATAGTACGGGTTGACACTTTTGTACCCTCGGACTGCACGGCAGCTAGAACTTGTTTAGATGTTAGTCGAGGTTCTTTAGCCACCATCCGCACAATCTTTTGTTGAAATCTCTCGTCAATTTTTCTTTTCCGTCCACATCTAGGGAGGTTAGCCACAGTGCCATGGGCTTTAAACTTCTTGATGACACTGCGCACGGTAGACACAGGAACATTCAGGTCTTTGGAGATGGACTTGTAGCCTTGAGATTGCTCATGCTTCCTCACAATTTTGCTTCTCAAGTCCTCAGACAGTTCTTTGGTCTTCTTTCTTTTCTCCATGCTCAATGTGGTACACACAAGGACACAGGACAGAGGTTGAGTCAACTTTAATCCATTTCAACTGGCTGCAAGTGTGATTTAGTTATTGCCACCACCTGTTATGTGCCACAGGTAAGTAACAGGTGCTGTTAATTACACAAATTAGAGAAGCATCACATGATTTTTCAAAGGGTGCCAATACTTTTGTCCACCCCCTTTTTTATGTTTGGTGTGGAATTATATCCAATTTGGTTTTTTGACAATTCTTTTTGTGGTTTTCCATTGAAGACAAATTAAATGAAGATATTATTACCAAAGCATTTGTGATTGCAATCATTTTCTGGAAGAAATTGAGTATTATCTGACAGAATTGCAGGGGTGCCAATACTTTTGGCCAGTACTGTATCTATTTGAAACAAACAGAACATGATATGTTTATGATTTTTGTTACACAAGCAGAGAAAGATTTCTATTAACGGTCATTGGCTCAGTTTTAATTGATGTCCTTACACTCCTAACAGGAGCATAGCTACAGGGGGTACAGAGGCAGCAGTCACTACCTGGCCCTGGACACTGAGGAGGCCCCAAAGGTCCCTCTACTGCAAAAAATGTATCACTATTCTAAATGGAACAAGGTATGCATTACAGATTTTGGATCAGGGCCCAGAAGCTTCAAGTTACAGGTGAATCTCAATAAATTAGAATATCTTTGAAACGTTTATTTCTTTCAGTAATTAAATTAAAAAAGTGACCTCCTATATTTTCTAGACTCTTTACACACAGAGTGTTCTATTTCAAGTGTTTTATTTCTGTAAATGTTGATTATGGATTACAGGTAATGAAAACACAAATCTAAGAAAATTAGAATATTGTAAAAAAGTTCAGTATTGGAAATTCAGTGTGTCACCTGCCAAGGTTTCCTAAGCCTTTAAATGGTCCCTTAGTCTGGTTCAGTAGGACACACAATCATGGAAGACTGCTGATTATGAATTGAATTACTGAAATGAATGAATGTTTCAAAAATATTCTAATTTATTGAGAGGCACCTGTACATCTCTCATTTCTAATGTAGCTTTACTAATTAATGTGAAACTCTCGGACATATTTTCTTATAATTATAGTCTTTAATCCAAGTTTCCAAGAAGCCTTGTCTCATCATCTTATCTTATTTCTGTGGGTTGTCTCATTATCATACTACAGCACTGGCTTATTGTTGTAGGTCTGTCTCCATTCATTTCTGGAAAACAGATAATTTTGCAGAAATACTCCTTCTCTGGCTTTCCCTGTGCAGTAACAGTTTAGTTTTATGTGGCAGACATTATAATATGTACTACATAATGGCCTTTTGAGGGGTTTGCCTTATATAAAGGGACATGGCAAAATACAAAGTGCTCCTGTATCTAATCCCAGACAATCCCTGTTCATTTTAGACTCCAGCACCATGAATTAAAGTCATTATGCTATGAGGCAAAAATGGGAGGTCCTTTCCCTCACTGCACACTCAGCCCGACCACAGCCAGGCTGAATGTGGATGTGACTGGTGGCAGACAGTGCTTCGGTTCAGTCGGAGTGCTAGAGAGAGCCGAGGGCTTTACTTCAACTATCTCCAGCCCTCACACAGAATTGAATGAGAGCACCGCGTCGTCCACCAGTCTCGTCCACATTCAGACTGACTGTGGTCAGGCTGAATGCGCAACAAGCAGAAAAGCACCCCCAATTCTCTGGATCAGTGGGGGGGGGGGTCAGCGGTCAATCCCCTACCAATCAGGTATTTATCCTCTGTCCTATGGATAGAGGAAAAATACTTTTTGTAGAATAACCTATTTAATTTTAGATTCCATATTAGACCCTCTAAATAAGGGGTATACAAAGGGGATGGCTAAAACCACCCTCTTGCTGACTCTGGACAACCACCTGAAAGTGTTAACTAATGTGCGCTTCTATCAGTAGTGGTAGCAGCATTGGAACCAGGAAGTGAGCAGTCATTACAATTCTCAATACTCACCGCTCCTAGGACTCCCTGCTCTTTCTGTGCACCAACGTTGCTTTGACATTTTCACCAGGACCAGAGAACGAGTGGGGGTCTTAAGAGTACTCCCTGCTCACGTCCTAGGCTGTGCTCCGTGTAGACTTGGGGGCATTACACTGCATGGAACCTGGGTCATTATGTGTAGGAGTGCTTAGGGGACATTATACTGTGTGAGGGTCACTAAGGAGAGCATTATATTGTGTTGGAGGCATTAAAAGGGCATTGCCCTTCCTCCTGTGATGTCATCCAGAATCACCCAATACCACCTTTATAAACTCCTGCATATGCCCCTGCTATTTAGACCCCTATAATAATTTTAGAACCAGCACTGTATTCTCTTTCTTTACACCACAGATTTTTCTTCACCCTTCTTTATGTAAAAACATTAATTCCCTCATATACAACTTCACTGCCCCCCACTCAATATAACATATATTCAGCAGTCAGGCTGAATGTGGATGTGACTGGTGGTGGATGGTGCTCCCATTCACTTCAGTGGAAACACTGGAGATAGTTGAAATAAAGCATTCGGCCATATATTATAGCTGCCCCTTACAGGTTATCACACCTTACTGTCCCACTTACTTCATATAACATCACTCACCTTTTCAATCCATATAACACCTTACTGCCCACTCGCTCCATATAATACCTCACTGCCCTCCCTAATTTTATATAACGCTTCATTGTCCCCCTTTGCTATAACAAAATGGCTGCCTGTTACTGGCATGTACAGTATGTTAGAAATTGACATCACCAAAAGCTCTGAAACTTTTGCTTGATGCCACTTCCACATTTCCATCTATTTTCACATTGATTCTTTCACACTCCAGGTAATATGAGACCGCTCTGCTCAGTTCTAACCATATCTCGTGCTTTTTGGTACAAATGCAGGAGAAAACAGTGTTCTGAATTTTCAGCATTACTCACAGAGAGAATACAAGAGCTTGGCAGAACAGAAAGTCTGTGAAGGTTGAGTCAATAGTTGCAGAGAAAGCAGTGTCATTTTGCTAACTTCACCTGTAAAGCTCAGTAAGATGCAGAGATTTTACCATTTCTGTGACATAAAGTACCTATAGTGTACAGAGAACATTGGCATCTGTGCTTAGAGTTTCACTTTAAAGCATATCTTCAATTCTAAAAGAACATTTCACAAATAATGTGTCACTTGACTGGGCTGTAAACATTCTGGGTTTTACACTCTTTTGCAAAGACAGGGCTAAAAGGAAGGGAGGTGGAGTGTGTATGTATGTCAGTAGTGTCATGAAAGTGAGTATAAAAGGGGTAAATGTGGGTGAAGATTGTGAGGATGTGGAATCCTTGTGGGTGGAATTGCATAAGGATGTGACCAACTTTTTGGCATAATCTACAGACCCCCCCTGGGGAGTTTGAGGGTCAGTTGTATAAGCAAATTGAGTGGGCTGCACAGGCGGGTACGGTGGTCTGGATGGGAGATTTTAACTACCCATATATTGACTTGGGTCATGGTTCTGCTTCGTCTGAAAGGGGAGGAAATTCATCAACTTGTTGCAGGACAATTTTATGGTTCAGCTTGTAGAAGATCCAACTAGAAGGGATACTCTGCTGGATCTGATAACTTCTAATAATGTGGGACTTGTTGGGAATATCACTGTTGGTGTCAGATTCCACTTAAACTGTAAAAAAAAAAAAGCAAAGGTGGAAGGGTAAAGTCCCTTAACCCTTATGTGATGCAGATATTTTTTAGTTTTTAGTTTTTTACTCCCTGCAAATGCTATGTTATCTTTATTCTCCGGGTTTGTACAATCACGAGAATACCAAATTTATATAATTTTTTTTTTCATGTTTTAATAACTCTACAAAAAATTCTAAATTTTGAAGAAAAAATTTTGAATCACCATATTCTAACACCTTTAACTTTTTTATATTTCAGTGTACGGTGCTGTGTAAGGTGTCTTTTTTTTTTTTTTGCGGGACAATATGTAGTTTACATTTATTTATATTTATATGTGATCTGCTTCAGGTTCAATGGACGGCCACAAAATTTATAAGGGGCATGGAGGATCTCAGTTATGAGGAGAGATTAAAGGAGTTAAATCTGTTTAGTCTGGAGAAGAAGTGTTTAAGGAGAGATATAATAAACCTATATAAATGACCCATACAATAAATATGGGAAAAAGCTTTTCTATGTAAAATCTCCTCAAAAGACAAGGAGGCACTCCCTCTGTCTGAATAAAAAAGGTTTAATCTCAAGAGCCGACAAGGCTTCTTCACTGTAAGGACTGTGAATCTGTGGAATAGCCTACCCCAGGAGCTGGTAACAGCAGCCACAGCTGACAGCTTTAAAAAGGATTAGATGCCTTTTTGGAGAAAAATAACATTGATGCTTATGAAATGTATACAATGACATACCCTTCCCCATCCCCTGGTTGAACTTGATGGACATACACCCGTGGACAAAATTGTTGGTACCCCTCGCTTAATGAAAGAAAAACCCACAATGGTCACAGAAATAACTTGAATCTGACAAAAGTAATAATATTTAAAAATTCTATGAAAATGAACAAATGCTTCTGGGAGAATGTCCTATGGACAGATGAGACAAAAATCTAAATTTTTGGCATCTCAAGGCAAATCAGCTCTATGTTCACAGACAGAAAAATGAAGCATGTCTTTTAAAGAACACTGAGCCCTACTGTGAAACATGGAGGAGGCTCTGTTATGTTCTGGGGCTGCTTTGCTGCATCTGGCACAGGGTGTCTTGAATCTGTGCACGGTACAATGAAATCTCAAGACTATTCTGGGAGAATGTCCTATAGACAGATGAGACAAAAATCAAAATTTTTGGCAAGGCACATCAGCTCTATGTTCACAGATGGAAAAATGAAGCATATCTTGAAAAGAACACTGTTCCTACTGTGAAACATGGAGGAGGCTCTGTTATGTTCTGGGGCTGCTTTGCTGCATCTGGCACAGGGTGTCTTGAATCTGTGCAGGGTACAATGAAATCTCAAGTTTATCAAGGGATTCTAGAGAGAAATGTGCAGCCCAGTGTCAGAAAGCTTGGTCTCAGTCGCAGGTCATGGGTCTTGCAACAGGATAATGACCCAAAACACACAGCTAAAAACACCCAAGAATGGCTAAGAGGAAAACATTGGACTATTCTGAAGTGGCCTTCTATGAGCCCTGACCTAAGTCCTATTGAGCATCTTTGGAAGGAGCTGAAACATGTCGTCTGGAAAAGGCACCCTTCAAACCCGAGACAACTGAAGCAGTTTGCTCATGAGGAGTGGGCCAAAATACCTCTTGAGAGGTGCAGAAGTCTCATTGAAAGTTACAGGAATCGTTTGATTGCAGTTATTGCCTCAAAAGGTTGTGCAACAAAATATTAAGTTAAGGGAACCATCATTTCTGTCCAGGCCTGTTTCATGAGTTTTCTTTTTTAAAAAATTCTGTTGAAGCATGGTTGAAAAGCAATGTCTGACTTTCATTTGCTCATTTTCATAGAATTTTTATACATTATTACTTTTGTCCTATTCAAGTTATTTCTGTGACCATTGTGGGTTTTTCTTTCATTAAACGAGGGGTACCAACAATTTTGTCCACGTGTGTATGCCATTTTTCAACCATATTAACTATGCAACAAATGAGATGTACAGGGGAATATAACAAACATTGTAATAGAACTTATTAAAAAATTGTTTCCTTCATTTATCAGGATGTTTTAGTGCACCTACCCTTCAGACTCCTATCTCTAAAAGCACTCATATCCATATCCAGCATCACACAAAAGTCTGTGGAGAGGGGATGTTAAGGAAGTCATACCTCTGGGAACAACATGTGGTGCTATGGACGAAGAGGTGGCTGCACATAGACATTTATGTCTATGGGAGTTCTGAAATAGCCTACGCTTCTGTCCATGAGATGGGAATACTCATCACTGTAATGTCTATTCCATGAGATGGGAATACTCATCACTGTAGTGTCTATTCCATGAGATGGGAATACTCATCACTATAATGTCTATTAAGATCTTACATTGCCATAAAGGCAAAAAAAAGTTTATCTTGGTGAGGGTCTGAGCAGTGAGACCCCAGGATTTCTAGATAATTGGAAAACCCCAGCATTAGAAGATGACCCAATAGCCTGTTTATTGGCTATCTTCTGCTAATCTAGGAGGGGAAGTAGGAAAAGATGACAGCAACTAAAAAGGCATAGAATTCATCAGAATTACTTTATGTGGTCCTGAGATTGTGGATAGGGATGAAGATGATTACCGCTAGTGTAGGTCACCAGGAATGGCTGGACGTATTACAGAGGAGTCTGAAGACAATTAAGCTTCTAAATTTTTTGTGGCACAAATATAACTCCAATCTGTGCGGTGTAATCCTCATTGTACCCTAGCTTGTACTTTAGCATAAATGGATTTAAACTGCAATTTTTGACAATGGGTCCCATTGCATGGCCAAAGATCACCATGTCATTCTCTCAAGAAATATAGGTGAAAGTTGACCCCATTTGCTTAAATAACTTCAGATGTCACAGGGCAACGTGGTGATTTTTGGTCATGTGAAAAAAGTCTTAGCCAAAATAGCCATGTAGTCCCAGCCTTATAGTATTGTATTTAATTTTTTAAAGTTTTAACACATGTTTTACATTGTATTCTCCTAAACTGTGCTTCAAACAGGGGAAAATAAGTTACACTGGGGAATGCATGTTTCCCTGTGGCTATGGGATAAATATTATTCATGGGAA